>LPNX010454868.1:224938-362716 GCA_001517045.1 Pseudotsuga menziesii
TTATTATGATAAATATCAATATAAATATGTATGATTAATATAAATATTATTAATATTATAAATATTAGTCTAATTTATATACGTCTTATTTCAGGCAAATGCATCTCCACAGCGGGGTTCTTTTGTTCGCCGAAGGCAGAGTACTGGTGGATCTGCGGCCATTCCTTGCCCCAGAGGTCACGAGAGGACTCGTAAGTATACAATTGCACATGATGTACTCTTTGTTGTTAGTTAAATAAAATTAAATTGTTTCACATGTGTATATTTAATTATCAACTTGTATGTCTCTATTTTCACAGGTTCGCCCAGGCGTCCTATGTCAACACATGCTCCTGCTGGGGAGCCAAGCGGTAGCCTCTCTGTGAATTAGAGCGGCGATGAGGCTACTGCTAGTGTCGATGGAGAGGTTCTCCATAAGACGGGTACATTAAATGCATATATATTTTTCTTTCAGTTATCAGTACCTTTAATTTATATTGATTTCAAATTCACCTACGGTTGATGTATGTATTTTGACTGACATTTATGTTTTCATCTAATTTTAAAGTGTCGCGGTTGCACAACAAGGCCCCAATGCTCCTGAGGAAGCACCATGGGAGGGTGAGATCACCCGCATCATGCTGCAAGATATTACTAGTCAGCATGACTATTTGAGGTCTAATGTTTGCTCCATTTCATACCACTCTCCCGCATCACGTTTGATGTGGATGATGTTAGAGGCAATAGATAATCTACTGAAGATCTACAGGTCCATCGAACAATTGAGTTATCTTTGGGCCACTACATGTCAGAGAAGAAGGGCCACAGTGATGGGTACTGATATATGGCCTGCAGTGAGAGATGCAATAGAAAATGTTGATGTGAAGGGAACAGTATTTGATATCCCTCCTGACCACCCCACTGGTCAACTACTTAGAATCAGGGAGTTTAAGCTAGAGGTTGCAGCGCCTTATGTCTATGACAGGTTTATTGGAGCGTGGGGCATGTTTTCCCACCATGACCAGTTCCCACTATACTTTTCAAAACATATATATGCAAAGTTTTTCCTGGGGATGCACCTCGATTACACCAGCACAACCTCGAGCTTCTATGGTGCTAGTGGGGGATGCAATCATGCGCATCTTGGGGCTAAGAGAGACCCTGGAGATCAGACGAAGGCCAACCCTTTGGTAGGTAGCCATGATAGGACCTTTCTTAGGACACAAGATGTAGTCGAGTCATCTCAGCTAGCAATTAAGGAGCGGAGTGCACTAGCAGAGGCGACACGCATGACAATGCATGGTACCATGATGGTTGCGCAGGCAGAGAGAAGCAGAACACCCACTGCACCTATAGACACTGAGTTACAGTGGGTGGATGATGATATTATCCGCCTTCTTGATCACGACACAGTGGCACAGTATGTTATCACAGTCCGCGATGCATATTTTCGACTACATGAGAGATGCAGGCCTCGACCGATGGGACATGTATATCTTTATACAATTATGTATTCTTTTTAATGTTTTATCAAATTATATGTTGTCATTTGATTGTCTTGATTGTAATGTATCCTAAAATGAATCATTTTTTTAACTAATACTTTGTTTTGTGTTAGATCTCCATGCAAGAGCCCACTTTTATGGAGGTCCTTTTTAGCAGTGATGCATATGTTTGAGGTCCCGCTGCAGTTTTGTCCACCCACATCGATGAGGTATGTGTTAACTGTCATCCTAAATTTGAATTTCTAAATGAGTCAATTTTTGTACACGTAATACTTTGGTTTGTTCTAACTTTCATCATTTATTTTGTTCAGATTGTATAGGATAGAGGCAAGGGAATTGCACATGATTCTACACAGCCCCGCCTGATTCCTACTCACGACATGCCAGTTAACGAGGTACTAGTTATTTATGTTCAGATTATAATTTACATGTTCAAATTGTAATTCTCAAGTTCAAATTGTAATTCATTAATATAACTATTTTCATGTCATGGAAACAGACTCAAACACAAGCAGCTGCAAATGAGGGCGTTGGAGCTACCATGATGTTTATAGATGAGTGGGTTGACGCTCATCGACCAAGTCTTGGTGAAGGATCGTCTGGGCAGATAGGTGACAGCCTCCCAAACCTGACACTCAACTCGAGCGAGGTGATTTCATAGATTTGTGTTTCATATATATTTAATTTTTTGCCACATTGTACATGCAATTTAAATATGCGGTATGTAACTGACTTATAGATTTCACAGTTTTAACTTCTGCAGTTCTCAGACCTAGGATCTTTTCTTCGTGATGTGCATGAGGAAGGCCAGGGGCATAGTGCAGCTGACAGTAGTGGCCATGATGATCGATCTCTCGATCAATGGCATAGGGGTGATTTGTAGACTATGTTATTTATGGAATTTATTATTTTGGAATTTATGATTCTCGATATATATATATATATATATATATATATGGATTTTTTTTTACATGATGGGTTGTTAAATGTTTTAATTATTTGCAGTTATAGTTTAAAGTTTGTTTTCAGTTACAATTTTAACACATTTAACAATCATTAATGTTTCACAATCTTACGAAATTGTACAATTTTGCAATTTAATAAATCACAAGTTTACAAAATTTACAATGTTTACAAAGTTTACAAGTTTACAGGTTTGCAAAATTGTCAATCGAACGCAACTTACAATTTTTAACATAACTTACAATTAAAATGTTACCAAAATTTACAACTTTACAATGTAAGATCTACTAGTTGCAAATTACAATCACAATTTTCAATTTTAAATTACAACTACAATTTACAATTACAATGTAAAATTTGATTTCATTTACAAAAAAAATTACAACTCCAATTTTAAATTTGATTTCATTTGTAAAAAAAAATTACAAGTTTGCAAAATTGTCAATCAAACGAAACTTACAATTTAACACAACTTATAATTAAAACGTTAAAAAATTAACAACTATACAATGTAATCTAGTGGTTGCAATTTACAATCACAATTTGTAATTTTAAATTACAGCTACAATTTACAATTACAATTCAAAATTAGATTTCTTTTACAAAAAAATAAAAAATAATTTCATTTGGAAAATAATTTACAAGTTTACAAAAATCACAATCGACCTAAACTATAATCGCATTTTGCAATTTTCAATTACAATTAAAATCTACAATTCAATCTAATTTAATTGACAAGTTTACAAAATTTACCCATCTACAATAATTTACAAGGAACTTACAAGTTTAAAATTCACAATTTTACAAAGTTTACAAGTTACAATTTTAAGGTTTACAAGTTTACAATTTACATCAAATGAATATTACAAAGAGTAAAAAGGGGCAGAGGCCAAGATAAGGTAAAAATGGAAAACAAATTAATATCAATTGCAATTGGTGGATTTAATGATCACGCAATAAATGTATGTGTTGTTCTTTGTATTGCATATCACTAACAAAATATGCAACTTATAATGATAATGTTAGGAGAAGCAAGCTAGTCTACAATGTCTAGTCTAGTCTAGTCTAGTCTAAAATACCTTGGAAAAATTTACAAGTTTACAATTTACAACTTGTCTACAATGTAACATGTAATTTAGAGCTTTGCACAAATAGAGTGTGATATACATGTATTTGCACAAATACACCAAAACAAAGTTACATAAACAAAATTGAGCTTCCATAACATGGTCTTAGGACATTGTTGGTATTCGTAGGTATAGGTGAATGCACATAGAGTATATGTGAACGCACATACTCACATATATGAGTTTACAAAAATTACATTTAAATACAAATGATATATTTCAGAAGAAATTTTGATTTGCTAGATTTCAAAAGAATGTCAACTATGTCAACATCAAAAGTGGCGTATAACTTTCATTCATCCGATGGGTTATAGGAATGCACATATCCATAATACGATCATGGTCAACGACTGACATCTTCCATATCTTTGGTTCACCCCTCTTCACCTTGATTTCAATGAGATGTATCTAAGATGCCACCACCAAATGACTGTACTGACAAGATATATATTCAGGAATGAAATCTCTGTAAATAATATAATCACCTTGTCTTCTCACTTTTAAAAAAAAGTGGCCCATCACAACTAGGTCACTAACCTAGTACGTGAACTCTCCTTCGGCATAGGGCCGCACCAACCTGCTTTTGATTTGTGTACACCACATCAAAAAGTATGCCACATGCTTGTCATTTCCTGGTGGTGCAATTACAACAAATACATCACCTACATCAAGATTTTCAAATATTAAATAAATCTTATATATATATATATATATATATATATATATATATATGCATGTGTACAAGACTAGGAGTTTAAACATTCAATCAACTATTTGAAACTTAAATGTGTGAACAGAATAATGAATCCATTAATCAAATCATGTACCTTGCTTAACCAAATCAGAAACCCAATCATGATTTAGTGAAACCAGTGCCTCGTCAGTGTGCATTAAATTGTTGTTTTTTGAAATATATATATATATATATTGTTCCTACCTGCACATCGGCTTTGCTTGTTCATGACCTTGGTGACCCAAATTTTGTGTGGACCAATCAACTACTTCTGCTAAGCACTTGAGTCGAGATGCACTATGACTCATTAGGTACCTCTAAAGTGCTCATTTTACGCATGCACCTGCGCCATCATGTTCACCCTTTCTGTGCCATGTTTCAAAAAAGATTCAGGTGTGTCAAATTCCCATCTCTTTGTGAAGGCGACTCAACTAATAAAAGGAGTGTGCCGATTTGAACTGCCCTGCACACTCATCTGACCAAATCCAATGTTTTGTAAATGATACCCTATTCTTTTTGAATGAATCATAAATCAAAAAGCAGTGCTGACGATCATCACTAACATAAAAATGGTATTCATTGATCACATCGTGTGACTAAGGAGTGTTATCCCTACCATCAATGCTCACCTGAGCATGTCTATACAATACATGTACGAATATGGACACCTATTAGGAGTGATAATACTCACTGTGTATCTCTCTTTGAGGAGAAAATGTGTAATTCTCAGCAAATTCTACCACCGATAGGATTGTGCTTGGCTCAAAAATCTCACGAGAATGCTTAAATTTTAAAGCTTTCCACCTAGACCTATGGGAGTGTTTGATGTAGTTGTAAATATGAGTTTGAAAATTGTCCATGAAGTCTAAAAAAGGAATCCCATCCTCGAGCAAGCTGATCCTCTTAGATGGAACATGTGAAGAAGATGATGGATTCATGGAGAGATACTCATATCTCTTCCACTTAACTGTGATATCTGGCAATCCAGGGTGTGTTGGATCGATAGGAAACTTCCTACGGAATAATTCCAAATCACCACACGCATGGCATCTTCTCCCACCTACACACCTTTTAATGAAAAACACATTTTTAGGATTCCTATTGAATAGTATCATAGAAATAAAATCTCGCACTGTGTGAGGAGCTAGTTCACCATCCCAATGTTTTTGCAAAAATCCACAAATGTTTCGTAGTATAATTGGAATTCAACGTGGTATCGACAACAACAAGTGTCCTAAATCATATTCGGCCTAATATACCACAATTTCAACTTATTGAACATGCTAAATGAGATATGGACACCGGGATTTGATTCTATGAATTCCTCGAACAAAGAAACTCATGTCATCTCCATAACATGCTTGCAATGCTCCTTATAAATGCCTCTGCCAGAACGTTGTCGCAGGATATGTTTTTGATCTAGTACAGCACGAGAATGGTTGTCTCAATACTCTATCACCTTCTCTCTGAGACCCTCTTCCATCCTGTCTTGATATGCTTCTCTGCAAATAAGAGCCCAACAAGCAGCTTCATCATTTTCATCTATCTTTACCCTGAATTTAGTGTATTTGTGCAGTGTTTTTCTTGAAACGTGGATCAGCTTTGACATTGTTGCGACCATTCGATTTCTTGAGGTGCTTCGTGCCACAATAGCAGTTGTAATTTCCCTACGAGTAGCTCTGATATCAATTTTTCTTGACTTTCCAAATGCAGATAATGTAGTTGTTACATTTTATGTTACATTCTCACATGCATTTTTATTTTTAACATCCTTAAAACCCAACAACTTTGTGGCACGTTTCATTTTTGTGTTTTATCAATCCGTGTAGGATTTGAGCTTGTGTAATCAATGATTGTTGTTCAAAGTACAACTTGTTTATGTTACTAACATGCTCTCTGATTATCCGATCAGGGGTCGGGTTACCAAACTCTTCTTGCATGGCATCATCCAACCCTCTTAAATAATTTGCAGCCATTCCAATGTCACTGAAGCTCCCAATTGTTAACACTCAGAATGTACCCAGGTTGCAAAAGTAAATTCCAAAGGTAACAGCAAGAACCACTTCAGAAAGAAACTGGCTTTCCTTTCTAGAGAGGGGTCTCTCAAATATAAATTTAACAAGGCTAGATATAAAATCAACACTCGAAAATTATATAGACGGTTGAAACGATACACATAATCATTGGGAAATGGAGTCACATATACATAAAGGTATCCCAAAATCGTATGCATGAGATTTTATCAGAGGCGAGGTAACCACTTAATCACAGTCATTCATTTAGTTCAGGTGGAAAGGAAGAAACAATGAACAGTCCATCAATACAGAGCATCAGAAGATGAGTTCCATATTAACTTTAGCAGAAACAATTATAAAATATCTGAAACAATAATCAGAGCATAACAAGTATGAATTCCAACCATTCAATACTACGTTTCAGATACAAGGAAAACAAAATGGAATGTAACACTGGAAAAACGATCACAAAGGAGAGGAAATACAGACTGTAATGTAAATAGCACAAGAATCTCTGATAACCCCACACACATTCAACTTTGTTATTTCAAAAATTATATGTCTTCAAAAACATTCATCAACAAATGGGTTCCAACCCCCATTACATAGAGTAAATGCAAATATATACATAAAATGATTTCTTCTTCCAAGAAGATTTATAACTGAATAACCTGCTTAATCAAAGTCTTTGTAACTATATTCCTAACAACTAGGAATAAACTACTTGCTTTGATCCTGACAGATCATTTAATTAAAATCAACTCGGTAACAAGGCCCGAACAAGCAGCTCCATAGCGCGCAACACCTGTTTTCATGGATGAAGAATATACTTTGTTTTTCCAAATCTTTCCACGGCTCTCCATTGTTCCACGCTTGGGATATCGTACTCAATCATTTCCCAAATAGACACCTCCAGATCCATATAGGATTCATAAGACACAGTAGGAAACCCTCCTCTGACGATCAGAAATTTCTGCAATGTCTCAAAGTCTTCTGTTAGCTTATCTACGATGACCTTTCCCGTCAGCCCCTTTACCAAATCATCAAATTTAGAGTGATCCATATGGCTTTGCACTAGTAGGCTGTGATAATGTTCTTGAGAAAACAGTCGTCCTTCCTCGTCCCAAAAAGAAGGAAGGCCATCTTCAAATAATTCTTTAAAAGCATGCCTGAAATCATTAATACGTGAGGTCATTGCATCAGCCTTATCTTGTACTGTCTTCATAAGATGATGTTTATGAATAAACCTTTTTTACCACAGTACCATTGCCACTCTGTCTTTGACTCCTATATCTTGTAATTTTTGATAGGTTAATGAATTTAAGAAACTCAATGCATTCTGAGCTGTGCCAAGGGGCTTCCTCTCCATGGTCTCATTTACTAGTTTCAGTCTTTGATTGGCTAAATTAACGAATGTACTTTGATCATCAATGCAGTTCAAATAATGTCTGAACTTAGTAATTTCCATAGACAACATATCCCATATTATGTGTTTAGCTCCCTTGAGAGGACCTTTTCCTGTGCTCCTTTCTTTTAATTCATTAAGCTTCTTTTGTAATCGACCTTTATCCTGTAATATCTTATTCTTGCTTTCAGTCATTTTAGTTAGCTCAGATTTGATTTTCTCATTTTCCTCTTTTAACTCTCTTATCTCTACATCCTTCAAGCTGACTTGGGACATGGGCACTAGTAAGTCATCAGCAAAAAAATCATTTAAAGTTTTTTCAATATTTACAATAGTCAAATCTTCATCAGTGGGAGTCTGGCTCATTAGTTCCTCCATAATTTCTTTTTCCTCATTTTGGTCTTTTTTCAGCCGTGAAATTAGTGCTATTAACTCATTTCATTTTGTTTTCCATTTGTTCTTTTCTTCTTGCAATTTCAAAGTCTTTCCTTTGTACTCCATCATCTCCTGATGAGTCTTGTCCTTCTCCTCCTGCAATGCTAATAGTTCTGATGACTGAACATGTTCTATACTCAAGATTTTCAACCTCTTCTTTAGTACCTGGAGGGCATTGTCTTTTTCTTCTAAAAGTCTTCTGATGGCCTGGGTGTTACCTGTTTCGTCCCCTGAGCTTACGATATCTGCTTGTAATTTCTTTATTTGAATAGAATTAGCCTTGTTCTCAACCTTCTCATGTTTTAATTGGACCTCTAATTTGTCAACCAAAACTTGTAACTTGTTAATTTTTACCATAGCATGCAATAAATCTGAATAAATAATATCTCTCGTTTGTTTATGTAACTGTATTTTATTTGGTACACTGATTTTGTCTAATCTCACTTCCATTTCGAACACTTTCTTATCACTTATCATAGCTAGTTTTAAAGTATTTCTTTCTATGTCCCGAGTAGAAATCAAGGAAGTCTTTGGATTATTCAGACTTCTCACCCGTGGGAGTAGATTCCTGGTTTCTTCTAGGGACTGTTTTTTCTTTTCCACATAGCTGGGCATGAATTCTTCTTTAGATTTAAAAACTGGACCTGATTCTGCATTATCTACACTTTCAAAAGAAAATTGATTCACCTGTACAAATTTCTTAGGAATCACAGCAACTCTTTTAAATTCATCTGAAATTGCTTCGCTTGAAATTTTATCATCTTGAGACATTTTGGTCTTCTTATGTGAACTGTCTTCATCTATTTCCATACTTTCAATGTCAGAGAAACTTCTTTTAATCAAAATATTAGAACTGTCTGGCATTTGAGACACTACAACTGATCCACTGCTTGTATTCTCGTCAGATCCTGGAATTTCCACAAAGTAGAATAAATTGGCTACTTCCTTCAGACCTTCAACAACTTGATGGTCAAATGGCTTATTTTTATTTGCTTGTTTTCTTAGAGAAATTATATGATAAGGATCATAATTGACCCTTTGTTCCCTTTGAAAATCCATGCTTTCCAATAATTTCTCTACAAACACTAGGGCACCCTTGTTTTTAAAAATAAAGGAACCAACTTTAAGAGGGAACTTGATATTGGAAGATTTCTTGAAAGCCCCAAAATGTTCCTCTTCTACATGTAATCTCTGTCTCATGTATTCCAATGCAAAAATCGTGGGGGTAAGGAAAGCAGGCAGCCTGTAAGGCTCTCCAGTGAAACCGTATATTCTCAAAACTATAAAGTCTTTATACAAGAACCAATCTCCGATCCTATCCTCATGTGAAGATTGCATCATACTCTTCATTTCTTCCAACACTCTGGGTAATACTTCATCAAACAGCATCTTATATATTTCTGACATAATAGAATTTACAAATTCAAACATATTGATTTGCTTAGGCAAATCTGAAGAGAATATAATACTCAAGAACTGCAATTCTGTTACATTCGAACATAGTAACATGTTCAGCAAATATGATTGATACTTGAAAAACCTGACTTTTGAAAACTCGACCAATTGGATATGGATAGCTTCTGCTAGATATTCATCCAAACTAAAGACATGGACCGGCTGAGACTCAGACTCAGAACTCATTTTTAATAAGAAACTCAAGACAACTTTACCAACATGACAGTCATCATCTAGACCTAAAACCTGTCAAACCAAAGACACAACCAATTGAATTTCCTCTTTGAAGATGTGAATAGGATACGGCGAAAAGAGACCTTCCAGCGACTGACCTTCATTAAGAATGCTAGACAAGAATTTACATCGAACTTCAGTTTCACAATTTCTGTGCGCTTCAGCTAAAACAGACTCGTTTACAAACTCACGACTATTGGGGTAATTATTGGGCAAATTCAGGATTTCACGGATAGCCTTTGCATCAATTTTACACAATATCCTGGATGTATAACGGCTTACAATAACTCTTTCAAAAGACGAATAATTA
Organism: Pseudotsuga menziesii; assembly: GCA_001517045.1. NCBI lineage: Eukaryota > Viridiplantae > Streptophyta > Pinopsida > Pinales > Pinaceae > Pseudotsuga > Pseudotsuga menziesii. Next base: position 235,100 of record LPNX010454868.1, read on the forward strand.
ACTGCACACCACTCGGCAAACTCAGGAAACTGTAGGGTCTACTCAATGGCAAAATGATACAGAAACGACTTACAAGCATTTAAAATGTCATTTCCCTATGAATTATATCGCCATAATCTTTCTTTAATAACAGATACATTTCCCACAGACAGGAATGGATCATATACTCCTCTATCTCTATCAACCAGGCATTCTTCTCTTTCATCCAGAATTCGGTTAAACCCTTGTAAACCTTTCTCTTTATCCATAATATAGAAAAACAATGGTAATTCTGCGGATAAAGCTCGAGTATTTGAGACTTACCTGCGACTGTAACTGCATATACTCGAGGTTGACTGTGAAAGGATGGTGGGCGGTCCTTTTCATTTTTCCTGGCATAATAAAAAATAATTCCTCAAACAAGTCAACTCCACTTTATATAGAAGTCCATTCCGGAGACTCCCTTTAGTGGTTTTCCCCAGACCACTTTTCTCCGCGGAATGTACCACAAGCTGCCACGTGTACTACTGTTTCAATTCCGCCACCGCTTTTCTACTCCAATCGTCGTGCAACTCTATCCTCCAGATCCGATAATGATTGTTGATGCATTTTCATTTTATTTTCCAGCCGTTGGATAAGCTTACACGTACACATTCCGCTGAGCCCTTTTGTTTTAATTAACGCGCAACTTTATGGAGGGGACTTCTTATCGATCGTATATTTCGTCGACCTAGCTTCATGACCATTGATCTCCACGTCTTTGTTAACTATCTCTGTATGCCCTTATCTTCCACGCATCTTCACAGAGCAGGTCTATTATAAGCCATCGATCTTCACCTCCTCGTTCTATACCATTAAATAACGTGATAATTTCATTGTTTATGTGCCCTTTATTATACATTCACACTATTATATTTAACCAAAGTTTCAAGCAACCATAATTTCTCTTTACCATGCTCCCTTCGACCCTCTTCTAGTTAGAAGTTGTTAACAACTGGCTCCATCCGGGGATGATATCCTCCCTGTGAGGTATCAAAGAACTCGTAGACCAGGTGCCTGTCTTTAATCTTTCATGATAACTTCCAAAAAATTTGTCTTTTTTGTTGATATATTTAATAAAAGGAATGGCATGCCTCCTGAATCTTAGGGCTTTCACTGCAAGCTTCAAAAACATTCAGCTTACCATCTATACTGATTTCTAAAGAAAAATAAATATTTACAGCCTATAATACAGGTTTTACCTTCCTCCTTAGGATAAGTAATGTTTCAGAAATATCCCATTAACAGGGTTACTATCTAGAGAAACCCCATTCAAATATTATAAAAGAAATGCATTTTGTACTCTATATCCAGCAATAACATAAGGACCCACCCACATATGATCAAATTTTCCATGTTTATCTTCTTTAGGAGCATCCCACTTCAGGACCAAATCATCAATATGAAACTGTTCTTCTTTCACCTTTCTGTCAAAAGTATTTTTTATTTTTTCCTGATGTGATTGCACCTTATCATAAGCCTTATTCCTTCGCTCTTCCAGCTCAATAATCTGATTTATTCTCCTTTGCATGTGATTTGGTTCTTCCTACTGCTCTTGGAAATATCTCATAACTGGAACACCTAACGACGCTGGAAAAACAACTTCAGTTCCATACACCAGTTGGAACGGAGACATGCCAATTGCCCTTTTGGTACTAATCCTGTCAGCCCATAGAGCATATTTGAGCTTGGTATGCCATGATATTTTATTATCTTCCAACAACTTCCTGATGATCCTTACTAAGCTTTTATTTGAATATTTGGCTAACCCGTTTCCCTACGGATAATAGGTAGTCGAATGATTGAGACTTATATGATATTTGTGACAGAAATCAATCATTTTCTTGGATTTAAAAGCAGTTGCATTGTCCGTTACTATTATTTTGGGGCATCCAAATCTAGCCAATATATTTTCCTCAAGAAAATCCATGATTACAGTTTCGGTGGCTTTCCTGGTGGGAATCACTTCAATCCATTTTGTAAAATAATCCGTAGCTGTAAGAATCCATTTGTGTTGTCCTGACGAATTGGGATTTATTTCACCAATGAAATCCAAACCCCACTGTTGGAAAAGAGCTTCTATCGTTATCGGATTTAAACGAAGAGGAAGTACCTTTCTTTTACCATCAAAAATTTGACATTGATGACACATGCTGGTTTCTTTATATACATCTGAAAATAATGTTGGCCAATAATAACCTGCTCTTAGAATTTTATTTGCAATCACCTTCCAAGAATGATTTCCTCCACAATCTCCTTTATGAAATTATTTGACTGTATGTTGAGCTTTATTTTCTAAAAGACAATTTAGTAACACACATCCGGGGTCCTTCCAATAAAGATATCGATTTATAATACAAAATTTGGCAGCTTTCAATTTTACTGATCTTGCCCTTTACCTGCTCAATCCTACTGGTGCTTGTAAATTTTGAAGGATGTAAACAATATCATAGTACCATGGAGACGCCACAAAATCAATCATTACTTCCACCTCTGTATCCAACTGATTAAACTGGTGAGATAAGAAATTAATTTGTAAAGCTTCACAATTTGAATTTGTCATCATTTTTGCTAATCCTTGTCCCTTAACTAGCTTAGTAGGATTTATCTCTATGTCATACTCTAGTAATGTAGCTATTCATTTTGCCCTTCTGCCTTCTGGATCAGGTTGTGTCAAAATTCCTTTCACTGTAGCAGTTGGAACATGTGCGATTACATTTGAGTGTAGAATATATACTCTGAAATATTTCAATGCCTTGACTAAAGCATATGCATGTTTCTCCATGATGTCATATTTCAATTCTCCATCCCTCAACATCTTGCTGAAAAATGCTATGGGCTGCTCCAAGTTCTTATCATTCTTCTGTAATAAAACCGCTGCAATGGTATACTCTGAAGCATACGAAAATACTAAGAAATCTTTGGTAAAGTCTAGACTCACAAACACAGGAGCATCCGAGATTGCTAGTTTGATTTCCCCAAATGACTTCATAGCTTCCGCATTCCATTTTATTTCATGACCCTTTTTCAGCATATTTGTAATATTCATTAAGATTTCAGCAAAACTAGGCACAAACCTTCTTAAAATATTCACCTGTCCCAAAAATGACTGTATCTCCTTTTTACTCATGGGTTCTCCTACCTTCAAAATTGCGCTTACCCTTTCAGGATCAATTTTTATTCCTTCTTTAGATATTATGTGGCCCAATAATTTTCCCTCTTCCAATGCAAAATTGGACTTCTTTGGGTTCAATGATATACCAAATTTCCTGCATTTCATGAAAACTTTTTGTAGATGATGAATATGTTCTCTGTCATATTTTGAATAGACTGTGATGTCATCCATATAAATTACCACAAAATTCCAAATTTCTCCCGCAAAAGCAATGTCCATGGCTCGCTGAAAAGTAGTTCCTGCATTCATTAAACCAAAAGGCATCTTTGCATACATAAAAGTGCCCCAAGGTGTAGTAAATGCAGTTTTTTCTTGATCTTCGGGTAATACTTTGATCTGATTATAACCAGAAAAGCCATCCAACATTGAAATTCTCTCAGCTCCAACCACCTTCTGCAATATATGATCCATCTTCGGCAGGGGATAATTGTCCTTCATAGAAACTTTATTTAAATTCCGGAAATCTATACACAATCTTATTTCTCCGTTCTTTTTTCTAACAGGAACCAAATTTGCAACCCACTTCAAAAATATTAGAGTGACAATGATTTTCGCATCAAATAATTTTTTAATTTCCTTCTCAATAATGGGAATCAATTTAGGATTTATCCTTCTAAGTTTCTATTTGAAAGGTTTCTCCCTAGGTTTTATAGGAATAGTATGTTGTATTATAGATGTATCATACTCCTTCAGATCTTCGTAACTCCAAGCAAATACATCCGTATACTTCTTCATTAAATTCACATATTCTTCTTTTTCTTTTATAGGCAAATTTTTTGATAACTTTATAATCTTAGGATTCTCCTCAGTACCAATATTCCTATCTTCAACAGCATTCTCAACAGACTTCACTTTACGATTCTTAGCAACATCATTCTGATCACAAAGTTTTTCCCAAGGAATCAAACCTCTTGGTATAAAATTATTTTTTAATTGAATAATATCTTTTCCTCCTAAGGTTCCTTTTAATTTTTCAGCACCATCCTTTTCTTTCTCAGGTTCTTCATCATCTTGAAAGGTCTCACCATTATCATTTTCGGTGTCAATATGAGTATTTACAAATTCTCCTGATAGTTCTAAGAATCTTCTGATCTACATGTCATCTTCAAATACCTGCCAATATTTAGAATTGTCGGGAATAGATGCTCTATTCACAATGTCCACCTGATATTCTTTCTGACCAGCAATAGGGGTTTTAAATTTTCCAGCAGCTGCTGCCAANCAAATCCCTGCCAATATTTAGAATTGTCGGGAATAGATGCTCTATTCACAATGTCCACCTGATATTCTTTCTGACCAGCAATAGGGGTTTTAAATTTTCCAGCAGCTGCTGCCAAAGAATCTGCCATAGTATTTTCATGTCTAGAAACCACCAGAATCGTATGCTTTGTAAAAAAGTTACCAATCATATCCCATACTTTGTTCCTATAAGCCCTCATCCGGGGATGCCTGGTTTGATAGCTATCATTCACTTGGTTTATCACCAATTCTGAATCTCCTAAAACTTTTATCCTCTGTGCTCCCAAATCTTTCAAAGCATGCAAACCTAGTAATAAAGGTTCATATTCAGCTACATTATTCGTGCATTCAAACGTTAATTTATATGATAAAGCTTTAAAATCTCGGATGGGAGAAATTATATACACACCAACTCCAGCACCTATTTTTGCCACATATCCATCAAAGTACATAGTCCACAAACCTTCTCTTTTTTGTTTTTCCTCCAAAGCATCCTGTTACATCACTTCTTCTTTCTTATTTTCCTCAGACTTCTTCTGCAATGTAGCTTCCAAATCATATGGGACAGTATCATTAAAGAAAATGGAAGACCCCAAATCAGTATCAACAGCATATATATGATGAACTTCAGGTTTATCTTGACTGCTCACTACATAAGGAGTTCTTTTTTCACTATACAACCTCCTACTCCCATCTTGAACAGGAATAGTAGCATATGACATAACCATTTGTAAACTACCTTTCAACTTTGAAGTCCAAGATCTTGACAACAATACCCCAAACTTGGGTGGGATATTTGCTACTACCACATCCATGACTATAGTCTTAGATGGTAATTTATTCAAAGTTACCACCATATCTTTAATCAAACCAAGACATTTTACTCTTTTAGAATCAAAAGAATACAAATCTTTATAGGGTCTTGTCACTTCCAATCCCAGACTTTCAACTACTCCCTTTGGCATTAAATTATGTGATGCACCTAAATCTAGCATAGCATTATGGACCACCATATCATGCACATTCAGACTCAAATAAAAAGGAGATACTACTTCATTTTCTAAATTTTCAACTTTTGACCCAAATGAAATAGTAGGATTATCATCATTCAATTCCAAGATATCATATTGCAATTCTCCTTGACCTTTGACCATTTTTGTTATGGTATTTCTATATTCATTGTTTCTCAACAACTCGTTAAATGGAACAGAGATTTTTAACTTTGAAAGCTCATTTTACAAATTAAAACTAGAACCAACTCTTTCTACATTAATCGGGATCACTTGCTTCACTCCTTTGTTTCTTTGTATCTCATTTTCAACTTCTTTATTTACAAAAGACTCTTTTTGCACTTCTTTTCCCCTTTCTAAATTTAGAGAACTAGTGGAAGGTTGATTTGGATTTGCCTTCCCCTTATTTATGAAAACTTCTCTATTTCTCAATCTGATCTTCCTCTGTACATTATCCATAGCATGTAGATAACCCCTTTGATATTGTTTTGTCTCCCTTTCAAACTCCTCATTTCCACCTTCCTGTTCAAACATGTTATGTTCTTCTTCAGTAAGATATATCTCTGAATCTAGTTCTCCAAAAAGATGAATTTCATTTTCAGTAGGGTCTTCTTCATCAGCGACATAATTCTCAGGAAACGGTGGTCGAATTTGCTATTCTTCCTGATTTCTTGGGTTTCTCACATCTCTCTGCCTATTTTGTGGAAGAATAGGAGGATTTGGTCTTCCGAAATTAGGATTCCTGATTTGAGAATCGACTTGTTCTCTGTTGAACACCTTGTTATCCATAGTTAATATGTCCATCAACTTTTCCATTGTCTTCAACATCATTTCAAATTTGATATAAGTGGTAGAAGAAGAAGCAGAGGGCAAATTTTCTTCCTTTTTCCTCCTATCTATGTCTCTGTGTTTCATTTTTCCACTGGCCATCATATTCGCTTCCACTTCTAAAGCATCTGTAAACATTGCAGCAAGAGTTGCGGATTTTCTTTCTCTCAATGAAAATGCAAAGTCATTATCAAATGCTCCAGCATAATGTAGTTTAGCAGTGGCTGTAGAAGGTTTTATGTCTTCTGGAATAGAATTATAAACCCTCATAAACCTGCTTGAAAATTCATGAACAGATTCAAAACCTCCCTTTTTGAGACTATTATACTGAGACAAGAGTTGTAAAGGATTATGTTTGTCATCCCATCTATCTAGGAAGGCATTCTGGAAAGCTTGAAAACTCAATATAGATCCATCTGGTAAGCCTTTAAACCATTTCTTTGCCTCACCTGATAAACTTTGAGCAAATGGCTTATTTTTATTTGCTTGTTTTCTTAGAGAAATTATATGATAAGGATCATAATTGACCCTTTGTTCCCTTTGAAAATCCATGCTTTCCAATAATTTCTCTACAAACACTAGGGCACCCTTGTTTTTAAAAATAAAGGAACCAACTTTAAGAGGGAACTTGATATTGGAAGATTTCTTGAAAGCCCCAAAATGTTCCTCTTCTACATGTAATCTCTGTCTCATGTATTCCAATGCAAAAATCGTGGGGGTAAGGAAAGCAGGCAGCCTGTAAGGCTCTCCAGTGAAACCGTATATTCTCAAAACTATAAAGTCTCTATACAAGAACCAATCTCCGATCCTATCCTCATGTGAAGATTGCATCATACTCTTCATTTCTTCCAACACTCTGGGTAATACTTCATCAAACAGCATCTTATATATTTCTGACATAATAGAATTTACAAATTCAAACATATTGATTTGCTTAGGCAAATCTGAAGAGAATATAATACTCAAGAACTGCAATTCTGTTACATTCGAACATAGTAACATGTTCAGCAAATATGATTGATACTTGAAAAACCTGACTTTTGAAAACTCGACCAATTGGATATGGATAGCTTCTGCTATATATTCATCCAAACTGAAGACATGGACCGGCTGAGACTCAGACTTAGAACTCATTTTTGATAAGAAACCCAAGACAACTTCACCAACATGACAGTCATCATCTAGACCTAAAACCTGACAAACCAAAGACATAACCAATTGAATTTCCTCCTTGAAGATGTGAATATGATACAGCGAAAAGAGACCTTCCAGCGACTGACCTTCATTAAGAATTCTAGACAAGAATTTACATCGAACTTCAGTTTCACAATTTCTGTACGCTTCAGCTAAAACAGACTCGTTTACAGACTCATGACTATCAGGGTAATTATTGGGCAAATTCAGGATTTCACGGATAGCCTTTGCATCAATTTTACACAATATCCTAGACGTAAAACGGCTTACAATAACTCTTTCAGAAGACGAATAATTAACTGCACACCACTCGGCAAACTCAGGAAAGTGTAGGGTCTGCTCAATGGAAAAATGATACAGAAATGACTTACAAGCATTTAAAATGTCATTTCCCTACGAATTATATCGCCATAATCTTTCTTTAATAACAGATACATTTCCCACATACAACAATGGATCATATACTCCTTTATCTCTATCAACCATGCATTCTTCTCTTTCATCCAAAATTCGGTTAAACCCTTGTAAACCTTTCTCTTTATCCATAATATAGAAAAACAACGGTAATTCTGTAGATAAAGCTCGAGTATTTGAGACTTACCTGCGACTGTAACTGCATATACTCGAGGTTGACTGTGAAAGGGTGGTGGGCGGTCCTTTTCATTCGTCCTGGCATAATAAAAAATAATTCCTCAAACAAGTCAACTCCACTTTATATAGAAGTCCATTCCGGAGACTCCCTTTAGTGGTTTTCCCCGAACCACTTTTCTCCGCGGAATGTACCACAAGATGCCACGTGTACTACGGTTTCAATTCTGCCACCGCTTTTCTACTCCAACCGTCGTGCAACTCTATCCTCTGGATCCGATAATGACTATTGATGCATTTTCACTTTATTTTCCAGCCGTTGGATAAGCTTACACGTACACATTCCGCTGAGCCCTTTTGTTTTAATTAACGTGTAACTTTACGGAGCGGACTTCTTATCGATCGTAGATTTCACCGACCTAACTTCATGACCATTGATCTCCACATCTTTTTTAACTATCTCCGTATTCCCTTATCTTCCGCGCATCTTCACAGAGCAGGTCTATTATAAGCCATCGATCTTCACCTCCTCGTTCTATACCATTGGATCACGTGATAATTTCATTGTTTATGCGCCCTTTATCATACATTCACACTATTATATTTAACCAAAGTTTCAAGCAACCATCATTTCTCTTTACCATGCTCCCTTCGACTCTCTGCTAGTTAGAAGTTGTTAACACCAATTACTCTTGAGAAATTAGAGGGTGCACGATCTTGTGATGGCTGGCTAAGATCTATCCCTGCATAAGTTAATTGAATTTTGAAATTGTTTAGTTCTCTAACCAAACAAGGGACTTTTACATTGTTCAACTTCATTGTCTTTCAATGAAAAATAAGCAAATTAGAAAATGTTAAACAAATGCAGTATGCAAGAAGATTTGTTTTTAAAGCACCAAAATTAAATGTTATGAATGCTGAAGAAAATTCACAATATGAGGGGTATGCAAGAGAATGTGTCTGTAGCCTCTGTGGGATAACATAACAGTGCACCTTGGGTTTCAACCTATTTTTGGGTATGCTTCACCACTAAATGATGAAGGATTTTCAAGCACCCTAAAGAAAACAACTATGTTTCATATTTTATGCTTGGAGGGAATTATTTGGATGCCTAGCCTCAACAACCCTAACTAAGCTATACATTGTTTTGTGAGATCATGTGGAGCAGTTTAGTTTGTAGCTTAGATTGCATTTGCAATTGTATTTTAAAATGTCGAAGTTCAACTTAGAGTGTGAATGAGGCCTATTTCAAGCCGAGTTGTATTCTTCCCAAAAGTGTAGAGGAAAGAATCCCAACCAACAAGGATTGAAAAAGATCTCGTGTGTGAAAGATGTGAAATTATTGAAATAAAATGCTTCGCATTCAAATAAAAATAACTTTAAATGTAAGTAAATTATTGTTCAATTGTTTTCATCCTTCTTGAATTGAATTTAACTATTTGTAATTTATACACCATCTTATCATATTGCCTTAAGGAAGATTTTATTGCAACCACACTTGAGTTGTATCTTAGATTGCATTTGCAATTGTATTTTAAAATGTCGAAGTTCAACTTATAGTGTGAATGAGGCCTATTTCAAGCCAAGTTGTATTCTTCCCAAAAGTGCAGAGGAAAGAATCCCAACCAACAAGGATTGAAAAAGATCTCGTGTGTGAAAGATGTGAAATTATTGAAATAAAATGCTTCACATTCAAATAAAAATAACTTTAAATGTAAGTAAATTATTGTTCAATTGTTTTCATCCTTCTTGAATTGAATTTAACTCTTTGTAATTTATACACCATCTTATCATATTTCCTTAAGGAAGATTTTATTGCAACCACACTTGAAAGTGTGGTTGCAATAAAATCTTCCTTAAAACAATATGATACGAGGGTGTATAAATTACAAAGAGTTAATTGCATCATTTAGAAGATCAAAATTATTATCATCATGTTGTCTTATGCATATAATTTACACTTAAATGTGAGTCTCTATTTGATGCAACCTATGACATGCATTGCACAAACTTTAATATAAAATCCATTGACACAAGTTGCGTTAACATATAATCCAATATTTGTGTATGCTTGCAATCAATTCTCTTTTCGTAAAAAATAATAACTTCATATAAGCATTATCTAAATAAAATGTTTCACGTTCAAATAAAAATAACTTTATGTAAATAACTTTATTGTTCAATTGTTTTCATCATTCTTGAATTGAATTTAAACTCTTTGTAATTTATACATCATCTTATCATATTGCCTTAAGGAAGATTTTATTGCAACTGCATGAAAGTGTGGTTGCAATAAAAGCTTCCTTACGGAAATATGATAAGATGGTGTATAAATTACAAAGAGTTTTGCATCATTTAGAAGATCAATATTATTATCATCATGGTGTCTTATGCATATAATTTACACTTATGTGAGTTTGTATTTGATGCAACCTATGACACCCATTGCACAAACTTTAATATAAAATCCATTGGCCACAAGTTACGTTAACATAGAATGGACAATCTTTGTGTATTCTTGCAATCAATTCTCTTTTCGTAAAAAATAATAATTTCATATAAGCATGCTAGCAAAAAAATATAACTTCATAAACTATAATATTTTGATGAAATAATGATAATTGTTTAATATCTCCATGATAATTTTAACCATAGATGCACATTTTATTTTACTTATCATATTGCAATTGTTTGTTAAAAAATTAGCAAATAAATACAAGCTCATGAATAACATTTTATTTTACCTATCATATTGCCATTGTTAGTTAATAAAATAGCAAATAAATTATACAAGCTTGAATAACATTTTATTTTAAGTTTATCATATTTCCATTGTTTGTTAACAAATTAACAAATAAATACAAGCTTGAATAACATTTTATTTTATTTATCATATTGTCATTGTTTGTTAAAAAAATAGCAAATATTTATACAAGCTTGAATATTCTTTAAATGTATTGATTTTCATATCTTTACAGTGATCTCTTACATCTCATATTCAAGGCTAATGAATTCTTGAATTTGTCATAGTTGTTGATTTTCTTTGAGATCATCATTGTCATCAATGCTTAAATCCATATGATTCCAAGTCATTTGTACATGATTATTGACGATTGCTTAAGTTCAATCAAGTGTGTCACTTGTAAGTTAGTTTGTCACCAAAAATATCAATAAATTAAAACATGCAATATATTCAATAAAAACATTTTTATAAATTATTCATGATCTTATTTAGAGTGTACAAATCCTTGAACCAAATTCTACAAAGACTTTTCATTTATTCTACATATACTATATTTCATTAATCGGTGTACACACAACTATTGAAGTTATGTGAGTTGTTATGAACAATTAGTTTCTATATTAAATACAAATTGTAATGTTAATTATCATCAGTATAGGAGGTCTATGGAAAGGTTTTTTGTATGTTCATTAGTATGAGTGATAACGATTTTTTTTTTAATTAAATTTGCAAAATTTAAATAATTTTCATCAATGCACAATATGAAATATCAACACAGTACATACATAATGTAATGTGTAACATAGAATATGCAATGTGTAACATAAAAACATGTAATGTGTAAATATAAAACATGAAATATTAGTATGTAAGAGGATATATATAAATTATGAATTTGAGCACTGTAATGTCCCTTTTTGGAATTTTATTAAATGCCCAATTTTTCACTTTTTCCCCAATTTTGAGCTTAACTAGTTTTAATGTCTAGACCTCCGAATTGGCCCAAATGCTCCCAAATTTTCTCTGAAGGTACATGAATGATATTAGAAATTAAATATGATGTTCATAGATTTTTAATGACCCCCAAATTACTTCTACAAACTTGTTTAATGTTCTGCTCAAACTAGGATTCTTTACTAGCAAATTGGGGCTCCAATTCCCCCTGGATAATTGTCGGAAATGGCTTCACAAATGATCCCAAAGTCACTCGAATTTATGAAAAGATATTGGGTATGTGTAAGGGACCTTTTCAAATTCTCATATGCATCATAGTTCAGTTTATACAGGTTGTTATGACTCTTTCCAAAACAACTCCCAAGCCACAATTTCGACCCTTGGGAAAAATGCACCAAATCTTCTCCCATTGCAACAAAAATGAGTAAATGGATTCCAATGCTTAAGTACTGAACATGAGACTTGAAATACACATTAATGATAGTCCATCCATCATACATTTATCATATATACATTCCTCCATTTGAAATAATAATCATTACCATGGCATAGATCCAAATAGAGTGGAAATGGTCATTGTTTGCTCATTAAAAGTCATTTTGACATACAACTCTTGGGAATTTTGACTTAAAAATTTCTGATAATTAAGAACAGATCATATTGAACTGATTACAATTATAAATGGATAATTAAAGGCTCTCCCAATTTTAAATCATCAGCATTACAATGGTTCACAACAAGATAGTGGGGAAATGACACTATTTCTTCATTGTTCAACATTTTTACATGAATTATTTTGGGTATTTCGACCTGAGAGTCTTTTGAACATGAAATATAGAGAATATACATCAGAACATAAGATAATGGGCATTATAACCTTCCACAAAGATATCAATAGCTCACCCAAAGCGCAATCCCTCCATTAAATACCTAAGTGGCCTCTCCAAACACCAACTTGGATGGGAATATTTCACCCTCGAAATTGGCTAAGGTAAGAAAACTAGTCATCCACTAGCTCTCACAATTCACAAATGACAATTTCTCAAATGATAAAAATCCATACTCTTGGTTTCTTCCTGTATTTTATAAACATCCTTAGCCTTGTAAGGTTACCAATCCATCCAAAAACTCAAGCCAATTCGAATTTGGGTGTGGACTCAAGATTTGCCATGTGTCCTCCCTTTCCTAGCCTTCCATCTTCCCCCAATTTGAGTAGGAACCCATTGATCTTCCCCAACTCACATGAGAGATCTCTTGGATGCTCTATTTAGACCTTACATGTCAGATATGTCATATTTCAGCCTTCATACTTGATTTTTGGCATAGGTGTCATAGCATCTTCATCATTGTTGTCATAGAGCTAGGGAATCTAGTCCAAGTGTCTCATTAGCTCCAAAATGACTCTTCATTTCCCATTTAAGTTACATTCCTTCTCAAATTCGACCTATGATGCATATGGCCAAATGTATTAAGCTCATAACTCATCCAAGAACCTTTAGGTTTCCCATGGATTTGAAATTGCAAGAGGAGGTTTCCATTTGGTACCAAATTTGTAGATTATGTGGGCCCCATAGTCTCCATGTGTCACCATGCTCCATTGCCACTTCAATTTTCTCTTTTATTTATTTATTTAGCTCCTTTATTAAATATTTATGCCATTATAATGTTCAAACATCATTTATTTCCCCCCTTATTCCAAATCCCAAAACTTCCACCCCCAACCTAGGAAACTAGTAATTTTCCTCCTTCGCAATTATTTGACTCGTAGCATCAATTTGGAAAACTCTCATGAATATGGAAAATGTGATTAGGCCATTGTGACCCAAAGCAAAATTTGGGACATGAAAAATCCTCCCTTCCCAATATTTCTTGTCCTCAAGAAATATTAAACATGGGTGATGAAGAACCTGCTTTTTGTATGATTCTTTGAAGTTGCCATTGAGTTTCCCAACTTTGAGTCTTCGAGATTCCAAGAAGATTTGAGAGAGGAACCACCATGCTTGCTTCTACACTACTCTGATTAAAATCACTTTATTAAGTGGGGAATCCATATCCCATACTAGTTTCCCAAAAAAAATTGAAATTAATGGGACTAAAAACTATCCCAAGGTCCCATTGCTTGTATTGCACTCCAACAATTAAGAGTGCTCTCCAACCCATACCATTAGGAAAGAAAATTATGGGATCCCATTTTTTTATGCATTCTTCCAAACATCATGAGTACATAATATATATCATCAAATTACATAATAACATAATAAAAATGTACATCAAGGAGGTGCCTCATCAAAAAATTATGAAAGTGCTTATACCTCCAAGTAAGTAGACCACCATTTTCCAAGTGCATACAAGCTTCAAGTGACCAATAAAATCTGCTCCAATGACATAGGTGAGGATCCCATGTCCTATAATACTGCTCCCAAAGAATTTAATATGCATAAAAATAATAATCAGCCATGTGTTCTTTCATCCAAGAAGTGAATGAAGAACCTCCATCAAAATCTGAACCAAATAAGGAGAAAATAAAACATGAAGACTTCAAGTGGCTCAAAGAAGTCCCATCAATACATCCATGAATGAGAGAATAATAAAGATATAACAAAGTATGTGTCTGGCAACAAAAATGTTCTCCAATCATAAATATATTCACCCCAGTGTTGGATGAAGTTCCTCCAACATCAAATGAACCAAGTGTTGAGCAAGAAAAACCATGACTCTTCAAGTGACTCCAATGCATATCATAGGTGCATCCATGTAAATGTGCATCATCATAAAGTAACAAAGGATGCTGCTGCAAATTTGAATAAGAGTGTGCTCCAACCATGTCATCATAAAAAGTAAATCTAGGAGTTCTATACTCCTCATGTGGCACCATCAAAAAGAACCCTTTCACCCATACTTCATTGAGACTAATGCTGCAAAACATGGAATGGTAGGATGTTGGAGAATGAACTAACTCACCCAAATGATCAAAAAGTGCATAAGTTTCATCATGGCAATGATCCATATGGGTAGTATCATGCATCTCTTTCAAAATTGTGAAACCTTTGTCATAGATTGGTTCCAATGTAGAGGAATCATGCACTTCTTTAAAAAATGCATAACCTTCATCAAGAGACAATTAAAGTTCATCTTCCACCACATCAAGTATTTGGATCTCTTAAATTTCATCTTCAAACACATCAAGCACATTCAAATTTCCCCATTTCTCATGATCCACCATGTCATGAGAATCCTCCAAACAGTATACTATTTGACAATTTGAAACATAGGAGGAAAAACAAGTGTCTTGCAACTTTTCAAGAAGTTGCTCATTTTGAATTGTGAGCTTATCAATAACTTCATTATTCTTCAATTAGGATTCATGTAACCATTCACTAAGCTCAATGAAATTTTTTCTATCAAAAAGAAAATACATGAAATTACCTTTGATGTTGCACGTTGCTCTTTGGATCTTCTCCATGTCTTCAAGGAAGGATGGCTCCTCCAAGGAAGTAGCTCTCCAACAAGAATTTGATACCAATGCTTGAGTTTCATGGAGTATGCTAAGGGCCTCTTGGATATTATTTTGATTCATATTTAAGGACCCTTCAATAAAATGAGGCTCTTGCAAATGAACCTCCTCATTTCCTTCCTTCTTGCTTTGACCAACTTCATGAAGCTCAAGTGGTGATGGGGAAGTTGATCATGTTTCTTATTCAACTGCTACAAGGTCTTCATTTTCATGTTTAATGGAAGTTTGGCTTGTAGAAACTCTTTCAAAATTGATCTCTATGTCACCAACATAGAGTTGTGAGCACCCATCAGTAGGTACTCCTTCATATTTCAAGCATCCATCAGTAGATTCTCTTTGTTTCATTTCCAAGGCAGAATATGTCTCAAAATTCTCTTCAGTATTTTCAATATAAAATTCTTCATACTTATGTGATGTCTCTTCACATTTTTAGAGTCACTTGGGAGTGAATTTCGATCCTCTTCATGTACTACTTCTTCCACTTCACCTATTTAAGAACTAGGTGGTTCATGGGTCTTCTCCCTTTGCTCCTTCAAGCAAGTTGATGCATTTTTCCCCTTGGTTTTCTTAAAATCAATATATTCTTTCCATATTTGGATAGCCAAAAATTAGAATCCTTTCATAATATTCTTGGTCATGTCTTCAAGGATAGGTTCGAATCCCTAGTCATAGTTTCCCCAAAAATTGCCTTCTTATCCTACTTTATTTTCTTCTTCAACAAAAGCAATTTTGGGTTTCAATATATAATGGTGGTCCCTGAATTATTGTACTCATAAATATCAGACTACATCAGGTGCCAATATCATGCTCTGATACCACTGCAATGTCCCTTTTTGAAATTTTATTAAATGACCAAGTTTTTTCACCTTTTCCCCAATTTTGAGCTAAACTAGTTTTGATGTCTAGACCTCCAAATTGACCCAAATGCTCTGAAATTTTCTCTGAAGGTACATGACTGATATTAGAACTTAAATATGACATTCATAGATGTTTAATGAACACCCAATTACTTCTGCAAACTTGTTTAATGTTCTGTTCAAAGTAATTTTCAATAATTTTTTCTCCACCATGTAAAACTAGCAAAGGATTTCATCACCCGTGGCTGCTAGGGCTACCGATGAGTAAGTGAGTGTTAGGGTTTTGTTGCTCCTAGGGATCATCCCCAGTGGTGTGTGTAGGCCTCCTTGGCCTCCTTCATCCATGGATCCTCCCGATCCAGACCTTGACGGCTTCGACGAGTGGTTTATTCGCATGGTTGCTTCTCTCCCCCCCCCGACCTGCGTTCCTCCCTCCTCATGCTTTGTGAAACATTCATAGATTCTAGAAGTCAAGCTCTCCTCAGTGGCCTCAAAATGAAAAGCTGTAACTTTATCTGAGAAAGGCCTGATTGGTTTGTTCGCAGGACTTTGGCCCTCTCCCAGATCAGTAGAAGTTTGGCTCAGTAAAAACTGGAGACCCCTCATCCAGGGAAAAGTGCAACAAATATTATTTAGAAAATGGTATTTTGTCTTCATTTTTGAGAAAAAGGAAGATCGAGGTCTCATATTCAGAAATTGAACATACCTCATGGGTCCAAGAGGAATGTACCTCAACAAATGGGACCTCTCTTTCGACCCTGAAAATGATATCCCTAAGGCGGTTCCAGTTTGGGTTAAGCTCCCCCACCTCCCCCTTCACTGCTGGAATGATGAGTATTTTCGAGAAATACAGAACTCCCTGGGAAAATATATAGAAAAATCAGAACCAAAGGCCCCCATGTTCTCGTGTGCTAGAATTTGTGTGGAGGTAGACCTAGAGAAAGGGCTTCCCGAAGCCATCAACCTTTCTATCGACGGATGGAGCCATATTCAGACAGTTGACTATGAGAAAATCCCATTCAAATGCAAATACTATCACGAATACAAACATTTTGCAAAATCTTACCCTAAAAAACCAGACAATCCCAACTCATAAGATAATCATGAAGAAGGCTGGAATGTAGCAGGCAGAAAAAAGAGTACCAAATCGACCTCGGTGCCCCAACCTCATGTCCCGGCAAAGAATGCATCCAGAAACAAGTTCAAATCTTTGGACAATGAAGATATGGAAGCTGAGATTCCAGAAGAGGAAGAGGAGGTGGCTTCTCCTCAAGAGCAGGACCCCCTAGCTGAAGCACCCCCTCCTAAGCAAATCAATTCAAGAGCCGAGGTCCCCCATGTCTTCCTCACATAGTTGTCCGACCTGAAACTTCAGCAAACTCAGGAGGCTCTTTCACTCGATTAAGGGCCAAAGCAGGCATGGAAGAAACTTCAGAAAACTCCAACAAAGAATACCATGAACCTCAGTCCAAAAAGGGGAGAAGATCAAATAAGATGATTAGGGAACAGGACTCCGCAAGAGAAAAAGCGGCAGGAAAGAAATCCAATTTGGATTTTCTGGTAAAAAACCCGCAAGCAAGCAAATACCTTCTCAGCGCCGAAGAAGAGAAAAAGGAGAGGGAAAGGGTGCACCGACAAAATAAGAAATAATGAAGCAGGTCTCCTGGAACTGTCGAGGGTTTGGAGGTTCCCAAAAACAGAAGTGATCAAAAGAATAAAATCAATGGAAGCCAACTCCATCCTCCTCATCTAGGAGACAAAGAAGACTAAAGATGATAGTATTTCAACTATGAAAAAAATCTAGGCCAAAGGAGAAGGGATAGTTGTAAGTGCGATTGGATCATCTAGAGGTCTTCTCACCTGGTGGGATAATGAGAAGTTCTCTCTGCGATTAGCCATCGAAAACAAGAATTGGATGTTTATGAAGATGGAAAATAAGGAAAACAAAGAGTCTTTTGGGTTGGAAACATTTATGGACCACGGTTCAAGCTCAGAAAGAGAATTATTGGACCTCTTTGGAGGACCAATGCGAAGGGAAAAAACAAACTCCTTGCTTCATTGTTGACAACTTCAATGTCACCATCTCGATTGATGAACCCAGAGGGGGAGCCAAAGTTAGGGATCATTTTGGTGAAATACTGGAGGATTTGATCTTGATGTGGGGACTAAGAGATATAAAACCCAAAAATGGGAACTTCACTTGGAGCAACAAGAGATTCAGCCTTGGACATATCGCTGCTAGAATGGACAAAGTCCTGGTAAGTACACACCTGCTCAAAACTCCATCCTTCCCTGAGTCCAAGCTTCTATGTTTGGCTGTCTCGGATCATAAACCGTTATGCCTATTCTTCACCTCCATGGAGAATATGGGGCCTCTCCCCTTATGATTTAATCATCTATGGTTGGAGTTGGAAGGAGTTTGGGACATCATTAGTAAATCTTGGTAGTGCTTCATCCTCAGCTCTCCAACCTTCATTTGGGAGCAAAAGATCAAATTGGTAAAGAAAGCTCTCAAGAAATGGGTCACCTAGCACTATCAGGAGCCTACGATAAAGAAAATTGAAATTTTCAAGGAGATGGAAACTCTGCAAGAGAACATGGAAAAAATGGAAATGACTAGAGAGCTCCTTATTCAGGAAATCAAGTTGGAAAAAAGCCTGCAAGCCATCCTTAGGAAAGAAGAAGAAAGATGGAGGTTTTGGTCTAGAGTTCTCTAGCTCAATGGGGGGGGGGGGGATCAAAACACAAAATTCTTCCAAAATCAATGCAGAGAGCGCCAGAGAAGAAATATAATAAGGGAGCTAAACTAGNACAGGGCAGGCGACAATCAGTTTTGATGTAAGAAGCTTCTTCGGAAAATATTTATAATAATGAAGATGTCTCTCAGGAGGACATGGAGGAAATGATCAGAGATATCCCCCCTCTAGTCTTTCTTGAGGACTATCAAATCCTTGAATATCCTATCTCTGAAGAAGAAATTAAGAAGGCTATCTAGACCCTTCACCCTGACAAATCCCCAGGGTCGGATGGCTTTCCTATTCGCTTCTATAGGATGTGCTAGAATACAATAAAGAAGGACCTGCTCTACCTAATCTCATGTATTTCTAAAGGGAAAATGGGAGGAGCCACCAATTCCACCTTCCTGGCCCTAATTCCCAAATATCCCAATCCTCTTTCTATCAAAAGATTCAGGCCAATCTCTCTATGTAATGCTTCGTACAAAATTTTCTCCAAAGTTCTCTCCCTCAGACTCAAGGCAATCATTCGCTCCTTAATCTATCCCAATCAAGGTGGCTTTATTTCAGGGCATCACATTAGTGATAACATTCTCCTAGTCCAAGAATTTGTTCACTCCGGCATAAAAAAGGGTGAAGCAGGCATGGCCATTAAACTTGATTTAGCCAGTGCCTTTGATCATTTAAGGCATGACTTCATCCTTTTGGTCTTGGAAAAATTCAGCTTCCCTCCCATATTTATCAAAAAAATCCAAGCTTGCATAGATTCCCCTTGGATAGCACCTTTATTTAATGGGAGACCCACAGACTTTTTCAAATCCAAAAGAGGGATCCGGCAGGGATTCCCCTTCTCTCCCTTCCTCTATATCCTAGTGGCTGACTCTCTGAGTAGAAGATTTAACAGGCTCCTTGAAGAGGGACATCTTCCATGCCTTTCTTTAAATTTGGATTCCAACCAATCAACCACGCTCTCTTTGTCGATGATACCATCTTGTTGGGTCGCGCCTCCCCTCAGATCGCCAGAAACTTCCTCAGGCCCCTCAACCTTTTTCTTTGCACTAGGCAATGCAGTGAACTTGGAAAAATGTCAGCTCTATGGATGGAACAGTAATGTGATCACCCTTAGAGACATCTTTCAGATTCTCCAAATTCGCTTTAACTATGACTGGACTCATTTCAACTATTTGGGCATCCCCGTCACTAAAAATTCCTTCACTTCGGCCATGTGGGTACCAGTAATCCAAAAGATTAAAAGCAAGATCCACGCTCTGGACTCCAGGTGGCTCAATATAGCTGGAAAAGTAACCCTCATTCAATCAATCCTCTCCTCTTATCCTATCTACACTAGCTTGATGATTCTAGCCCCTAAGACAGTCATGGACAACATTAGCATGGAAATTAGGAAATTTCTCTGGCAAGGAGGAAAGGTGCAGAATAAAAAATTTCACCTGGTAAATTGGATCACCGTCAAGGCCCCAAAGCACAAAGGAGGGTTGGGCATCAGAGACCCAGAGAAAATGAATAAATCTCTAGGTGCAAAAATGGTTTGGAGATTGGTAACTGGGAGAAAATACTAGTGGAAAGAAGTTATAAGGAAAAAATATATTAGGAAGCCCAGATCCAAAATTATCAGCAACTCTTGGGAGAGGAAGGGAACCTCTTTTTGGCTCTTGTGCAATGCCTCTCTGGATCTAATTCTCTCTAATTCCTATTGGATTCCAGGTAACAACAAAAAGATTAAAGTTTTGGAGCAAAAAATCTTGGGGCTCCCCCCACTCTCTCAGGTCCCCGAGCTGGAAGAGCTATCAAAATGGGCTTGTGATAATGGTATATAGTCTCTTTCTGACCTTTCCGGTTGGGATCAGAATGGTAGGTGGATAGGATGGAGAATGCTACGTCCCCCCGAGCATTTAAATTTAGTTGTGGAACTCTTGTCCAAGCTTCTGCATGGTATGGCTCCGATCAGCAGGTCCTCCAAAGATGCCATTGGTTGGGAAAAAATGGTAATTACATGATTAAAGAAGGATTCAAGATGTTGAACTCAGCCACAAATATAACATCAAAAATCATATGGAAAAAGGTCTGGTAATCATACTACATCCCCAAAGTTAACTGCTTTATATGGCTATTAGTGCATAACAAATTGCTCACTATGGAAAATCTCAGGAAAAGAGGAATTGCAGGCCCATCATGATGTGCTTTGAGCAACTCTAAATCAGAGTCATCGGTTCACCTCTTCCTTCAATGCAGAGTTTCGGTGCAAGCCTGGAAGTCCATTTTATTTCCCATAAGCTCTCTCTTCAAGCCCCCAGACACTCTTCCCCAGCTCCTCACCAATTGGAATAACGTCTTCCCAAGCAAGCTCAAAAAGAAACCCATCCTGAAGCGACTATGGAACACTATTCCAAAAATCTATGATGGCAGATTTGGTTGCCGAGAAATAGAGTAATTTTTTAAGGAGAGAAAATAGGCCCAAACTGAATTGTCTCCAAAGCCATCGGCATGATATCAGAAAAATTGGCTTCTAAAGGTATCAGTTATCCAAACTCGGAAGATCTACCTTCTCCAGTTTCCAAGTGGTGTAATTTATTTCTTAAGAGGAGCTCCCCTCAGTCCAACTCTATCTATCGGTCAAGACCTCCCACCGATGTCTTTCCTTGGGAGATAAGGAAAAATCCTGATGAATTCTCCAAATGGATTCAAGAGAAAAAATATCATGCCTTTTTCTTTGATGGTGCCTCAAAAGGCAATACTAGGGAGGCAGGTGCAGGGGGGATCCTTCTTGATCCCAGAGGACAAACGACAAAAACTTTCACATGGGGGTTGGGTCATAAGACGAATAATGAGGCTAAGTGGATGGAACTTTTTCAGGACCTCAATTTGATAGATGTAAGAGCCATTCCAAAGTTCTTAGTCTTTGGGGACTCATGCCATGTCATTCTCAAAATGATCACCGGCTACTCCTCGATCTCTATCAACTTCAAAAGACTGTTCAATAGAATCACTCTTCTCATCACGGGCAGCATCAAATTTTTCACATATGAGAGCAAACAATGCTCAAGTGGATGTCTTGGCTAACACTGAATCCTCTCTCCCCCAAGGTCACATCTCAATTGACAACTCTGCTCTTGTTCATAAGCCTATTCCCTAACCTCTTGATGCCCCTCACCCACTTAATAAACACCCCCTCGCCTCAACCCACTAGGGATAAAGTCATGAATTTCAATGGAAATCGTATTGTATGCCACATTGACAAGTGGACTCCTCCCTCCCTCCATTTATCCTCGTCCTTTGCTGCATTTACTATCACTCACCTCAAGATTAATATCCCCCTGAGTACGATGGCTTCCCCTTAAATTTTTATATGCTTTCCTTCCTCTGTTGGCAATTTATTGCTTCCTGTGTTTGCGAATCCCCTCTCTGAAGAAGAGTTTTCTCTCGCCATCTTGGGTTATAGTGGAGGGCCTCTCCTTTCATCTGCCCTTCCTTTGTTCGTTATCTTTCAGGTACATCCTGATACTTGGGTGGATTACATGCACAGTGGGGTTAATACTGGAATTTCGGTTCAGGCTGTCTTTCTGAGCTCTTATCGTAACCTTCTCTTTGCAATCGGGAGACCTTCCCTCCCAATATCAGTGAACCTTAGTTGTTTGTTGAACGGTGGAAACTATCACTAGAATTTCTTTTATGAAGGTAATTTTTTCCTACGTTATCATTATTCTCAATTAGGGGAAGCTCAGATTTGTATTTCGCTCTGTTTTCTTAGAAAATTTCGGGACTATAAGCAGTTTGGAGGCTCCCCCACTGCTAGTTTTTCTCCTTTCTTTGCTTTTGTTCTCAGTAAGATGTCCAGTCTCAGTTTAAACAGTAGCCGTGATAGTGATATCGGTCAGTCTCTACAATTGGAAATGGACCGTAGAAGGAACGAAGTATTGTTCAATGACCTGAATATCAACATACAGCGCCTGTATGAAATCGTGTCTATTGGAATTACTGATAGCAGAGAGGCTGCTAAGGAGGTCAAAAAACTTGTTGACGAGGTAAATTACCTCTCATACCAGACTAGCAACCATGATGCAAGGATTGATGACAATGAGATGAATCTTAAGGAAATCATGGGAAAAGTATATCGCATCCAGGAAGACCTACAGCTATTGGTCCAAATGAACCAGGGAATCCGTGTCCAAGAAAATCCAGGAGAAGCAAAACAGAAAAAGGAGGAATCTGTCACCCAGCCCGTGGGTCAACCAGGCAAACCAAAATTATCCTCTCAGGATATGTTTTCTTTCATTTTACTTAATCAGCAGCTTGTTCGCAATTACCCTTTGTCTGTAATTATTCAAAATACTAGAACTCTCTTCGACTTGCTAAGGTCTTCTGTATGGCCAAGTTTTGTTCTTTCTTCTTCAGAACAATCAGAATGTTTAAGCTATTGTATTTTGTATTGAATGGATGTTCACATCCTATTTAATATAATCTATTTCAATTTTCTATTGAAAAAAATGTTATGTTCAAAGTAGGATTCTTTACTAGCAAATTAGGGCTCCAATTCCCCCTGGGCAACTGCTGGAAATGGCTTCACAAATGATCCCAAAGTCACTAGAATTTATGAATAGAGGTTGGGGATGTGTAATGGACCTTTTGAAATTCTCATATGCATCATGGTTCAGTTTATACAGGCTGTTATGATTATTTCCAAAACAACTCCCAAGTCACAATTTTGACCCTTGGGGAAAATGCACCAAATCTTCTCCTAATGCAACAAAAATGAGTAAAATGGATTCCAATGCTTAATTACTGAAAATGAGACTTGAAATTCACACTAATTACAGTCCATCCATCATAAATTTATCATATATACCTTCCTCCATTCGAAATAATAAGCATTACCATGGCATATATCAAAATAGAGTGGAAATTGTCATTGTTTGCTCATTAAAAGTCATTTTGACATACAACTCTTGGGAATTTCTACTTGAAACTTTTTGAGAATGAATAAAATATCATATTGAACTGATTACAATCAGAAATGGACAATTAAAGGCTCTCCCAATTTGAAATCATCAGCATTATAATGGTTCACAACAAGATAGTAGGGAAATGACACTATTTCTTCATTGTTCAACATTTTTACATGAATTCCTTTGGGCATTTCGACCTGAGAGTCTTTTGAACATGAAATATAGAGAATATACATCAGAAAATAAGATAATGGGCATTATAATCTTCCCGAAATAGATCAATAGCTCACCCAAAGCGCGATCCCTCCATTGGCATGAATACGGTGTGAAACTAGAAATAGTTGAGAGAGAGTGTTGCAATAGAAGAATACACATGATTTCCTATAGCTTACACCTGCAAATAAGACTCCATTAAAGCTCCATGAAATACCTGAGTGTACTCTCCAAACACCAACTTGGATGGGAATATTTCACCCTCGAAATTGGCTAGGCAAGAAAACTAGTCATCCACTAGCTCTCACAATTCACAAATGTCAATTTCTCAAATGATCAAAAGCCATTCTCTTGGTTTCTTCCTATATTTTATAAACATCCTTAGCCTTGTAAGGTTCCCAATCCATCCACAAACTCAATCCAGTTCGAATTTGGGTGTGGATGGATTGGGAACCTTACAAGGTCAAAAAATATGTCCTCCCTTTCCTAGCCTTCCATCTTCCCCCAATTTGAGTAGGAACCCATTGAACTTCCCCAAATCACATGAGAGCTCCCTTGTATGCTCTATTTCGACCTGACATGTCATATATGTCAGATGTTATCCTTCATATCTAATTTGTGTCATAGGTGTCATAGAATCTTCAGCATCGTTGTCATAGAGCTAGGGAATCTAGTCCAAGTGTCTCACTAGCTCCAAAATGACTCTTTCTTTCCCATGTAAGTTACATTTCTTCTCAAATTCAACCTATGATGAATATGGACAAATGTATTAACCTTATAACTCATCCAAGAACCTTTATGCTTCCCATGGATTCGAAATTGCAAGAGGAGGTTGCCATTTGGTACCAAATTTCTAGCTTGTGTGGGCCCCATAGTCTCCATGTGTCTCCATGTTCCATTGCCACTTGAATTTTATTTTGTATTTATTTATTTATCTCCTTTATTAAATATTTATTTCATTCAAATGTTTAAACATCATTTATTGCCCCCCTTGCTTCAAATCCCAAAGCTTCCACCCCCAACTTAGGAAACTAGTAATTTTCCTCCTTGACAATTATTTGACCCTTAGCATCAATTTGACAAACTCTCGTGACTATGGAAAATGTGATTAGGCCATTGTGACCCAATGCAAAATTTGGGACATGAAAAACACTATGAAAATGAATATATGAATATGAATTCAAATCATATTAAAATCGATGAAATGAGAGATAAGGCTATAGAAAGGATGAGGAAAATAAGTGCAATGTTCAGAGGAGAAGATGCAAGTCAACCTATGATGGTGCAATAAACTCCCATTGAGAACAATCTTTGTAATTTTTAACATAAAAATTATATATATGTGAGTCTATATTATCCAATTATAATTCATTTACATGTGAGGCTATGTTATCAAATTCTAAAATTCATTTGTATGTGAGGTTATGTGAGGCTAATGGATATATGCATATTCATTTAGAACAAGATATTATGCTAGAATATTATGCACTATAATTATATATTTTCATCAACCATTCTCTAACTTCATTGGACAACTAGTTACTCATACTATAATACACTTGCTTTGTATATATGTAATTTAGTGTAGTGGTTAAACATTTTTTTCAATTCTTACACAACACATACCATTCTTTCACATGTACATAAGTGGTTTTAGAAGGTTGTATATATACATGCACATACAATGTATATAATTTTATGAATTAATTACAAAATTATAATTAAATTCTAAACAATTTAATATATATATAATGAACTAGGACACTATGAAATTGAATATATGAATATGCAATATGAAATTATATGAATATGTGAATATAAAATTATACAATGTACCTACAATTATGAATACATGCACATACAATATATGAATACATGTACATAGAATGTATACAAGTTTATGAATTAATTACAAAATTACAATTATAAAATTATAATTAAATTCTAAACAATTTAACATGTATATATATAAAAATTATGAACTAGAACACTATGAAATTGAATATATAAATATGCAATATGAAATTATATGAATATATGAATATGAAATCATATGAACTAGATCACTATGAAAATGAAATGATATATATGAATATGAAATTGCATAACTTTTAAATCATACCAATATTGTTAGCAATGGCATTTGATTCTCCCATCATAGGTTGATTTGCAACTTCTTCTCCTCTCAAGATTGCTCATTTTTTCCTCTTTATTTCCCAATATTTCTACTATTAAAACCTCAGAACTACCTCGAACGAGGTTTTAATAGTATCTCGATTGAGGGTTTATTAGACCCTTGGTCGAGGGATTATTAGACCCTCGGTCAAGGGTCTAATAAACCCTTGGTTGAGGGATTTGAATACCTCAATCGAGCTACATACCTCGATCGAGGGCCTGAAAAATAGAGAATTATCCCTCTTACAGAAAAATCAATATTTCTATGTGTCTTCCAGGGGTGTAAACCCTACCATTCATGGCACATAACTGAGCGGAGTTTATACCGATAGATTCATCACTGAATCCTCTATCCATTGAGGTATCATGTATGCATTTTGGCATTCATATGGTTTTTTTAAATTCGTTCTAAAACTTACACTTAGAAAACCTAACAACAACTTTGAAGCAGCTCAAAGAAAAATATGCAGGGTAAAAAATACACATCCAAAAATTTCTTAAAAATGCATAGCCCGCACATCGGCACGTCCTCTTCAAAAGGGTATCTTTGGTTTTTCAATTTTTGAAAACAGTGAAAAAAATCTAGGATGGACACACATGTGTATAAAATGATGCCGAAATCAGATGTGGTCCCTTTCGAAAAATAATAAATAATTGTATATTGTGAAATAAATTAACAAAAAAAATGCATACCATAGTGCATTTTGTGTAAATCATGCTCTCACACACACACACACACACACACACACACACACATATATATATATATTAAATTATTAATGTAAGATTGAATTATCGGGGTTGGACACGAGCCACTTATTAACTTATTCAAATTTTTAAGGTCACACAGTTCATTAAATGCAAAATTTCACACATTAAATGACATCATAATATTAAAAAAAATATCAATGGGAAGCCAACATAATATTCTACAATTTGTTTTTTCACTACAAGTCGAAATTCACATGGCATATATGCGTTTCGAGGGCTTCTATCTAGAACATGAGTAAAAAATCAGGTTTTCATCGCCAAATTTGGCCAAAGAGTGTTACCCACCTTCATGGAATCACCCACCGGTGTGTCTACACATTAACCACACTGACATGTTTTATCTTTACGAAAGCATTGATTAAAAACCTCTGGTAAAACCTTTGTCCCCTCACCTCCACTATAAACAAATGTTTGGGCTCTTTTATTAGGGGCTTCCACTAGAGAGTGTTATGCTTGTAGTGACAAAACCCTATCCCACAAAAGAAATGAGAGAGTTTCCCCTCATCAAAATATTCTAGTTATTATTTACCTAGTTTCCCATGAATCTTGACAAAGGATATATCCCTATAAGTTGGCCTATCAACCCTCTATCTATTAAAGCAATATCTATAGTCCTAGAAGAGGAATCCAAAGGAATAAATGCAAGGATATTATCAATCTTATTTACAAATCAATTCAACTAGATCTTATGGACAATTATTTGGATTGAAGACACTAAAGCCTAGAAGGAGAAGGTCTTAGAATTTGGAGTGGGGGTGACCCCATCTAGGGTCTGAATCCATGGAGTAGACAAGTAATGTAGGACAGATTCATGGGAAGGCTAGAGCTAGGGATCCCTTAGTCTCCATTTGTCATTACTACATTAAAATCCAATTCTTTTTGCATAACCATGGATCTATTTACATCGTTTCATAACCAATAAAAATTCACATGCATGTAGAACACTAGACATAATGTTTGAGTTAGGTTGTATACACAAGAATTTCATTTTGTTGAAGAATACAAGGATTCATGGGGGTGGAAAATCTAGGACTAACCAACAATGGTTGCATTCAATGGCTAAAAATTTGGTTCCCATAAAGTGTAAAGGATTTTGATATGATGTTAAAATCTTGCATTTGGTTCCAAGAAGGCTCATGTCATTGGCAATTTGATGAACCTCAAGAGTCACCATGGACTAATTTCTTGCTACATTTCAATCCCAACAAGGGCTTACTTTTATCCCAACCATCAATGTTTATATTCCATTTCTACAATACCAATGTCCACAACAACATTACATTCGAATCCAATTCTCATTACATAACCATGGATTTGTGTATCTTGTTCTAAGCTAATAAATCTACATAAGAAAGTAGAGCACTAACCACAATGATTGAGTTGGGGATTTTGGTATGGATGAAATATACAAATAAACATTAAAAAGGACCCAATTAACTAATGCCACACCTAAACCAAGTGAAAGCGTGAATGAATATGAATCCTCTTCAAAGGTGCAACCTCCTTTTACAATTTATCAAATGTATAAGATATGATAATTCTTCATCTGAGTCTCCTTGATGCATATATAGAAATAAATAATAATAAACCAACATAACTATAACTATTGTAATGATAAATATAAATAGTTATGTTTATAGGATTTACATGCCTCTCCCCCTCAAATCAACATTGTCATCAATGTTGATCAATTTTAAATGATTATAGATGAATAACTCATCTTTCCAAGTCATGTCTTATATTGGCAGGTTCTTCCAGTAGATAAGGTACATAGTAATAGCTTAATTTTGTAGTTCCTTCATCTATATTTTAATTATTATTTAGGTTCTAACATGAATTTTTTCTCTTCATTAAGCTCTAGTGAGAGATCCTAAACTTGGATCTTGTCATCGATTACCTTCTTTAAATAAGAAACATGGAAGAAAGAATCTGCATATGAACAAGGAGGTAACTCCAATCTATAAGCCATACTAAATCCTCTACAACACTTTATAGTAGGGACCATAGTACTTGGGTGATAATTTATGTCCCTTATTTTGTTATTTGAGTTTGTATGGAAACTTGAGAAATACTTTATCCCCCACTTCCAAGTGCCTTTTATTGTGATGATGATATGCTTCTTGTTTTACCACATTTTGTGTTATGGCCAAGTTATCCTTAAATAGCGGAAGAACTTTGGTTCTTGATGTGAACCTCCCCTGCTTGGATCTTAGGTTCCCTCTCAAGGGTTATGTGATGGAGGGGGGATGATACTCATGTAGTTCCATAAATGAAAATATTTTGGATGAAGTGTGTAAGGAAGTGTTATGCCACCATTATGCTAAGGGTGATAGTATTGACTTTATGTAAATGTTTATCATACGCAAAGCAACAAACATAACCTTCCAAATATATATTCAAAATCTCAATTTTCCAATCAGATTGGGGATGGTAAGAGGAGTTGTGATCTCAATAAGTAGCCAAAAAAGAAATAGTTAACCAAAAAATTACAAGTGAAAATTGTATCTATATCACTCGCAATAATATTAGGGTTTCCATGTGGCTTATGAAATATTTCCATGAATGTTGTGACTACATTACTCTTTGAAATGATGAGAAAGTGAGTAAAATGGGCATACCAGTGTATGTCGATCTACCACCACCATGATAACATCATGCCCTTCAAACTTTGGTAGGCCTATTATAAAATACAATGGGACATGTTCCCAATGCTGACTTGGTTTGGCTAACAGTTTTTGAAGACTTGATATCTTGATCATCTATCCTTTGTTAAGTTAGAAAACTAAAAACTCCACCACAAACTTTTGAACATTAGTTTTAAAACCGCCCAAAAAAATTCCTTCTTGATCTTGTGATATTTTTTCCAAAAGTTCCAAGTGTTTCGTTATAAAGAGAATTGTGTAGTCACAAAAGGATGTTCCGCTTGAGTTGGGAATTCTTACTTAAATATAGGTCCACCTTGAACCATATTAAATCATTCTTTCACACCAAATTATATGATGCGCTAGGATCATGTTGTAGTTATTGAATGAGATACCCTATATTTTTGTCTTGTTTCCATTCCATTCATGCTTTTTCAACCCAATTTACTTCTATAATGGATTTCACATAAAGTAAGGCCCTAATGTCATCCTCTTTTTCTAAAAGTGTATCCACTGCCACATTTTATTTCCCTCTTTCATAAATTTCCTCAAAGACATGACCTAACATTTTTGTAACCCATTTTTGTTGTTCTTATGAGATAGTTATTGCTCCAAGAAGTACTTCATATTATCATGATTTATTTTACCTTGAAGTATATCCCTATTAGGTAATGTCACAATTGCTTAACTGTATGTAGTATTTCCTAATTTGCATGTAGTATGGTGAACATTTCCTTCTCATAAATGGGTTTGAATCAGTTATTTCCTTTAGGTTTGTGGCTTCCAAAGGAAAGGGGGTTTATTTCTTTCATTAAAATTACACCAATTCCATGCCTCAAGGCATCCACCTCACAATAAATGGTTTTATGAGGTTAGGTGTGGCCAATATAGGAGTTATATACATGGCCTCCTTAATATTTTTAAAAGCTTGGGTTACTTCTCTAGTCCAAGAAAATGCATCTCAACAATGTTAAAGGTGTTTCTATTTGAACATGTTTCTTGATGAATTTATGGTAATAACTTGTTTATCCTAGAATCCCCTAAGATTATTCAAGGTTTTCATGATTAGACATTCCATCATAGCTTTAAATTTGTCACCTTCATGAGATACATATTACCAAAATATTCCACATTTTGAACACCAAAAGCACATTTGGAAGGATTTGTAATAATTGTTACCCCTCTTATAGCTTTAAGACCGTGCAAATGTGTTGTGCATGATCTTCCCAAGATTTGTCATAAATTAGTATATCATCAAAAATGCCAACACAACTTTTACAAGGGCTTGAAAATTGAATTCAT
This sequence comes from Pseudotsuga menziesii, assembly GCA_001517045.1. Classification (NCBI taxonomy): domain Eukaryota; kingdom Viridiplantae; phylum Streptophyta; class Pinopsida; order Pinales; family Pinaceae; genus Pseudotsuga; species Pseudotsuga menziesii. The sequence continues at coordinate 266,019 of LPNX010454868.1, forward strand.
AAAGATTTGAATGTTGAAGGTGCATTAATAAAGCCAAAAGACATCAGTAGAAACTCATAAGGACCTTCATGTGTTCTACATGTTGTTTTAGGGATGTCGTCTTCCATCATTCTATCATGATATATTCTGAATGAATAGCCCATTTGGTAAACAAAATTTCTCCTTGAAATTCGCCTACAATTCATCCATGATAGGAGTATGAAACTTATATTTAATGGTGATCTTGTTGATAAGACTATAAGCAAGACATCTATGCCTTTAAAAATATGTTTTGTGAACCTTCACCATTGTGAAGAGAAAACACTTTGGATAGGTCAAATCATGCAAGCATCTATCATTTATTGAACCATATGCTTAATCTAACTCTTTTGGGAATAAAGGTATATGTAAGGTCATATGTTGTGAGGAAATATTCCATCTATTAGTTGAATGACATGATAATTCTTTTGAGAAGGAATAAAACCTTTGGGCATCTCATCAAATACCTTGGAATCATTGTCATTAGATATTTGGAGATCCAATGACACATAGGGTTTATATGTTTGAATATATAGTAAGAACAATTGTGAAATTAATCATAGGTTTCCTATTTCAAACAATCATGTTGGTATATCTTGTCACTTTAAATGGATTCCCTTGCATGCCTTTGAGTTCAATTTCCTTTCCTTTCAAGGAAAATCTCATGGAAAGTTCCTAAAAAAACAAATTCGTTTTTAATAAGGTTGTAACAATTGGATACCTTATACCAAATAATCACCACCCATTTGGATTGCAATCATTGGGATATCCAAGAAATAATACTCCATGGTGATATCAATAATATGATAATTCCCTAAACAAATTATGGCACATCCATCTACAATCATTACTTGGAAGTCTAGTACTATATATGTAAAACAATTGGGAACTTTGACTAATTTGTAGTTAATGAAGTTATGTATACCTCCATAGTCAAACAACATTGTTAACTTTTCTATATGTCCTTTTATATTGAGAGTTTGAGGAGTGCTAATGATATCCAAAGCATGACAATATATGGTTGGAATAGTCTATCCAGGTTCTAGATCTTGAGAAAGTTTCATCTTTTTTTCTTATTCCTCTTCATAAAAATGTAGAATAATTTACTCTCACCACAATTATGCACCTTACTACAATTATTGTCACAATTGATACATGGAACCCCTTTGCTCTTCTTTCACTCATTTGTTGAGGTGTCAACCTTGTAAATTGAGTGAGTTTAGGAGTAGAAACAGTTTACTCTTTATAAGTGTTAGTGACAAACCTTTTGGTAGCCATATTTTTACTTTCAACTCTCTTTTCCACATTCAAAGCCTTATACAAGGATTTAGGATCCAAGAGACACACCTTATGTTAAATGTTCTCCTCACTACAACTAATATAATGATGGAAAATGAGGGTTATGTTAGGGGCTTAATAAGTTTTGTGCCCAGTATTTTCATTTCATTGAATAATGTTAAGGCTTCATGGGGATGGGTAGTATCAAAATAACTAACAATGATCACATTACATGACCTAACGTCTTGTTTATGCATTATTTTAAATAATCGATGACAATGTTGCAATCCCCACATTCTACATACATGTCTAGTATGCATTTCCCGTGACAACAATATGTTCAAATGCACTTCTTATTATGCAACCATTGATTTGCTTACCTTGTTCTAGAGACAATAATAAATATGCACATGTAGGAAAAACACTAACCATGATGAGTGAGATGGTTTTTATGCCTCTTACTTGCATTTAGTTGAATTTTTTCAAGGATTCTTGGGGATGGTCATTATTGGAATAACCAACAATTTCTCCTCAACTGTTAATATAGTTTCAATATAGTGTAATTTTTTTATATTATTGTGCAAGAATCTTGTATTTGATTCCTAGTGAGGCTCATCTTGTTAGAAATTTGAGGAGCCTCACCAAGTCACCGTGGGCTAAGTGCCTACTACATTTCACTACCAACAATGGTCTACTTCTGTTAGGGCTTAATTCTATCCCAATTAGCAATGATTGCACTCAATTTCTACAAGACCGATGCCTACAACAACAATACACAAATCCTTTTTTTTTGCATAGTCATGGATCTACTTACTTTGTTCTAGAGATAATAAACCTACACATGCAGATAGAAAATGAATCATAATGATTGAGTTGGGTTTATGGCACACATTTGCATTTTGTTGAAGATTGTCAAGGGTTCATAGGAGTGGACAATTTGGGTGGAAACTTCAACGAGTGAATTCTATGACTATTAATTTAGACCTAATATAGTATAAATAATTTTGATTATGGTGTTCAAATCTTGCATTTGAATCCTAGAAAGGCTTACGTCATTCACTATTGGGGAACCTCACCAAGTCACCATAGAATAAGTGATTATTACATTTCATTCACAATAAGGGTATACCCCCATTAGGGTTTACTTCTATCCCAACCAATAATGATTGTGTTCCATTTCTACAATACCAATGCATCCCACAACACCATACCATGTAAATCTAGTTTATTGCATAAGCATGGATCTTATTTACTTTGTTTTAGAGAAAATTAATATGCATATGTACTAACCAAGGTGATCAATTTGGGTTTTATGCCCAAGACTTTCATTTCATTGAAGAATGTAAATACTTCAGTGGAACGGCCAACCTAGGAATAGCTAGCAATGATTACATTCCATGAATATTCATTTAGATCAAATATAGTGTTAATAATATTTATAATGGCATTGGAATCTTGCATTTGGTTCCTAGAAAGGTTTATGTCATTAACAATTTGAGGAACCTCACTAAGTCACCATGGACTATGTGCTTGCTACATTTCATTATCAACAAGGGTTTACTTCTATTAAGGTTTACATCTATCCCAAACAATAATGATTGCATTCCATTTCTACAAGACCACAACCCACACAACATTACGTTTAAATCTAATTTTTATTGCATAACCATGGATATGTTTACATTTTTCCATAGCCAATAAATATGCACATGCAGGTAAAACACTAACCTTGGTGCTTGAGTTTGGTTTTATGCCTAAGACTAGCATTTTGTTGAAGAATGGAAAGGCTTCATGGTGATGGCCAATCTGGGAGTAAAACAACAATGATTGTATTATATTACACAACATCTCATTTAGTAATTCTTGTGAACAATTTGTGGGAAATGCTAAAATCCCCATATTTGGCATACATGTATACAAATGCAGTGCTCGTAAAATCATCATATTCAATGCACTTCTTATTGGATAACCATGGATCTACTTGGCTTGTTTCAAAGCCAATAAATCTGTAGATGTCGGAAAAACAATAACTACAACGATTAAGTTCGGTTTATATATATTGCCCAATACTTAGATTTCATAAAATAATGTTGAGGCCTCATGGGGGAGAACAATATGGGAACGATAAACCAACAATAATTGTATTCTATGACACAACATCTCATTTAGTCATTCTTGGTAACGATTTGTGGGAAATGCCAAAATCCCATATTTACATACATGTTTAAAAACACATTGTTTATGACATAGTCATATCCAAATGCACTTCTTATTGCATAACCATGGATTTGCTTTGCTTATTCTAGAGCCAATAAATTTGTAGATGTAGGAAAAACACTAAATACAATGATTAAGTTTAGTTTGTATATGCCCAAGACTTACATTTCACAAAATAATGTTAAGGCCTCATAGGGACGCCAATCTATAAAAACCCAACAATGGTTGCACTACATGACAATAAATTTTGATTTGATTTAGTGTAAACAAACAAATAATACAATTTTGTAATCTTGCATTTGGTTCCTTACAAGATTCATGCCATTGACGAGGTGAGGAACCTCACCAAGTCACCATTGAGTAAGTGATTGCTACATTTCATTCCCAACAAGTGTTGTGTCACACAATTGTATGTTTTCATGGTAAATTTAATATTTTGATGATAATTCATCTTTATAATTCAAGTGGTCCATACCAAAGTATATGAATGTAACCAACTAAATGAAAAATACCAATGCTTTGGTCTACTTCATTGGAAACTTCCAATTCTTCGTGGAGGTGGCCATTGTAGGAATAACCAACAATGACTGCATTCCATGACACAACATCTTATTTAGACATGATTTTTAAAAAATTGTGGGTAACATATTGTCTACGTATTCATTGCATTAAGAGGTATCTCACATAATGTAATTGCAATACATGTAGTCTATAAATACTTTGCTTGAAAATGTATCTCATATAATGTAAATTGTGGTGAATATTCTCCGTGATTCTATATTTGTAAAGGGTAGTGATTAAGGACTAATGTTTCTTTGAATTTTAAAAATTTGAAGTAGCATTAGCTATATAGGTTTGGGAGTTTTCTACCAACTCATATCAACCAACATCGAGTATTGGATAACCCAAGAAACTAGTATTCTAAAAAATAGTTCATTTTATGTTTGAATATATCATAAATATTTTGATGATCTCTTATCTATTTTGTATTATGTAATAATGTAGGCTTATATATGCATCATTACAATGTTTCAAAAGGTTTCCTGTGTTATTGAGGTTGAACTTGAGAGTGAGGATCTAAATGCAATGTTGTAAAATAACCCAGCTTGAGATGGATTTTATAAAATAGAAGTCACAAATGCATTGTCCCCATTATGTAATTACATTTCTAAGTGAGGATCAAGATTAAATGGTTAAGGATGTAGAGGGGAGGTTCACCAAATTGTACAAATATGATATTATTTGCATGTGGACCAATAGGTATATGTACAAGTTCACATACTTATAAAACATTATCTCAATTTATGAAGCATTTCATTTTCAAAATGATACCTAACTATTATGCATTTATACTTATGCAGGTATATGCACATCACATACCTCTACATCCCTATGTTGTTCCTCCATAATGAAATCTTCTTGTTTATATTCTTGATTATGATCATGATCGTGGGCATAGGCCCATTTATATTGTCATGTACTAAATACTATTCCTTTTTCAATGACATTGAGATGATATTGAGATTGCTTCAAACTTGTATATTTGTGAAATTGATCACATACATGATTAACGACTTGTATGTTATGCACGATACTTAGCAATTTTTTGTATTATATGCAATGTTTTTCTTATATTATACCACTTAATGTTTTTCCCCTTTTACAATAATGATTTTGTTATGTATATACAATAAATTAATGATTTTATTTTCTAATGGAAATGTGTTCATGCATTAGCTATACAACCATGTTTTGAGCTCGTGATCTGTGTTAAGATTAGGACTATGATTTGAGATTAGGACCAAGACTTGATCTCAATACTTGGGCTTGACCTCAAGACCATGATCTCAACTCAATATCAAGATCAAACCACAAATTATGACCTTACCTACTTGCATAAAGTTTAAGGTCATGAACTAAGACTAGGAACAAGATATGACCTATGATTAAAACCATAATATTTCCTGAGCTCAATAGCAATGAACTCTCCACATAAATTTTGACCTCATTAATAACATTTGTGGAATAAATTTTGATAACCAAATCATTTTTTTACTGGATTTGGAATGTCCATCTACGACATATTTTTTGACCTAAAACTATTTTATTATCAACAATTTAAACCTAGATTTTGATGGGTGTTTTGACCTATATTTCATTATCCATTTAAACCTAGATCATTTTTTACCTTATTATCAACCTTGTTTTATACCCATATTGAAAATATTGTTGGAAATTAGGTTGAAAAAAAGGTTGATGTATTAGTTGGAAATAAATGTTGAAAAAATATTCTGTAAGTAATTTTGACTTGTTTTTAAGGCATAAAAATATTACTTTTTCCAATTAGTTTGTGTCGAAAATAAGGTTAAAAAATATGATTTACGGTTGTAATTCCCACTGCAACTATTTAGACAAAACAATTCAAATCGTGTATTCATCCAATTCAACCCACTCAAATAGAAGAAACTTTCACAAACATCTTTCACTAGTTTGAAGTTAGTGCTATAAACAATATATATGAACCTAGTTTATGGATGTACTTAGTGAACTTTACCACTATAATCATTGAGGACAATTCCTTCTCGAAAGGGGGTGGTCCATAATTAATAAAGGCGCAATATGTTAGTTATTAAATAAATCCTACTATGTCAGTCATTGAATAAGGTCCACTATTGGTGGATTAGGGTTAGGGTACTTAGAGAAAATGTAAATATGGAGTCCCCCCTCATGTAACATGAAATATAACCGATCAAATATCATTTTGGCATTTGTATTGGAGGTGGACCCCTCAAAGTGGCTTAGACAGTTCCCTTTATGTTGAAAAGGGGGGATAATCTAATTGTTTTGTCTTTCTATTGTGTGCTCTTAATATTATTATTACTATTATGCACTAAAAATCTTAACAAGAGTTGTCTCATTTCATTTTCCTAATTATGGTTATTTGGAAATGCAATGCATCGCACTTGATACTCTTACGTGCATTTGTGTAATATGCCTCTTAAACATAATCCAATGTGATCAACCTTCAACAGCTTCACTTATCACAATTACATCAGTCCTACACTCGTAATCAATCACTTGTTCACCCTCAATTAAACCCACTTATGCATACGTATGGATGAGTTATTATTCACAACAATTCATTGCCTTGCCATTGGGACAGTTGTATTATTTCCTTAGGTAACGCAATTTAGTATTATAAACAAGCTCACCATGCAGAAACTATGTGTCAATTTTCTAATCCTAACCCCAATCAAATCTTGATCAATGTTTTAGCATAGTTTGCGGGGCACTCATATTACCCGACATCTTACGATCTCTCTAGAATTTGACAAACATACAATTACTGCAATCACAAGAATCATTGTCCAAATGGTGATTTTGCTTATGTAGTGTGCTTAAAGTATCCATTTTATATTGAAATTGCAGTTTGAAATGCATGAGATTGCAATTTCAATTTTGATAGATTTTCATACTGAAATCACAAGAATTATTGTCCAAATGGTGATTTGTTTATGTAGTGTGCTTAAAGTATCCATTTTAATTTGAAATGCATGAGACTGCAATTTCAATTTTGATAGATTTTCATAGGCAAATTTTGATCATTTTATTGCCATAAAAGGTGTCAAGAAGAGGGGCAAAATGAGTTCCCTTTACCATTCGTAATGTTTCTTCTAAGTTGTACCATGTGAGATCATCATGATGAAAGTATTCAAGATAAGTAAGAGATTATTATATGGAAATGACTAAAGGACAAAGAGGAGGGTTACAATTTAGCAAGAGTCAAGGCAAGGTTAAAAACAAAATGATAAGTTGTACCATGTGAGATTATCATGATGAAAGTATTCAAGATAAGTAAGAGATCATTATATGGAAATGAATAAAGGACAAAGAGGAAGGTTACAATTTAGCAAGAGTCAAGACAAGGTTAAAAACAAAATGATACATGTATTGGCTACAAATTGTGAGTTTACTTGACCAAATATGTGTCAAGGAGAATCTAACACCTTCTTGTTTCCATTAAACCTATCTCCTTTGGTATATATATCAACTTCTCACAGTTTGCTAAGATTATTTTTCCTTTTTCATTCCTCGTGCATTTCTCATGTTGTGATCTCCCTCTCCCTCTTTTTATTTTTCATTCCTTGTGCATTTCACATGTTGTCTTCTCCCTAACACTACCTAACACTCTTCCATGTGACGTTGCACAAAATTGGTCATTGCCTTTTTTTATTGTTGAGAGTGCATTTTTTTATGTACCCACTAGGAATTTGAACTCATGGCCTTCCAATTACACTTCTCATATTAGTTACTCATTACCAATTGCTCTAACCCTTGTGCGATATTGTTGAGAGTGCTTAACTAAGTTTCCAAAAAGGGTAGGGTCGCTACTATAAATTAATGTTATTATGGGAATTAAGGAGGACTTATTAGGTTGAATTAGATGAGGATTTATACATATCATCTATAAAGAGATCTCTACTTGGTGGACATTGTGAGGAAATTGGGGTTAGACCTGTTGAAATTAATGTTGATTTGTACCTTCTTGAATTTGTGGAGGGATGATAGTGAAGGGTGAATTCTAAATAGGTTGTGTGGTCTTTATAATGCCTTGTTATAACACATTTAATGGGCAATGTAAGGGCTATGTCTCTTGTTTGGTGAGAAGGCTATATAGGGAAAGTTTGCATATGCAAAGGTTAGCAAGTGTCAACTAATGTCGATAACTTTGTATTTTGAGTTTGTTTGAGTTGCTTGGTATCTCATGTAGCATGTAGGCTAATGGGTGACTTGTTTGTAAAAATTATTATTGGAATTTGTTACCATTGCTTATGAGATTGAAAGGTGTCCTTGATATTTTTTGGCCTCAATTCTAGGGATTTGGAGGCAAAATATTGCTTGTGGTTGGGATCAAAATCAATCATTTTCAAACATTATGCACGACCATGCCTCATTTACAAATAAGTTTTGTATTGCTTGTTGAAATTATATGTGATGATGATTGAAACATTTAAATTTTGAAGATATATGTTTAAAACAATGCCTTGGTGGTTAGCGGTTTTGAGAAGTGTGATACTCCCTACCCAAGAAAAATGTTTATGTTTTTACCAATAGAGACCTAGTTAGTTGGTAAAGCACAAGTGATGATATTCCCCACTAGGGTTCGATCCCCCATAGTACATGTTAGCCCCTCATGATTTCCATGGCCACACAAGATGACTGATTATGATGATGGACAAAGTTCCTAGCCTAAGTGCCAACAATTTTATGCTTTGATGTTGGTCAATGAAGTGTATTACAAAAGAAAAAAAATGTGAGTGCTTAAAGGATTTGTTTACATCCTTGCATAAATGATGTTTTTATATCTATATGTGTTTCCATTTAACTGACTTGATTTGATGGTGTGTTGGTGAAATTCAACATGTTTGTAAACTTGGGTGTGCAACATTATCTCAACAAAAATTTGAAGATACCACAATATGTTTCTAGATCTGAAATATCACTAGATCCAATATGCATATTGACTATGAAGGCCAAACAATTAAGGATCAATACCATTCATATGGTCAAGGTCCAGTGGAATATTGTGGAAACTAGAGTTCCATATGGGAAAAATAAAGTTAGTATAAAGAAAAATAAAAGACGTGTGTTATTTATAGGTTTATAGGTTTTTACCATACAATATTGAAAATAATGATCTTCCTAAGGGGAGGAGTGTTGTGTATTCTAGATCTATCTAGAGATAGGTGCATACATGTTCAATGGTATCCTTATTCACAATCAATATTTATAATGTTTTTTTGTCATTTTGAGAGACACGCACCCTTCCTGTATTTATAGGGTTTGTTAGGGGGGCACCAAAGGCGGGTTATACATTATGTTGTTATGGTTATATGTGTGAGACATTTTAATGTTAATATATTAAAAATTCCATAAAAGGTGGAGTAGGTCGGCAAATCCACATGTTTGTCCCATGATATACATTTATTGAAGGTATATGTATATCAGATATATGTTTATTTGGTTTTGATTTTTCATGCATAAGAATTAGGAGGGCGATTGTTAAAAACAAAGTAAATTTAAGGTTGTTGTCATTAGCCAAATTATAAAGGTTAGTTAATAGCTTTGCATGGTTAATGAGTGGTTACCAACACTATAAAATATGTAAATATTGTGATATTAAGTTAGAATTATTTATGGTTGGTGTACATGATGTGGAGGATTTGGATGTATAGTTTGAGTGGGCCTAATAATTAAGAACATGGTTTTCTTTCCTTGGAGTTCACAGGTTCGATTCTAGAGGGTGTAGGGTATGTATATGTGTGTTAAAATTGTTGTTTGCAAATGTTATTGTATTGATGGAAAGGCCCCAACACTCTCATTCTTTCATATAATCTAGAGAGAGATTAATTGTATTTCCCAAGTGAACCCCAACTGTTCACTAAGGACATGAACAGTTGGATATAGCCCATGGATTACCAATTGGTGTCACTGGATTATGTGTTATATTTTCATCATGTTAGCTTAATTAGGACAATGAAAAAGCATGTGCCATAAAGTTTTAAGTATTGGGAAGACACTCCAATTCAATATGAAATGTTAGAATGTATATTTTGGTTTGGCTTACAGTTGTGATTGTGATTATTCTCATCAAGATTAGACAAACCTTGATCCACAAACAACAAGCTAAAGCCAGCATTTCCTAAAAGTATGATGGTCAAGTGCAAAATACAAATATGTGTTTAGGATTGAATTTGGGTGCTAAAGAGTGGGGTGAATTTTATTGCTCACGCGAACCCCGATGCCCATATTTTACCAAGGACATGAAGGAGTTGGATAAATCATGGATTATTACTTGGTGTCATTGTGTTTTGTGTTAATTTTTCATCATGTTAATTTAATTAGGACACTAAATAATCATGTGTCATAAATTTTTGGGGATTGGGAAGACACTCTAACTCAATGTGAAAGGTTACAATGTACAATGTTTGGCTTAACTAACAATTGTGATTGTAATTATGTTCATGAACCTATGATGAACCTTTATCTACAAAGAGCAAGATAGAACCAACTTTTCATAAAAGTGTGATGGTCAACAAAATACAAACATGTATTTAGGATTAAAGTCGGGTGTAGAAACTACCAAACAATTTGTGTATACCACCTAACCTACACAAGAGCACATCAAAGTCAAGTAGGCATTCTAAAAAACTTTATATTATGAGAACATGAAAAACATTAGCATTGTGATTGATGAGAAAATAAAGAATAAGTAAAATTGTTGTATGGAGTGGGTCCCTTGTCCCATAAACAAGGGGTCTCATACTTCAATATTTGACAATGTAACTTTAAATTAAATTATTATTTTATCATTACTTTTATAAAGAGACCATTAACTACAAGTTAGAAGATCACTGACTACACATCGAAATACTGTGTTAGGCAAAAAAAATGCCTTGGAAAGAAAGAATATGTAAACTTTCTAATATTAAGAACGAAAGAAGGCTAAACATTTTAAAATTGTCAATTTTCTATCACCAACATCTTTCCATAAAATGTTGCTTGAAATTGCAATTTTGGATTGTTGAAATTGTTGTTGCAAAAATGAGTTTAAGAAAAAATAAAAGCAAAGCAAAACAAAAATACTTAATAAAAAAGTTTAAATTAAAGATTAAGAAATTAAATGATAAAAACCATTTTTTAAATATCCTTTTTATAGTATTAATAATCTTCCTAACTTATAAAAAATAAAGTTATTTTTTATACAATTTTTTTATAAACAAAATATTAAACCAAATCAATCAATATTATTCTTATATTTTAATTAAAAAATGCAAATTTAATTCAATAGGATATAGTTGCAAAACAATTAAGTCCCTACCTATGTTTGGCATGAAAAGCAATATAAAAAACAATTTATCACTAAAATTCATAGACATGGTGAAAATAAGTCTACAATGTGAAATAAGGAGTTACATTTTATTTTACAATTTTATTGAATGATCTATTGATTGGTTTGGAATCTAGTTTATGTTCCTAACCTCACCAAAATATTGTCACCATAATATAGTTCTATACAAACATATATGTTCTCAAAACATTTCCATATTTCATATCATTTTATGCTAGCAATTGCCCCAAAATGGTGCAATGATACGTCGATAAGTTGTTGTTGGAAAACTAAAATCAAATTGGTGTTTTGGGGAAAAAACCCGTAAACTTAGTCCATGGAATACATTTTTCCCCTGATTTTATGCTAGAAGAAAAACCTCAATCAAATATACGAAAACATAGTGATTCGAACAAAAATCCACATTTGTGTAAGGAAGATTATCATGTATAATTTTTGTCAATGATTACATACAACATTGCCCTACATGTTTTTTTTTAATAGGTACACATGGCAACATTACACTCAAGCAATAATCTCAAATTATATAATAATTAGATAGTAAACCTACCAAGGGAAAATACCTGGTGATGAACAACCATTGGGTGACTCAATATTTAGATCTAGATGTATCATTGCAAGCTACAAAAAGTTATCATACCCCAAACATTAAGGTGGAAGATATGGAAACTTGTATAAAAATGGCTAATGAATCAAACCAATCATTAGAATTTCCCTACCTTTCACAATTCCATGAGAAGATCAAAGCAAGTGATAATGCATTTCAATTTTCATTGTTAAAAAAATCCACCACATTGTTAGTTGAAGTTGGATTGAAATTAGATTAGAGTGGGAAAAAAGGATAAGGGGGCAAGCCAACAGTAGATGTTTTGTTTTGAGAATGTACACGTGGTAACATCATGCCCAATTATATAGTAACTAGATAATATACATACCAAGGGAAAGGGCTTAGCATTGAACCACCACTAGGTGACTCCATCTCTAAATCTAGAGGTGTCCTTTCCTAGAGCTACAAAAAAATGATCCTACCCCACCCAATAAGGTGAAATATAAGAACATTTGCATAAAAATGGATAATGAATCAAACCCATCATTGCAATTGCAACTACCTTCATTTTCCCTTAGGAAGAGCAACATGCATGGGTCAAACAATTCAAACCAATAAGTTGAACCCATCCTTTTGACCAAACTAGATAATCCATGGAAATTATCATTGTTAAGAATATCCAACAATTTCCAACACATTATTGATTGAACTAGTTGGATTGAAATTGGATTAGGGTGAAAAATAAGTGAAAATGGAGCAAGCTACCAAGAGATGTGATCCTCAATCAAGGAAGTCAATAGTTGTTGTCCATTTGGAAAATTTTGTTACACAACAAAGTAAGTGACCTTTAGATGCTTTAAAAGTTGTAAATTAGTGAGGTGAAATATGGCCTCATAGATCAATGTTTGTAATACAATTTTTTTTTTCTAATTACATAAAAACCTTCCAAATATGATTCGACACAAACTTAACTGAGTAATGTAAAAAAGATAATTTTATTACAATAAGTAAATTCATATGTTTTTCCTTGATCAATCAAGCCACATGGATCGATGCAAATATGCACCAAACTAAGAATTCACGATACTAGGTGTCAAAATCCTATTTTTTGGATATGAGCAATTGTACAGTACCATGGATGACACAGTATGTGGAATTCCATGACAATAACACATAGAGTTTTCATTCACAGGGGCCTTGTGATTAATGATAATATAATATTCTTTTTATGAGTGATCTTGAATTATTAATAAAAACATTAGGTACATGATGAGCAAGAACCAGACTCTTGACATCATTGCCAATGCTTCCAATTGTCAATATCCCTATTTTTTTCAATAACTCTTGCAAGGTTTACACAACATTTTTTCAAGGAAACTCTAAAACATAACCCTGAACTAGGTGATTTTCCATGGAAATATCTCTTGATATTTTGATTCACATTTGACACAACCAATACTTGAAATTAGGGATTAACTAATATCATCAATGCATTCAAATGATGGTGGTCATTTTGTCACAAGAATTAGTTGCAAATATTTTTCAGTCTAGATGAAGAGAATCTTCATAAACATTTGTAGAAAGTATATCAGAAACAATACATCAATGCAAACTTCAAGGGTTGTTCACTTTCATATACGATGTAGGCTCATTGCTACATAATAGCATTTTGTTAACCAACTAAAATGTTCCCACGTCAAATAATTCTTTTATGGGACTTTGCATATATCTATTTCAGTGCAAACATAGAAAGGTTTTTCAATTTCATATACATATTTCAATGAAAACATAAAAGGTTGTCCCTTTCATATACAGTGGAAAAGAATATTTTATTAATTAATTCAAAATGTCTTCATAAGCTTAATAATCCAATGGTGCAAACTTAAAAAGTTTAGCACTTTCACATGCAGTACAAGTTGATCATAACAAAAGGATGTTTTGTTAATTAAAATGTCTTCATAGGTTAAAGAATTTTTTTTTTGGATATATATATATGCTTGATTACAAAATTGATTTCATGATATTTAAAGGTTTATCACTTTCACACATATCCTACTTGAGATTGCAAAACTGATCCCATTAAAAAGAATGCATCTTAACATCAAGATCAAGAAGAATGCAACTAATCCTTTTTATTAGAAATCTCAAAAAAATGATTATATTAGTACTCCTCAACATGAAATGCATCCCCTTGACATCATTACCAATGTAATCAATCACCAGTATCCATATTTTCTAGTTCAAATAAAGTTGCACAATATTGTTTCATGGAGCATTGTAACATAATTCTCAACTAAATCAATTTCCATGAGAAGTCTGTTACTTCAAATATCACACATCTAACACTGGAATTTTGGGATTAAGAAACAATATCACCAAGCCACAAACGATAATGATCATTTTTGTTGTTAGTATATTAAAACTAGTTTTAAATATTTATAATGTAGGAGAACAAAAGAATTAGTTGTAAATATTTCCAGTGCATAAGTTCAACAATAAATTTACATAAGCATGTCTCCACAAGAATATATATATAGATAGATAGATAGTTTAGTATGAGAGGGAGAAATGTAATTTCATGTTCAATGTGGAGTTGACACATGACACTTCAATAAAATAATAAAATATTAAATAAACAAATTTGCCAATTAAGTAAAATTAAAATAATACTCTCAATTTATTATGGGTTGAAAAGGACTTGAATTTTTTCACTCTAAAGTTATATCCCTCTCATCCCATGATAGAACAACAATCCTTTATAAGCATTCCACAAGCAATAAGAAGAAACTGAAATTTAAAAACACACACACCTTTAGGGAAAAAATAAAAAGAGAGAATAATATCCTTAGAACAAATACTGCAACAAAGGATAAATTATAACATTAATATATTTACTATTGTATTGAATTCTCTGTTTGTAGCTACAAAGGCTTAGAAAAACAACTTCCAAAGTTAAAATGGCACAAATAGCAATGCCTTAGTCAAAACATAATCACTATAGAAGTTGTGAATTATGATTCCAAAGTAAGCAACTAAGCCTACACTCACAGCCTGGCTAATGAAGTTTGGCCAAAACACTGGATAAAAATATAGCAAAGCAAACCAAAGTGAAAAAACATGCAAGCAGAACTTAGCCACCATGCAAAAGAATTTATTTGTTCTATAAGTAATTTAACTATGGATGTGACCACTGGATACTATAAATGGGATCATCGAAGAGAACACATGAAAAAAAATCCTAGTTCCAAATTTAAATATTAAAGCCCATGTTATCATACTATGGGCCCAAAAATGCCAGATGGAGCAAACCATCTAGAAACTATTCAACTTGTTCCGGTAAGATTCCATGAGAACCAGGTAATCGTCTCTAAATTGCATTGGTTCGAATGTCCTATCTTAAACAAACTTATTCACTTTAATATTTCTTGGCAATGCTTATAAATCTTTCCATATTTGAAGGAAAATTCAAAGTGAGACCGTAGCGTTTGTTGCATCTGATTTTCCAAGTGTTTTTTGAGAGACAAGTTGGTCACACAGCCATAAATGTGCCCCAACTGAATCAAGTGTTGTCTAACTCAATCCACTACAGTGTTGCAATTTCAAACCAAGCAACGTTTCACCCATATTTTCTATAAAGGGTAACCATTTGTCTGTTATTTGCATACAGCCTAATAAAGAGAGAATTTGTATATCATGTTGTGTTGTAGATAATAAAGAAATAATGCCATTATCTATAATCCCACACTTTGCCAAATCTAAGTCCTGTAAATCTAGATGAATGTCAACTATAATCTTCATACTTCAAGTTGTCACCTTTCTACAACCATCTAGAATTAATGTCTGAAGGTTTTCTCCACATAGGTTAGCTATATCAAATATGGCCCAATCTGTAACTTGGACACGCCCAATCAAGTTGACTTTCACTAAACGTGTTTTGCTACTCTCCAAGAGAGCGAGAAGACCATCATTGGATACTCTCGACATCCCACTAAGATCAAGTTCCTGTAGTTGAGGTAAAGCTCTCCCCGGAAATTTTCAAATGATATGGAAACATGTGCAATTAGAAAGCACATCTATGAGACCATAACACGATATCAATTTGCACTCTTCTATATAGAAATTTTCAAGCAATATGGAAATAGGTGTGAATGCTCCCAATCCCTCATCAGTCAATGACTTTCACTTTAGAAAATACACTTGATTCAAACTTAAGCATCTTTGTCTAATTGCCTCAATCCTCGACAAGTAGAAACTGAAAGATGTTTCATCTTTTGCAAACCCATCACATTCCCATGTTCGAAGTGCGGATCGGTTAAATACTTTACCATAATGCCCAATTGAAACAAGAGTTAAATGAGTCAATCTTATAGCCTATAGCTTTAACTTCATCAATGTTTTGGTATTTGGTGGGTATTTGACAGCATCATAATATCACCTTCATCACTTAGGAGGAAGCATTCATTGATACTCAACCATTGAATTCAAACATAGTTTTGTCCAATTGCTTGTAGGGACTTTCTTCCCACCTAGCATCATAATGTCATCTTCATCACTTATGAGGAAGCATTCATTGACACTCAACCATTCAATTTAAACATAGTTTTGTCCAATTGCTTTTAGGGACTTGTTTCCCACCTGGGAGCATGATTAATAACTTACATCCCTTTGTTATTGCTAGCAACCATGAATCACTAACTAATGGGGAATCCAAAAGACTTGGAAACTCTCAGAGCTAGGAATCCAAGGCCAATAGCACAAAGGCCTATATCAATAATCTCTCGAGAAGAAATAGAACCACAAATTAAAATTTTACCCACACCTCTATGGCCACCTGTGCAAACATCAATTGCATAGATCCTAATATCAATAACTCTCTTCCCTTCTAAGCATCTAGTGTGATCCCCAGTAGCCCATCGTGGTTGTTTCTTAAACATCCCTCTTTTAAGAGTCCCTTTGCTCCCAACATTGGTATACATTCTTAGGTTCAAAATCGGCTGGGGGTAGGGTTGTTCATTTGGCCCGTTGTTACAAGGCTCGAAGGGTAGGCGACCCCTGGGATAGAGGCTCACCCAGGTGGGTTTTGGGACGTCTCGTCCCCTACTAAGTCACAAGTTACCATTATATCTAGCTTGCGGGTTGTTGGATATACTCTTGGGAGGTTGTTGTTCCCATGGTATTAAAAAAACATTGGTATACATTCTTATGGGGAAATAGAGTCAAAAATATGGTGAACTAAAACTTTGTGCTCTTAGTTTTGTCCTCGCTTCGCCAATACAAACCAGTTTTTCACAAATTGGGTTGTTTAATTGGAATCATCTCAACTGGCATGGTCATACGCTTGAGAATTGGATAGAATTGAGTACCAATAGACATTGTGGGTTAGATATTCTCGTAGATCGTAGCCTATGGAGATATTGATTTTATTTAAATATTTTTCGTTCTTTGTCACCACGAGACCAACAGTTTCACCCGTAGAGGGAGTAATTGCACGAGGATGTTGCTAATCCAAACCCTAGCTCAACTACTACTGGGATTAGATTAAGTGTTATCTAGTTTGGGGCTGCGGAATGCGAGCATGTAATTCTGGATGTATAGCAGTGAATGCATAGATTCAATCTGCCAAAACTTGAAAATATCAAAGCTGAGATGAGACAACAGTAGGTGAAATCATTCTGATACAATGGTAGAAAATAGCCATAGCTAACATCGATCGAATGCTCTAAAGAAGACGTAGATATCGACACTTTTATTTCAAACTCTGAAGCGCTGCAACGAAAAATTCAAATGCATAACAACATTTAGCAACAAAAAAATGGCCATAATTTATCATTGAGATATGCATTTTGATGGTTACAATTGTATTTATATATGAAAAAGTATTTCAATACAGTGAGCAGAAACTGCCATACCTGGTGTCTTTAGAAATATCTAAAGAAGGCATAGACACTTGGGAACTTGAAGGACTTGAAATATACTTTCCTTGTTTATGTCGGGATCTTGGATTGCGTGGGTCTACTAGTTCTTTTGCCTTACATTCCATCGATTGCAAGTTCTTTTTGACACAGGCCGTGAAGAACCTCAGCAAATCAATATCTTATTACGTAGATGATTGTTACATATAAAGGAAATCAAAACTATTATCTACAGTTAGATAACGAGATTATTAACTAGATTTTACTAACTAATAACTGAAATAGTATTTACAATGTAATCCTGAAGGATTATTCAACATTCCCCCCTTAATCCGAAGGAACATCTGACATGCCAAGCTGCATTCTAAATTTTTCAAACTTTTCACGGCCCAATGCTTTAGTAAAGATATCTGAAATTTTCTCTAAAGTAGGACAATGTGTCAAATGAATGGTTTTGGCCTCAACATGATGTCGAATCAAGTGATATTTGGTGTTGATATGTTTGGTTTGATCATGGAATTTTGGATACTTGGCCAATTGAATTGCAGAAGTGTTGTCAACAAAGAGAGGCGTTGAAGTCATTTGTTTCTCCTGCAAGTCTTTAAGTATTTTACGAAGCTAAATGATTTCTTTTGTGACTTCAGCTGCTGCAACATATTCAGCTTCAGTTGTAGAATCAGCAGAAACATATTGCTTTCGTGATCTCCATGTGATAGCTACTGATCCAATGTTCATCAAATAACCTGAAGTAGAGACCCCATGCTCTTTATCTCCATCAAAATCAGAATCTAAATAACCAGTGAGATGAAAGATTGAAACTTTAGAATATTTGATGCCATAAGATTGAGTGCCTTTTAAATATTTGAGCACTCGCTTTGCTGCATTCCAATGACCTTCACAGGGATGATGCATAAACCTGGAAAGTATTCCTACAGTAAAAGTTATGTCAGGATGAGTGGTAGTAAGATAAATTAAACTTCCAAAAAGCTGCATGTACTTTGTTGGATCTTCAAATGTGCTACCTTCATTTGAAGTAAGCTTTAGATTCTGCTCCATCGGTGTTGAAACATGATTACAATCTTGCATACCAAATTTGTTTAATAACTCTCCAACATATTTTTTTTGAGAAATGAAAATGTTCTTTGGTTTTTTATCTACTTCAATTCCTAAATAATAATGTAATAATCCCAAATCTGTCATATCAAAAACCTTTTTCAACTCTCTTTTAATAGATACTATATAATCATCATTATTTCCTGTGATAAGAAAATCATCCACATAGACAACTAGATATACAACCGATCTTCCAACATTCTTAACAAATAAAGTTGCATCATCTAGATTGAAGTGCTTATAATTCAATTTGAGAAGATGCTCTATTAACTTTTCATACCAAGCTCAAGGTGCTTGCTTTAAACCATATAAATATTTGACTAATTTGCATACCTTCTGTTCTTGACCTTTGATAGCAAAGCCTTCAGGCTGATCCATATACACATCTTCTTTTAAGTCTCCATTCAAAAATGTGGTTTTAACATCCATGTGATGTATCTTCCATCCTTTTTGTGCTGCTAATGAAAACAAAGTTCGAATGGTGCCCCATTTAGCTATAGGAGCAAATGTTTCTGTGTAATCAACACCTTCTTTCTGTGCATACCCTTTTGCTACAAGTCTCTCTTTGTGTTTGTCAAGTGAACCATCTGCTTTATACTTATTTTTATATATCCACTTGCATCCAATCGGTTTGGTTCCAATTAGAGGGTTAACCAACCTCCAAGTTCCATTTTTTATGAGAGCATCATACTCTCTTTGCATTGCACTTTTCCATACATCACTATTTACTACTTCTTGAAAAGATGCAGGTTCATCAAACACATGAAAGTTTAATTCACAATCTAATGTTACAAAATCATCATACCTTTTAGGAAATGTCTTAGTCCGTATTGATCTACGAACTTCTTCTCGTTGTGGTGTTTGCTCTGTTTCTTCTTTAAGAGCAGGTTCTGCATTATCCATGATACTTAGTTTATCCATTCCATTAACAATATCATCAACTGTCTCATATTCTGTTTCATCAACTTGTGCATTGGAATCATCAACTTGTGTATTAGAAGGAAATTCCAAAACTTGACCTTGACTTAGAACAAGAATCCCCCCTTCAAGATTTGGAAGTTCATTATCCACTTCATGATAGATTTTTTTAGAATGAAATCTATCAAGCTGAGAAAGTTGTTTATCAATAGTGAGTGCATTTTTCTCAAACTCAAGAAATATAACATCTCTTGAAACAATAAACTTCCTGTTATCTTCATCATACAACCTATAAGCTTTAGAAGTATTAGAATATCCCAAAAAAAAACACTTCCGACTTCTTGCTCCCAATTTATGTCTTTGTTGCTCAGGAATCAAAGCATAACATGTGGAACCGAAAATTCTAAAATGCTTGACAGCTGGAAGATGATCATGCCACATTTCATAAGGTGTTTTGTTTTGTAGTGCAACAGAAGGACATCTATTCTTAATGTAGACAGCACAAAGAACTGCCTCTCCCCAAAACATTAACTTGACATATATAAAAAACATCATTGATATTACCATATTCAAGAGTGTCATATTCATACGTTCTGCCACACCATTTTGCTGTGGATTATAAGGAACAATTGTTTGATGTTTAATACCATTCTCCTGCAAATATTTGTCAAACTCTTGAGATGTATATTCACCACTGTTATCAGTTCGAAGGGTTCCAATATTTAGTTGAGCTTCATTTTTAATCCATAAGAGAAAAATTTTGAATGTATCAAAAGCTTGAGATTTTGCTTTTAACAAATAAACCCAACACATCCTCGTAAATTCATCAATGAAAGTCATGATATATTTGTTACCATTTGTTGATGGAACAGGCATGGGCCCACATAAATTTGAGTGAACAAGACCAAGCTTTCTTGAAGCTCGAAATGTAGAATAATTAAAAGGTTGTTTACTGTGCTTGCCTAAGATACAATTATCACATGGGGAAAGTTGTCTTGGAATAGTAGGAAGCCCTTGAACTCCTTTATGTTTCATAATCCTGAGACTGTCATAACTAATATGACCAAATCTAGCATGCCACAATAAACTGGAAGATAAATTACTATTATGCTGAACCAAATTTGCAGAATTTTGTGAATTGGATGATGTACCATTCAACTTTAAAAGTTTGTTATCTTCCACTCCATTCATTACAACCACATTATCATAAGCTCTTTTAATTTCAATGATACCATCAAACATATGTATCGAGTGATTTTGTTGTCTAATTTGCACAAGAGATATTAGATTTCTCTTCAATTGTGGAACATAAAGCACATCAGAAAATATATAATCAGCAAGTCCTGATAATTTCAATCTAACATAACCAATTCCTGAAGGTTTTAACTGAGACTTATCTGCCAAATGTACTACCACGTCAATTTGATCACTAAAAGTTTCAAAGATGTCTTTTCTAAATGTCATATGACATGTGGCTCCAGTATCCAATAACCAAATGTAATTCCATGAAAATGAAGTACTGAAAGCTTCTTCAATTCCTAGATTATAATGTACAACAACATAATGTGCTTCTTCATTTCCTTTATCTTGTACTTGCTATTTCTTGTTAACAATTTTATCCCAAGAAGTTCTACAATAACTGGCAGTATGACCAGTTTTTCCACATCTATAACATTGTTTATCTCCTTGATTAAATCTTCCCCCCTTCCTCTGTACTATCCTCTTTGTCCTCTACCTCGACCTCTGCTTCTATTTTCATCCTTTGCAAATTATTCTTTTGATTTTTGTCCTTTCTGTGTAAGACACAAAGTTTCTTCATTTGGTTTAGACTCCTTCTTCCCAAATGCTTTCTCTCTTTCTGCAATTTTCTCAACAAGTGTTTCAAAGATCATAGATTTCATTTGGCCACTAGCTTGAAGTGATTCTAAATAATGAGTATAGGTAGGATATAGAACTTTAATAAATACAGTAAGTTGAATGTCAACTTTTACACCAGTTGCATCAATATCATGGAAAATGGCTCTAATTTCATAAGCAAGTTTCATTGGATCATTATCTTTTAACTCTAAGTTAAATAACTTCATTAACAATTGTATGATTTCAAGCTCAGAATGTGAATCATACAAATCTTTTAGTTTCTTTAATGCTTCCCAAGCACTTTTGCTAGAAACTAAATGTCTACTTACTTCTTCGCTTACAGAGGCAATAATTAAGGCATAAGTTTTCTTGTCCTTGCTTTTCCATAATGCTAACTCTTTGACATTAGTAGGTGGTACTGGTGCACTTTTATCCACTTCATGTATTGCTTCTCCATCTTCCTTATCTTCTAAATTCTCATTTTCACAAATTCCATCCCACATATCATTAAAAATAAGGGTATTTTTAACTTTACGAAACCAGTCTTGATAATTTTCTTTTCCAGACAAAATAACTCCAACAATTGAAATTAAAGAATTCATTGAAATTTACTCTGTAGTAAATTTTTGTCTGCAAAATACAGTCTAAAATATTATTTTCCTCTTAACCAATGTTCTTTAAAATCTTTTTATCTTCTAAAAAGATTTCCTGAAAGGTTTAATATTTCAATTTAAAAAACCTTGCACTCAAATATAAATGGCTGTTTAAAAACTTTTATTTTCTGAAAAGAACTCCCCAAAGATTTGATAATTAATTTAAAGAAACCATTGCACGAAAATATAAATGGCGGCTCTCTTCTTCTTCTTTTTTTCTTTTAAAAAAAGAAAAATAATTCTTCAAAACAATTACCAAAACAATTTACGTTCAGTCTCCTCTTAATGTGCAGTCTTTGTCTTTCTTCCACAATCTTTACTAAGCAACTCTCCTTTCTTCCTTTCTTGGTGATATCTCCTTTGTTGGCTCCTTCTTTCTCACCAATGCTTCGTTGCCTTTGCTCTAATACCACTGACACAGGCCGTGAAGAACCTCAGCAAATCAATATCTTATTACGTAGATGAGTGTTACATATAAAGGAAATCAAAACCGTTATCTACAGTTAGATAACGAGATTATTAACTAGATTTTACTAACTAATAACTGAAATAGTATTTACAATGTAATCCCGAAGGATTATTCAACACTTTTGCCTTGCCTTCCATTGATAATAGAAAAACCCTAACCTAAACAAACTCGTTATGTCATCATTTTTCATTGTGCGTAGGATTTGGACGCAGATGTAGTGGAAGGAAACTTCTCGAGCATGTAAGAGTAAACTTACATTAAAACGCTGAAAATTAACCAGCCTGCTACACAGATTTTAATGTGATGGTACATTTTGAGATCTAATAATCTATTTCAATGGCCTACTACATAGTTGTCATCGCATTAAAGCCTGTGCAGCAAGCTTGTCCATTAAAACCGTATCTCAAATGTTAAACGTGGTGGTTTCTTAGTCACAAGATGTGTGGCTATTTATTATGGGAGAGATAATAATAATAATCTAGTTTTAAGGTCACCATCAAGTGAGACACCAATTTGGTGTATGAGACTCCCTTGTTTGTGGGATAAGGGACCCCCTTCTGCGCATTGATTTAACTGTTAAAGTTTACAGAGGTGTACATACACTACCCCCTCTAGATTTGAACATGTGACCTCTTACAAAGAAAAATATGCTCTTAACCTTTATATTATTCAAGATACATGTAACTTGAATATATCGGTTACATGTTACTTGCAGAGAGGGCAGGTAGAGAATAAGCAAATAATAGCAATGAAAATGAAGGTTTTACCTCTAAGATGCTTGTGTCATTTCCAATTGGATAAAATAAATGATAATAAGAAAAAAGTATCTACAATGGATGACTTCGAGTTGAAAACCATTTATTGACTTAGAGTTGAAAACCATCTACAATTTTATATACATTACACATGATGCAAGTAACTTGTATCACATAGCGTGGAGGATTACAAATCCATTTTAGCTAATGAAATTTTAGATGCTATAAACATGACATGATAACTTACGTGAAATCTTTGAGGTATTCCCTACTTTAAAATTTTATATAAAGTTGAGGACTAGACTGGTGCAAGTTGCATATTTTGGACTTTAAGAGGCATTGCAACTTTTTGCAACAAGGGGACTAAAACTTTTATATAAATTATACATGAACTCAAATCAAGAGACAAAAATATGAACTATGCAATTGTGTATTTAATTTACAACCCAATATTGAAAAAATTATGTCCCTCCCATTTGTCTATTCCATGTAAGGTCGACCCAAATTTATTTTTTATACAAAACTACTAACATAAAGCATGTGAGCATAAATCCATCATAACTTAAGATGTTTCAAACATTAAAAGATTTGCATCTCAATTATATTCCAAATACTTTACTTTTTTGAATGATTAATAGATTTGAAGTTAAAATACAAAATATCATTCTTATTTTTTTTCACAAGAACAAGTATTTGTAATACTATAAAATGGGGGATGTATTACATCCAGCGCAAGCAACCTTCTTGAATACAAATTACAAAATTGCTACATATAGTATTTATAAAGTCTCGCAATCTTCCGCCTATTACTATATAACTAACTAAACAATATTTCTCAGATTATTCCCTACTATTTACATGCACAAGACTGGTATGCACCTTTAAGAAAACTCCTAAAATTAATGTTGCTGTACAAAACATCAAAACATATTAATTAGGCTAGATACATATGTTTTGTGATAGCTCCAATGGCTCTCTTTGAGACTGAGACTTGATTTTTTGGAGCTTCTTGCTTCTCGGAACCATGTCAAATGCCTATAGGTGTTGGCTAGAGAAGATCATTATGTCACAAAGAACTGGCTCAAAGCTCTGAGGCATGATAGTTGAGAAGCTCGAATTCAAAGATGATAATGCTCAAGAGAGAAAAGGAGAAACAATTATAGGTAGTTTCCTGACATGAGCTCAAATGAGGATACCATATTGACAAAATGAGGATGTACCCAAAATTCAACAGATGGTTATTGGAACAAGTGAGCTTCCCTTGGACCAAAACTGGGGTGACCCAATTCAACTTATAGGCAGTAACATACAGTAATAGGGCCAACAACATGTAGACAATTGCATTATAATTGGGGCTCTCAATGCATATCCATAATCAAACAAAAGCTTATGTCCATTTTTCACATCGGCCTATTGATTGGTAACCCATCTAAATTTTTACTTAAATAAATAGGGTTATTGAGATTACCCATCCCAATGGACCACAACATGAACCATAAGAGGAAACGAACCATTGCTAAGAGAAAAAACACACCAGGAAAAACAAGGAAGATGATTATGGAACCAAGACAGAGGCTTACAACATCCATGGAGATTGTGAGCATTGAACCACAACTCTTGTGGAGTGCAAATTGCTTCCTATCCACAAGCTTGTCTAGCTCCCCAAGCCCGATGATGCTGACAGTTAGACTCTCGACACCACGAGCTAGTGAATGCCAAGATAAGAACTAGTCGCACAAAAGATGATTGACCACAGTAATTCTCTTATTGTCCAAGCAAAAATCTCCTTCCAGCCCAGATGAAAGTGAAAAACACAAAGCAAATCAGTCCAAGTCAACAGAGCAAGAGACCAAAGTTTATGTCTCCCAAATCACCTTGAACATTGATACCATATTCTCATCCATAGCCATAAAATTAATACCCCCATATACCTTAGATGAATCATTGTTTGTCATGCCTGCCTTTGCCAAGATAATGAAACCACATGTGTCATAGGAAAGATGTATGCTACCATTTATATCATGATTGAAAGCTAGGTGGGGTGGATATGGGGGCACGTGGATATGATCTCGTGCCCCCCCATGACAATGAATACTTTCCATTTCTAAAATATGGAGCACTACCTTCAACTTAGGGGATGTGATGAGTGCAAGGGTTCCCCCCATTTTCCTTATATTTACCAATTTTCATAAAGCTCACTTCCTTTTCCATTGCATCTGTCACCTTGTTAAGGTCCCTTAGAACGTGGAACGTAAAAAACATGATCAAGAGAATCAATAATGCTATGTATATTACTAAGCATCCTTCTCAATAGGCATCTCCTGGCTTGATCTTTCTCACGGGGCATTCACTTGTTGACCAATATCCTATCACGTTAGTTCATATTGTGGGTTTTAAAATTATTGAAAATTGAACCAATATATTGTAGGTATTGGGGGGATGAGGGGTTTAAGGTGCAGGTGGGTAGGGTGGTTTATAAGGATTGAGGTATAAAAAGGGGCGAGGAGGAGGTTTTAAGTATTGGGAGGCGGTTTCAACAAAAAGAGTTTGGGTCAATATCTCTGGAAATTAAGGGTAATCTTTAATATCCCACGATCGCACGTGCTATGTGAGATGTTCACTAAGTGAAGTCCCCGTGATCTTTCTCTTTATGAAGCGAATGATAACTAAATATTCCCCCACCATAATTAGGTTCACCACTCCATGCTCTTTGGCTTTTTCAATGCCTTTCCAGAGAGAGAGGATTTCCACTTGGTTGTTGAAGTCTCCTCCAATACCCCATGCATAATTCAATACTTTGTTTCATCCATGGTCATAGAGCATCCCCCCTCACACATGCGTCCCTAGGTTTGCCCCTTGATGCTCCATCAATAAATAGAATATAATGTTGCTACCACATTATCTAGGTTTCAAGTTTGTCTTCAAGAATACTTATCTTCCAATTGGGCTAATCCTTTATCTTCCTAGGTCGATGACCATTGGGACAAGAGTTTTGAATCATGGCATTGATCCATTGCTTCTCAATCGAGTCCATATCAAAGAAGTTTTGGATTTCCATTCCATTGAGATAGATAGTTCCATGAAGAAGACCCCAAGCTCTGAATTCATATCTAACTGGGGAAGAGGAGACATTGGTGAAGATTTCCTTGTTCCTGGATAACCAAAGTTTCCAACTTGCACAGAAAGGAACCAATTTCCAAACTCTTTTGATTAGAGACTTGTTTATCGATGACCTAGAATAATATTTAATCCATGTTTGACCTTTGACTAGTTTTGATTTTTTCCCCTATTTCGACCTTTGACTAGTTTTGATATCAAGGTCTCCAAATTGGTCCAAATGGTCCCAAATATTCATAGAAGGTATATGACTGATATTAAGGTTTGAATATGATTTTCTATGAATATTTATGACCCTCTAAAGGCTTCTTCAAACTTGTTTAAGATTCTGGTCGAGGTAGGAGTTTTGACTAGTAATTTGGGGTTCTAATTCCCCCACAATGAATACTAAAAATGGCTTCCCAAATGCACTCAAGCCAACTTGAATTTCTGAATGGAAGCATGGGACATGTAAAGGACATCAATATGAAGTCCTATTAATCACCATTCAACTTTTAGTGTTTGCTATAACTCCCTTAAATCAGATGCAAAAAGACTAGTTTCAACCTTGGGGGAAATGATAGGAAAAATTCTCCAAATGCTATGAAACTCAACAAAATAACTCCAAATTCTTATGTAATAAAAATTAAACTCAAATAATCCATCAATAACATTCCATTCATCCATAAACCATCAGTATTTTACTTATCCATTCAAATCTATCAACATTATATTGGTTCACAACAAGATAGTGGGGAAATGGCATTGTTTCTTCATTGTTTAACATTTAGACATGAAATATTTTGGGTATTTAAACCTGAGATTTTATAAAAATTAAATACATAAATAAAATTACATTCATCCATAAACCATCATTATTTCACTTATCCATTCGAATCCATCAAGATTACATTGGTTCACAACAAGATAGTGGGGAAATGGCACTATTTCTTCATTGACTAACATTTTTACATGAAATATTTTTGTATTTAGAATTGAGAGTGTTATAAACTTGAAATACATATCATTTACATCAGAACATAAAATAAATGGGCATTACAAGCTTCCCCAAAGAGATCAATATCTCACCCAAAGCGCAATCCCTCCATGAGCAAGAATATGCAATAAAAACTAGAAATGGTTGAAAGGAAGTGTTGCAATAGAAGAAACCAAGAGATTCCCTATATCTTACACCTGCAAATACAACTCCATTAAATCTCCATGAAATACCTGAGTTGCCTCTCCAAACACCAGCTTGGATGGGAATTTTTCACCCTCGAAATTGGCTAAGGTGAGAAACTAGTCATCCACTAGCTCTCTCAATTCTCAATTGCAAATTTCTCAAATGATCAAAAGATCTTATCTTGGTTGATTCATGTATTTAATAAACATACTTAGCCTTCTAAGGTTACCAATCCATCCACAAACTCAATCCAATTCGAATTAGGGTGTGTGCTCGTGATTTGACATGTGTCCTCCCTTTCCTAGCCTTCCATCTTCCCCAAATTCGAGTAGGAGGCCATTGAGCTTCCCCAACTCACATGAGAACCCCCTTGGATGCTCTATTTTGACCTTCCATTTCATATATTTCATATTTCAACCTTCAGATCTGATTTGTGTCATAGGTGTCATAGCATCTTCATCATTGTTGTCATAGAGCTAGGGAATCTAGTCCAAGTGTCTCACTAGCTCCAAAATGACTCTTCATCTCCCATGTAAGTTAAATTTCCTTCCAAATTCGGCCTATTATGGATATGGCCAACTGTATTATCCTTCTAAATCTTCCAAGAACCTTTAGGCTTCCCATGGATTCAAAATTGCAAGAGGAGGATGCCATGTGGCACCAAATTTCTAGCTTGTGTGGGCCCTATAGTCTCCATGTGTCTCCATGCTCCATTGCCACTTCAATTTTCTCTTGTATTTATTTTATAAGCTCCATTATTAAATATTTATCCCATTATAATGTCTAAACATCATTTATTATCTCCCTTATTAAAATTCCAAATGTATCCATCCAACCTAGGGAACTAGTAGGATTGATGGAATTGTCCTGCTATGCAATTATTTGAATGGGGACATTACAGTCCTCCCCTCCCAATATTGCTTGTCCTCAAGCAATTTCAGATTTGAAAAATATTCTCCTCTTCCCATGTGGCATCTTCACTTGGTAGATCATTCCATTGTACTAAGTATTCTTTGATAGTTTTGCTTCTCAATCTCCTTTCCCTTGTCTTCAAAATCTTTTCCAGAACAAGTGTGAGCTTACCTTCATCATCCAAAGGAGGAAGTATTTATGAAGTGACAAATTTCTGACCAAGAGCTTTTTTTAGACAAGAAACATGAAATACATTATGGATTTTACTCCCTTCCGGAAGTTTCAATTCATACTCTACTTCCCCAATCTTTCGAACTACCTTGTATGGGCCATAGTATCTTGGTTTTAGCTCTTCTGCCCCATTATTTTTGAGAGATGCTTGTATGTATGGATGCAACCTCAAATATACTAAATCATTAACATGAAATTTCCTTTCTTCTCTATGTCTATCGGCATATTGTTTTTTTCTAATTTTGGGCAACCTGTAAATTGTCTTTCAAAAGCTTTAAAATTTCTTTGCTTGTTTCCACCCAATATTTAGCTTTTGGAGCTCTAATATCACCAAATATCATCTCAAAAAAGGTAAATGCATCATAACCATATAATTCTTTGAAAGGAGATGTCCCTATTAACATATGAAAAGTGGTGTCGTAGCAAAACTCACCCAAGTGTAGCCATTTTGCCCATGTTTTTTGCTGCTCTCCCACATAGTTTCTTAGGTACCCTTCCAACCACCGGTTCACCCTCTTTATTTTTCCATCAGTTTTTGGATGATAGCTTGTACTTGGATTCCATTGAGTTCCCACCAATTTAAAAAGTTCTTTCCAAAAAGCACCCATGAATCTACTATCTCTATCACTTACAATGCTCTTGGGGAGCCAATGCAGTCTGAAGATTTCTCTAAAAAAAATATCAGCCACTTGTGCAGAACTAAAAGATGATGTAACAGAAAATAAATGAACAAATTTTTTCAATCTATCCACTACCACATATATGCAATCCTTACCCAAATATTTGGGCAACCCAATGATGAAATCCATTGAAATGTTGTCCCAATTTTGCTCCGAAATGGTAAATGGTTGCAATAAACCAGATGGGCATGTAATTTCTGATTTTTTTTGCTGACATACATTACATTAATTCACATATTTCTAAACATCTTCCTTCAGCCCCTTCCAAAAGAATATTTTCCTCAATTTCCTATAAATTTTGAAGATCCTTGGATGGCCAGCTAGTAGGGAATCATGTGCTTCTTGCAAAATTTTGTACTTGAGCTTTGAATATTGAACCAAATAAACTCTGCCCTTATAATATATTATCCCATTCACAATCCTATAGTTATCATCCCCCTTGATTCCATCTAACACATCACAAGCAAATTTATGTTTGGCATATTCAACTAGTAACATGTTTTTCCAATCTTTAGCAATGTCCATGAGAGAAAAAGAAGGTCTTCAAGATAATGCATCTGCTAAAATGTTATTCTTCCCTTTCACATATTCAATATCAAAATCATAATCTTGAATCTTTCTTACCCACTTTTGTTTCCTTTCATTTATATCCTTTTGGGTTAGGAAGTGCCTTAGACTATTGTGGTCAGTTTTCACCACAAACTTTTTTCCTACCAAGTATTGTCGAAACTTGGGCAATGCAATGCATGATGGCCAACATTTCTTTGCCATATATGGAGTGTATTTTTTCATGAGGCTACAACTTTCTTCTCTCAAAGGCTATAGGGTGTTGGCCTTGATTTAGGACAGCCCCATTCCTCCACCTAAAGCATCACATTCAACAACAAAAGGCTTAGAAAAATCAGGTAATGCAAGTATGGGACAACTACTCATTACCTCTTTCATTTTTTGGAAGGCCTTTTCAGCCTCTTCATCCCACTTGAAAGCATCCTTCTTAGTCAAATCAGTGAGTGGAGAAGTCAACTTGGAGAACCCTTTCACAAACTTTCTATAATAGGTGCATATTCCAATGAAGCCTCTTAATTCGGTGATGTTTTTTGGTGATGGCCATTCTAAGATAGCCCCGATTTTTTCCATGTGTACTTTCACTCCTTCTTGTGCAATAATGTTCCAAAGATACAATAGTTCCTTCATCCCAAATTCAGATTTAGACATCTTAGCAAACAAGGACTGTTCTTTCAAAGTTCTCAACACAATCTCTAGATGATGCAAGTGCTCTTCCCAAGTCTTATTGTAAATGAGAATATCATCAAAGAATACCAAAACAAACCTTCTAATATATTTGCAAAATATTCTATTCATGCATGCTTTAAATGTGGCTAGATCATTGGTTAATCCAAATGGCATAACAAGAAACTCAAAGTGACCATAATGACATCAAAAAGGAGTCTTTTGCACATCTTCTTCCTTCATTCGAATTTCGTGATAACCTGATCTAAGGTCAATTTGGAGAAATATTTGGCTCCAAATAGCTCATCCATGAGATCATCAATCCTAGGAATATGATACCTATTCTTGATGGTCTTCTTGTTCAAATCTCTAAAATCTATACACATCCTCAAGGTTCCATCTTTTTTCTTTACCAACACTACTGAAGAAGCATAAGGGCTAGAACTTGGTCTAATGAGTCCCAACTCTAAGAGTCCTTGGATGGCCTTCTCAATCTCATCTCTAAATTTCTTGGTATGTCTATAAGGTGGTATCTGAATGGGTTGAGTACCCTCCTCCAAAACAATGTTGTGCTCAACCCCCCTATCAGGTGGTCTACCATGTGGAAGATCTCTAAAAACTTTTTCATACTTTTTCAATAGTTTCTCTATCTTATTTGGGTGTTCAAAAACCCTTATTTTTGGCTTGGGATATGTGATATTACATTCAAGAACCCATTCTATGTCCCCATGCCTCAATATAGATCTCATACTATTGCAAGTCACTACTTGATTTGGGTAAGTGTGCTGCCCTCTCACAACCCTTAGTACACCTTTCGAATCTTGAAATTTCATCTCAGGAATTTGATAATTTATTGTATGCTCCCCTATATAATACATCCATTGCACTCCCAAAACCACATTAGTATCAGCAACATCAACCACATAAAAACTATCAACAAAAGTATAGTTACCTGCGATGACTTGCAGCTTTGGAACCCATGTTTTGCACTGCATTGTGTTGTGATCAGGAATGAGAACTGTGAAGCCATCAAATGGTTCAGTATTTATCTCCATTTTCTCCATCATATCTACATCAATGAAGTTATGTGTGGCTCCTCCATCTACCAAAACTTAAGCTCTTTGTCCTAATACCACAGCCTTGCATCGAATAGTGTGATAGCGAGGCACTGCTGAAAGTACTGCCATTATTGCTTTGTCCAGTGAAGGCTAATTTTATTCTTGTCTTTCTTCTTTAGATGCTATCTCATATGCTTCCTCTTGATCTGAATTGTGTCCTTCTTCATCCATACCCCCTTCATACTCATCATTATCAGAAAATACTTCTATGTATTGAGTCTTTCTCTTAGTGCATTTATGCCTCGGTGTCCATGGTTGAAAGCATGTGAAGCACAATTTTTTTCTTTGAAGTTCATCCCTGTTTAGTCCTTCTTTCTTATTCTTTTCAATTGAAGCTCTTTACAAAGGCTTCTTATCAGGTGCATCTATTTTCCAAGGTTTCTTTTCGAATTTGAAGTTAGGCTTGGGAGGAAATCTTGTTCTAGGAAGCACATTTTGGAGATCTCTAGTCAAGCTCATTGCATCTTTTAATGTAGTGGGATTGTGGGATTTGACCAAACATTTTAAGGGTTCATAAAAACCATTAGTGAATAGAAATAATAACCTTCCCATATACACATTATCCACCTTGACTGATAATTTTTGAAATTCCATCATATAATCAGTAGGGGTCCCGACTTCCTTCAATTGGGCTAGTTCTTTGAAAGACAATTCTAGATGTTTTTGCTCAAATCCCTCTAGTACCCTGTCAATAAATTCTCCATATGTTTTAACCTGATCATGACCCAAATTTTTCAGGCCATGGAACCACCATTCATTGGAATCTCCTTCCAAGTGCAATATGGCCATTTTTAAGGCATCTTCTTCCACCATTGGATTCAGCTGAAAATGCACATCTAATTTTTGCACCCAAGTGTTAGCAGAACTTTGAGAGGAACCATCAAAAGTAGGGAGTGGAACTTTACCAATGGCACAATTTAAGTCTTTGTTTTTGTATAGATACTTATTATCTTCCTTATTTTTTAGTTTGTTTGTAGCAAGAAAGTATTGATTAAATGGTACACTTTTTTTACTATCTTCATCCAATTTATCCCATTCTTTTTCCATTGTAGCAAGTTCAAGTTGAATGTTAGGATATTCTTTGGGTACAATAAATTTAGGTTCAGTAGGCCTTGGTGTGCTCTGAAATTCATGGTGTCTATTATGGGGTCCTGTTCTTGAGAAAATATGCTCACCCATTGTCTTCTTTTCTTCTAATTACGCACTACTGCTATCTCCTATTACTCCTAATTTGCTTCCAAATTGGCTAACCAACAATTTGAACCCTTTCATAAGATGATGGTTCATGTTATTGGTTATGTCATCAAAGAGAGGTTGCATGAGTTTAATATATTCCACCTTATCATGATCATTGTATCCCTTTCCCTCGTTAGTCATAGTTTCAGCAGAATGTACCTCTTCTTCTACTACGTCTTCTTCTTCAACAAAAACACCTTCAACTTCAGGTTCTAAGGGTGGTGACTTATTGATTTGACTTCTTGTTAATACCATCAGGTGCCAAGACCATGATCTAACACCACTTGTAATGTCCCTTTTTGAAATTTTATTAAATGACCAATTTTTTTAGTTTTTTCCCCTATTTCGACCTTTGACTAGTTTTGATGTCTAGGTCTCCAAATTGGTTCAAATGCTCCCAAATATTCACAGAAGGTATATGGCTGATATTAAGGTTTGAATATTATTTTTATGGAATATTTATGACCCCTAAATTCTTCTTCAAACTTGTTTAGTATTCTGGTCGAGGTAGGAGTTTTGACTAGTAATCTGGGGTTCTAATTCCCCCACAATGAATACTGAA
The DNA here is from genome assembly GCA_001517045.1 of Pseudotsuga menziesii. Lineage (NCBI taxonomy): Eukaryota > Viridiplantae > Streptophyta > Pinopsida > Pinales > Pinaceae > Pseudotsuga > Pseudotsuga menziesii. The sequence continues at coordinate 299,916 of LPNX010454868.1, forward strand.
AATGGCTTCCCAAATGCACTTAATCCAAATCGAATTTCTGAATGGAAGAATGGGAAATGTAAAGGAAATAAATATGAATTCCTATGAATCACCATTCAACTTTTAATGTCTGCTATAACTCCCTTAAATAAGCTGCAAAAAGACTAGTTTCAACCTTGGGGGAAATGATAGGCAAAATTCTCCAAATGTTATGAAACTCAACAAAATAACTCCAAATTCTTATGTACTAAAAATTAAACTCATATAATCCATCAATAACAGTCCATTCATCCATAAACCATCATTATTTTACTTATCCATTCAAATCTATCAACACTATATTGGTTCACAACAAGATAGTGGGGAAATGGCATTGTTTTTCATTGTTTAACATTTATACATGAAATATTTTGGGTATTTCAACCTGAGAGTTTTCTGAAAATTAAATACAGAAATAAAATTCCATTCATCCATAAACCATCAGTATTTCACTTATCCATTCGAATCCATCAACATTACATTAGTTCACAACAAGATAGTGGGGAAATGGCACTATTTCTTCATTGATTAACATTTTTACATGAAATATTTCAGTATTTCGACCTGAGAGTATTTTGAACTTGAAATAAAGAGCATTTACATCAGAACATAAAATAAAGGGGCATTACAAGCTTCCCCAAAGAGATCAATAGCTCACCCAAAGCGCAATCCCTCCATGAGAAAGAATATGCAATAAAAACTGGAAATGGTTGAAAGGAAGTGCTGCAATAGAAGGAACCACGAGCTCCCATGTATATTACACCTGCAAATACAAATCCATTAAATCTCTATGAAATACCTGAGTGTACTGTCCAAACACCAACTTGGATGGGAATTTTCACCCTCGAAATTGGCAAAGGCAAGAAACTAGTCATCCACTAGCTCTCTCAATTCTCAATAGAAAATTTCTCAAATGATCAAAAGATCTTATCTCGGATGATTCCTATATTTTATAAACATCCTTAGCCTTCTAAGGTTACCATTCCATCCACAAACTGAAGCCAATTCGAATTAGGGTGTGTGCTCATGATTTTCCATGTGTCCTCCCTTTCCTATCCTTCCATATTCCCCAAATTCAAGTAGGAGCCCATTGAGCTTCCCCAACTCACATGAACACCCCCTTTGATGCTCTATTTAGACCTGCCATGTCATGTATTTCATATGTCAGTCTTCAGATATGATTTGTGTCAGAGGTTTCATGGCATCTTCATCATTGTTGTCATAGAGCTAGGGAATCTACTCCACGCGTCTCACTAGCTCCAAAATGACTCTTCCTCTCCCATGTAAGTTACATTTCCTTAAAAATTAGACCTATTGTGCATATTTCCAAGTGTACTAGCCTTCTAACTCTTCCAAGAACCTTTAGTCTTCCACTGGATTCGACATTGCAAGAGGCAGGTGCCATGTGACACCAAATTTCTAGCTTGTGTGAGCCCCATAGTCTCCATGTGTCTCCATGCTCCATTGCCACTTCAATTTTCTCTTGTATTTATTTAATAAGCTCCATTTTTAAATATTTATCCCATTCTAATGTTTGAACATCATTTATTATCTCCCTTAAGAAAATTCCAAATGTATCCATCCAACCTAGGGAACTACTAAGATTGATGGAATTGTTTTGCTATGCAATTATTTGAATGGGGACATATAGATACCCAAACCATCCACAATTTTCTGCCACATGTTCTGTGTGAAGTTTAATTCCATAAATAATTATTATCAGGTTTCTTTAGCTACTTTACATAGTTGAAAATGGTATGGACCTTGAATTCCTCTTTTGCTTAAAATTTTCTACTATGAAGGAGCTTTTATGAGCAACCAACCATCGAAAGAATTTTACTTTTTGAGAGAGATTTACTTTTTTTATTTATCTCTGTAATGTCGATTTGGAAAGGCTCTCTTTTCTTCTATTAAAATATTATATCCCTCCTTGACTGTGTAAGAGGAACTCCTCTTACCCCATCCTCTGGAGTCATTTATATCCATGTGTGTTGGAGATTTTATGGCTAAGAGATGGAAGAGGATGTCCCATTGATAAAATAAATGGTTAGGGAGATTTCCCTTACTCCAACATTTATGTTGTGTCTCTATCCTAGTTGTAGATGTTCTAGAGCATTAGGATTCTATTCTCTTCCATCCATTTTTTCATCCCTTTCATATCTAGAAGATTAGGGATAGGAGGATCTCCTCCTATAATATCTTAAAAAATTTATACGTTTCCCATTCCTTAGATTCCACGTGCTTGCACTTTGAATTAGAAGGGTTGCTGCTACACATAATTTCCATATTGTCGAGCCTTGTTTAGACTCTTCTTCGAAATATAAGTATCTTGTCCTAGGCAGATGTATGCATGTTTTCAAGATAACATTTTTCCACCATCTATTATCCCCTTCAATGAACCTCCTTAAAAAAATTTCCCCCATGGCTTTGTTCATTAATGTTGGGTATTTTATGATTAATCCCCCTTGTTCAACAGGAGTCGTGGTTGACTACTAGTTTATTAAGTTGAATTTATTGCTATTATTTTTCCTTTTTCCTCCTTACTAAAGAAACTTCCTAATTGTAGCGTTGATTTGAGAAACCACTCCAGTAGGGGCAAGCATTGAGGAGCACTGGTAAATGGGATAAGTCAAGAGAACTGCTTTAATTAGAACAATTCTTCTTACTTAGCCAACTAGCCCCCCATTGAGCCATCCTTTTATAAAATTTGTTTAAGGCTTCGTTCCAATATGTTCTTTTGGAATTCCCAAGTAGGATGGGTATCCAAGGTACTTAAAATAAGTTTCATGTGAAAAACCCAAAATTTCTACCAACCTTCGAATTAAGGCTTTGGATATGTTCTACCTGTATAAGGGTCTCTTTCTTTTATTGACGCACCCTACAAAGGTGATTGTTAATGTTTCTATAGCATACTTGAATCGAGATACTATGATTGTCGAGGCTCCTCCCATCAACAAGGTGTCATCTACAAATTGTAGGTGATTCACTTCTTTGACTCCATTTGCAATTAGAATTCCAAGGATATTGGTTGCCTACCTTTCTTGTTCTAAAAATATAATAAGAGAATATGCCATCATGATATATGAGAAGGGGTATACCGGACATCCCTATCAAAATCCTCTCTTGCTATGAAAGAAACCCATAGGTATTCCGTTTACCAAGGGGCTTATACAAGGTTTCCTTATGCATGCCTTGATCAAGCCAATGAAGTTGCTTGAAAACCCAAATTTATCCAAAATCTGGAAAAGTAAAATATTTCTTAATTTGTCAAAAGCATTGGACATATCCATCTTGATGATAAACCCCTTCTATTTTCAGCTCTTACTTGAGTGATTATCCTCCTGATCCAAAAGAATGTTGTCCACAATCTGCCTTCCCTAAATGAACCCTCTTTGGTTTTTAGAGATGTTGGTAAGACAAGTCTTTTTTGTTGGGTATATGTTATATTCTTTGCATGTGCGTATGGAGGGAAGATGCACATGTCAGTGCTGCAACTAGGCAATCCCAAAAGAACCTTCATGGAAATGTTCGTTAGGCCATTTCCAACGCGAGCACATCGAGCAAAAGTTTTTGGCTATTTATAGATTTTATGGCTATTTATAGTTGTTTGTGGCTATTTTTAGAATTTGTCTAAAAATATGTAACTTAATCTCGGTTAAGGGATTGGAGTCTATTTCTAATCTGGGTTAACGGATTAGGGTATTTGGATATTGCGGAATACCTATATTTTGTATTGTGAGGATTTCATAATGGAATGAAGAGAAAATAGGAGGTGTGGTTCCAAGGTTTTATGGTTTTCCCGATTAAGGGTTTCCAGGGTAAATCTCTGTGTTTATGTGTGAATGATGTGTTGTGATCTCTATTTTGCTTAAAAGAATCTGTATGCTTTGCTCCTCTGCACAGGTTTAAAACTTACATTTTTCAAACGGTTATCTATAATTTTTGTTATTATTTTATATGAAGCATTACATAGAGAGATGGGCGTGAATCTCGAAAAAATGACTATATATTATTTTCTTTTGGAATTAAGGACAAAAAGGTTGAGTTAGTAAATCCAACAATTTTATTTATTGACTCAATGTACTTGATCATCTGGCACATATATCACTTTATAATGGGCCAGCTAGCTCTGTATAAGGCATTGAAAAATCCATTCAGTCTCGAGGCTTTGTCTAGCTCAAGACTCCATATGGATTTTTTAACCTTCTCCTCTATTATCTACATACTTAATTCCTTATTTTCCCCTGGGATAACCTTGCAAGGGATTGAATGGAGCAATGGATTTAGGCTCTCTTGATTTAACTCTTCCCCCTCATTAAAGCGTTTCTTGAAATGTCATGGGGATTCTCTTTTTATCTCTTCATATTTTGTTGCTAGGTCTCCATCTTCCTTTTTTATCTCTCTAACATTGTTTCTTAGCATCCTTGATTTTGCTTTCTTATGGAAGAAAGATCTGTTTCCATCCCCATCTTCCAACCACAAGCTCCTTAACTTTATTATATAGTGTTGTTCTTCTCTCCTCATCACTATGTCGATATTTTGTTCGATTTCCTTTTCCTCAAGTTGCAACATGTCTATTATCTCTTCCACCTCTATTTTTTCCTGCATCTTTTGAAGTTTGTTTTTTCATTCCATTCTTTTAGAAGCTAGTTCTTTGTAATAATCCTTTGCCCAATGCTTTATTGATTTCTTTACCAGTTTTAACTTATTTTCCCAATTGTAGCTAGGGGGACTCTTGATCATGCACTTCTATTCTGCTCGAATGAGATCCATCATTTATTCTGACTTTAACCATAGCATATTAAATTTGAATGGAAGGCAACCATAATTATCTTTCTCTCTCGGAGTAAGAGAGATTGGGTTCTGGTCTAATACTGCAAAAGGTATTATTTTTAAAAATATATATATCTCGTCTTCTGGGTATTTGTTGCTCAGGAGAAATTTGTCCAATCTGGTTGTGATATTGTTGCAGCTGCAACAATTTCCCAAAATTCTAAAAAAATTTAGGACCCTCCTCTACTTTGAATTAGTTCGATTTTCTTCCTTATTTCGATCTAATGACTTTTGGAACGTTTTCCAGCGCTTGGGTTGTTCTATCAATCTATCTGATGTTTTCCTTAATGCTTAAATAATCTCATGCATAATCAAGCTTATCATTGCCTTTTAAATACCTTTGAAGCCATTCTGAATCGGAAGTTGGTTCATTTAAATTTCCCGCCGTTGCGGAGGTCTTTGCCTTGTCTTTTTCCACCGTTACGGATGGTTTTTGGTTCTACATCGGAAGGTACGATCATTTCCTTGTCCGCCGTTCCGGACGGATCTTCGCTTCTGGCCTCCGCCGTTACGGATTAGTTCGGGTTTTGATTTTCTCTTTCTTTCCGACTTATGTTTTTGGTTTTCTTTTGGCTGTGTATCGGAGCCTTTTACCATCGCTCTCTCCGTCGTTGCGGACGGTGTTTTGTTATGAGTGTCCGCCGTGCGGAAGAGTTTAAGCAGTTGAATTCCGACCCAAAAGGCCGCCGACGTCCGATCATTATTTTCACGCACCTTGCTCACCGTTGTGGACGGGTTGATGTTGTGGCTTTCCACCGTTGCAGAAGGTTTTGAGTTCTCCCTTTCCGATCCGGAATTGTTGCTCGTCCGATCCGTTAAGTCTTCCCACGTGCGAACCATTTTATATATAGGAGAAGAGAGGTGGATTATTTTATTGTTGGTTTTGGCTTGAACTATCATGATCATCCTGCGCTGTCGACCCCTCGAAGCTCGCGGACCACCATGCCAGTACTCGCATCCAGGTGGCGTTTGAGGAAACCCGACCGTTTTCGCCTCGTCAGTTACGCGTTGCTGCCAGGTAGGCTTGTTGTTGCCCTACCTCGTTCTATTCAAGGTTTTTCTTTGGTGATGTTTGCTACGGTTGGGTGTGTTACTAGGATTGTGTCCCCTATCCCTGTTCTGATTGCGTACGGAGGTTTTACCCATGGTTAGCTCTGCGGCAGTCATTCTTTTCCCGCCCTGTGCTAACACCCACATATTAAGGAGTCTCATGTAGGTTGATTGTTCGCAGTTGGTGGCGTTTTTCTTTTAAACCCGCGTATTAATTATTTTGGACCTTGGCCTGTGTTTTCCTACCCCGTGCGTAGTGGATGGAGGCGCGGTGCAGGCAGCCGTTACGTTTCCTGCACCTAGCTTCCCCTTGTATGATGATGAGGTCCAGGGGGAGTTTTTGTGATGGGTTTTCTTGTGGTTTTTTTTATGGTTCCTCCTGTGGTTGAATTTTCCTATTTGCTTGGTATTTCGAACCCTAACCTATATTGCTCGCGCAGTCCATCGAGGCTCGGTCGTCTGAAACCCTAGATGGTTAAAAGGACTAGGCCATTGTCGTAGTTCGTGAACTGAAAATAGCATGGATAATGGTTCTAGTCGAAGCACCATTTGCAGTAAAATGACAGTAATACCCACAACGTATAGTCGAGTTAATGTAATTATCTTCCGCGAGCAGCATAAGTCATTGTCGATGTTATCCCTGCTAAAGCTATGTTGTCAAAATGTTCGATGTTGGAAAACATAGGCGGCTAGCATGATCTTGATATATTTAAACCCCCTTTTCTTTGTTTGATGTGCAATAGACCAAATTCATGACTGCTGCACCTTGCATTTGATGTACATGCATTTGCTTTACGGATTGTTTTCATGGGAGAAACGGCACACTACGAAATGATGTAGATTTAATGCCGGCTCAAATATGATTGATAAAGTTTAGTATCATGCAGCAGTAGTATATTGCCCACTTTATTGCACAGGGCTGAGTTTGCTTCATGCTAGGTATAGATGAGGTCATGGAACACTGCGCACTAGTTTCAGTAGTTCTGATAGTCAGGGCATTTTTGGGGTGTACATGCATGCATGTGTTTCTCTACTTGCTATCACGTTAAACACATGAAAATGGCACTTTGCATATGGATGTAATTTTATTGTAGTCTAGAAGATGGTTGATGGGATTTTTTAATATCATACAGAAATGTTTTGCATCATGCTAAGATATAGACAAGAGAACTAAATAGTGTGCATTTGGTCAGTCAAGTTATGCAAACTTATATCTTAGTTTCATCGACTAGTTGCTGCCATGGTATACATAGAAAGAATAAAATGCTGCACACTGTCATGTAAATGTATGCACCTTGAATGTCTCAATATTACAATGTTATATATGGCAGGAAGAAGTCGAGTCCACCATGTCCAAAAGACAAAAGAAGAAGGCCCCAGTGGTGGAAGAAGTGCCAGAAGCAGAAGCTGAAATAAAGACTAAATACATATATGAAGACACCCAATGTGTTTCTGGTGTTGAGCCCGAGTACAAATGGGGTCAAATATACAGATTGATTTCCCGCAGGGAGGTTCCCGACACGGGCCTCGAAGAAGAATCTATATATGCTAACATAGAGAATTCTTCTATCATGAAAGTTGCCACCAGACCAGAGTTGTTCCCATGCTCTAAGGTAATTGGATGGATTTTGCCCCATGTAAATACGACCACAATGATCATAGGAAATGTTGAAGGACAGGGCTATGTTGCATTTAGCCCTGGATATGTGGCGTTGGCCTATCACCTACCAGAATCCCAGGTTTTCTTATCTGACGATTGGCTGGACAGCATCAGAATGGACCTGGTGGAAACTCTTAAGAAAATGCTCTTGCAGGGAAAGCTTTACCGATATAGACAGACCGGTGAGTATGATACAGCGAGCTTGAGGGCTCCCTACAGGTTTATAGCGTTGATGCTTAATAGGATCTTTGGGAGAGATCATGGCAGACTCTTCAAGCTTGAATGGATACCTATTATCTTTTATGTGGGAACCCAAGGAACAGTCTTCAATTGGGCCAGCCTTGTATCGAGTAGTCTTTCCTCTTGCTTGGCCGCAGCCTTGGGAGGAGAAGCTCAGAAAAGGTCTGAATTTTACATGAGTTCAATATTGATAGATTGCATATTGTGTAACCAGCCCTTCCCTGGTCTCAAGTGCATCTGGGACAAGGAAAGAATGCCTGTGTATGCCGCTTATAGACCATTGTGGGCTCACTAGTACCATAGCCATTACAGAGAGGTCTGTGAGCACTTCATTATGCCACTCTACATGCTCATTTTCCAGAAGGAATGTGACTGTATGTCAGAAGGTGCCATGCAGATAATAGGAGAACATGCAGACTATTTCTTGACTGACAATGGCATGTATTTCAGAATGTATGGAGGATCGAAGACACCTTTACTGCTGCCCAAATATGCAACGGATTATATAGTCCATAAAGAGGCAGTCAGGCAGGTGTTCATTGACGGAATAGGTAGTTTCTTATTCCAACACAAGAAGACTGCATACCCTCCTTTACCATTCAGGCTAGGTAGCTACAAATTCACCAAGGTGAAACAAGCTGCCGAATTCATAGAGGAACTAGGGAAGTTCCATTTTGGTGAGATGCCTTTCCGGCGAAATGATACTCTCGGTAAAATAGCGGAGCACTGTAAAGAGCATAAGGTGTTTTTCAAATATACCCATCATTTCGATAAGGAAGAATCTGTCTTCCGGAATGCCCCAAACATGACGGCACTGAACAGAAGATTTAAGAAGAAAATCACTACCATAGGTGGGAAAGGTCATGAACAGGCAAAGGCTGAAGAAGGAATTAAAAGGAGGAATGAAGAAGCTCAGAGGTTGGAAAAGGAGGATGCAGAATGGCTGCAGATGGGAGAAGAAGAGAAAAGAAAAGCTGCCCAAGAAGCAACTGAGAAAGCAAAAGAAGTAGCCAAGGAAACAGAAGAAGCAGCTAGACAAGCAACCGAAGAAGCAAAGAGAAAGCTCGATGAGGAACTCCAAGAGCAGGAAGCTGAAAGAATAAAGTTGACACAGCAGTTAGCTTCTAAAACAACAGCAGGGCAGACCCAGGAGGAGGAAAACCCCGAGGTGCAAATCTCTCAAGTACCCGCTGCTAGCACCCCTGTGGCCCCTACACTCCAGCTAGTGCCTTTCATCCAGAAAAAGGGAGAAGAAGTCCCCGACTTCAATACTGTCTATTATGATAGGGCCACCAATAGAATAATGAAGAGGACGGAAAGGAAGGTAGAAGCAGAAGGTATGCCTGGCAAAATGATAACAGATACTGTTGTTATGCTAGGAACGGATCTAGATCCAAGGCTTACCATAAGGGCTGGGACTGCAATACTACATGCCTCAGAAGATAACATAGACAAGGTGATTACTGAGCTGGATTCATACAAGAAATCTTCTGCTCAGCTGAAGGATACCCTGAAGAGAGAGAGAGAGAGAGGAAGGAAACAGGTTAAAGGGAAAATTTGAACACTTACAGAAGGAGATGAAGACTGCTGAAGCAGAATTGCAGGCCCTACATGAAGAGAGACATGCCCAGGAGACTACACAAGAACACCTTGAGCAAGTGCAAGCAGAAGATCAAGAGTTGAAGAAGGAGAAGGAGCGATTGCTGGCAAAGGTGGAGGAGCTAGAAGAGCAGCAGAAGATCATCTTGACATCCAATGATATGCACTCCCAAGATCTGAAAAAGGAACATAAGGAACAGATCTCTTCGTTGCTCCAGCCATTCAAAGAACATATCTTGGCCCAGAAAGCCAGAATGCTCCAGCTGCAGACTGCTCTAGAGGAGGAAAGGTGTAAAGTCCTTCAGATTGACAACCGGTCAGGGGAAATCATGGAGACCTCCTCCTACTTCATCGACAGATCCCAGGATGTTCTTGAAATTTTGAATGCTAGAATGGCAAGGTTGGAAAACAATGCAGAGACTCTAGCAGAGCTACCAGCCAAAGACTATCAAGCCCTTAAAAGAGATCATGACCTAGTAGAGTTCGCAGTCAGCACCACGGAAGATTTCAAGAAGACTGTCAAAAGGGCACAGGGAGCATGCTCAGAATACTTTAGGAGGATCCTTAATACATTCAACTGGTGTCAGACAGATGCTGCGCATAAGCTTGATGAGTTCCCAGACCATGAAACCTTCATAGAGATATTGCAGAGCAGATATCTGGATGCAGAGGCCAGAACACAACAGATCAAGGCTATCGATGACCTAGTTTTGAAGAATGAGGTGGGCCACCCAGTCGTTAGTGTACAATTTTTGGAATATCAGCTGCGTTTGAGCCCAGCAAGGATCGAGGCTATCAAGAATCAAGCCGAGAAATTTGAGATAAATATTCAGTTTTTGGAGCCTAGCACTTTTGAAGGCATCGCTAGTGAAGCTGCAGCGTGGAAGAAGTTCCTAGAAAGCCAAGCTGGGCCCTCTTCGTAAGGGATGGGTCATCTTTATATTTTGTAATATTTTGTAAAAAAAAAAAAAACGTTGGGAAAAAGTAAAACATTGGGAAAATGAAAGGTTGGGAATCCCAAAGGCTACTTTGGGCAGCCCAACCATTTCACTCTTTTTTGTATAAATGTAATAGACTAAGAAGAGAAAGGGGATTTTTTTCCCAGTAAGACTGGAGGACATATTGTAAGAAGAACTATTTCCTTTTGCGATAAAAAATTACAGTTTCCCTGTTGGAGAAAGAGCTGTGAAATTTCCTAATGTTATGCAATGGATGGCGGAAAGATAAACTACTTTATTTTTCAGCTTGTGTCCATGAATTGTGAGATCGTTCCAACTTTATGGCCTATGTCTTGTTGAATGATTTCTGATTTATTTTTGTGGAAAGTTCACCAAGAGTAATGTATGTTGCTTATATAACAATTAGCTATCTGATTGTTAGAATATTTTTCTCATTCATGTGTTGTAAATATGAATATCAGCTATCTGTAATTTCTGTTTATCATACATGGAAATGACACATTACTCACAAATAATCATTATTTTGGCTCCCCAGGGATAGATAGATAGGTGATTAGATAGTTAATTGATTTACTTCATGGCTGCATATGTGATTTAGATGTTTGTGAGCCTAAGACGAGAGGTAAGAACCTGCGCATCACATTATGTAGTTCCTTGCATCTTTATCACCCTGCATTGTTAGTTAGGCATTTGCATTGCATACATTAAGTCAAAAATTACAAAAAACTCGGTGGACCGGGCCGCAACCGATAAAACCCTTTGTTTTTTTTGTTACCTTGACCTACGGTAGCCGGACTGCAAACCGGACTGATTCCCTACACCAAACAGTCAACGGGCTAGTTGGGAATGTTGATTGGGGAGAATCCTTTACTGTTGTCGCCTGCGATTTTCCAGGCCCCAACAGATATGCATGCTCCCTTTTCTCTTATTGGACCATGTGAACCTTCCCCATTTTGGCCTCACATCATAAAGACCCTAGTCATGCATCAAGTCTTCCACATTGTCTCTTGAAGCATCTCTTACAAGAATTTCCCCCTTTTTTATCATCTTGTGTCAGTACTATATTAGGCTCTCCCACAATGATTATTTGTCCTATTTCCATCTCTTTTCTGGTGTCTTCTATTGATTCCCAGCATTCTTTCTTTTCCCTACTATTTAATGGAGCATAAACATTTAGGATCTTAAACTGCTAACCAGATTGTTTGTCTTCAAGAATCACAAACAACTAGTGGAGGTTTTCTCTACTTTCTAAAAACATCAAGGAGATGGAATTTCAAGCTCAGCAAATGCCTCTTGAAGCTCCCCTCGATGTTACCACTTAGCATTCACCATTTTTCCAAAATTTCCTTGCTAGTTCATTTTCTTCTTTCACCTGAAACTTAGTCTCCTGGATTAAAAGTACCATGGGTCTCTCTAGTTAACTAGATGTTTTCCCCCTTCTACTTTATCCTTGTGACCCATTCCTCTTTTATTCTAGGAGTCTGTTTCATTATTTACCTGTTGTTTTGGTAGTGCCCCTTGCTATGAATTCTTTTGATACAATGCACTTTTTAAACGTATATTATGCTTTTGACTTATTATGATCATTGTTTTGATCATGGCTTTTATCCCCCAAACTTTTATCTCTATTTGTGGATTTTCCCCTTTTTTTCTTTGAGGGTTTTCCTTTCTTGTCTCTTTGGAACTCTTTCATATTTTGATACATGATCAAAGGGGAGGGGGATAAGATGATAATGACATCAGATTCATCAAATTGAGAGAGGGCTTTAAATCTGGTTGTGATTTCTGGAATTCAGGGTTTTGAATTTAAAGGTAAAGAGGCGTTTGGGACTAGAGGGGTCTCCTTAGAGGGTTCCAGAACTTAATGGAGGGGGATATTTTGTGTTTGACTATTTTCCATTGGGATTCTCTATTTTCCTAAAGGTTTTGGTTCTTTTTCGGACAATCCTTAGAAAATTACCCATGGTCATGGCATACTTTACATTTGAAGGGGACTTGTTTGTAGTCTAGTGTTGAAAACCTAATCCTCGTGATTATGGTTCCACATAGTATGTAAATATTGTAAATCATTTGTGAATATGAATATTCATGTAGGGATATGAAAAGGTTGGTTGGAAGATGAAGAGTAACTACCATATGCAATATATAAATAAAGGCATTTTCCAAGGAATAAAATGAATCGGGAGTTATTCAATCCTACAGTGGTATCAAAGCAAATACTTGCATGTTTCTATCCTGGAAACATGTATGCTTTCCAGTCCATTGCTAGACTGTTGGCTCATTATTGTGTCTACCTGCTGCTCATAATTGAATGTTTTATTCCTAGTGTTTCTCCTCCATCCCTGCTACACACACTCATAATTAGTTTGTGACTCACCTACCCGTCAGTCTCTAGCATACGTTGAGGAATTTTTATGACAATTGTTCGGGTACACAAGGTACTACCAAAAGATCAAACACCTAGAGCAGCCACTCACACAAACAGATCACAGATCAACACATCAATGTTTTGACGTGGTTAAAACCCTCGAGAGGGAAACAGTCCACAGCCCCAGCCAAACAACTACTTGGAGCAATTTATTATGCAAAGGAAATAAATTTACAAATGAGCTTCTCATAATCGATCAACTAGCCAAGGACCCTCCATGCTCTTTAAATAGAGATCATGGACCAATCATGTGTTAAGCCACATATCAAGGGTAGGTATGATCTAAGAGAAGTTGAATCGTCGAATCACTTTATGTCTAGAACATATCGTGACCGTCGGATGAGAATATTTACAAATGCATACTAATGCATACTAAAGAAACACACTTTACCTAATGGATATATTACACAAGTTGATCTTAACTAACTCCTAAGTTTCTAAATATCCTAACATCCCCCCTTAAGAACAACTTGGGATAGGATTGAAGGATTTACAAAAATGACACTATTAGGAGAATGAAGGAGGCATTAGAGCATATCCCCCCTTAATGACAAATTCCTAAAGTCCTAACATATATCAAAGTTTAGAAAACTTCATTTTTGTAAGAGACTTGGTGAAGATGTATGCAACTTGATCATCTGTAGGGAAATAGAGCACTTCAAGAACACGATCATGAACAAGATTTATGATGAAGTGCATATGTATCTCAATGTGTTTGCTAGGTTGATGTAGAACTGGATATTTGGCAAGCTATATAGCACTTTCATTGTCGCACCAAAGTAGAGTAGGCTGTTGCTGCTCGAATCCAAACTATAATAGGATCTGTTGAAGCCATAAAGCTTCCTGACTAGCATTAACTGTGACTCATTATTCTACTTTTGCTGAAGAAAGAGCAATATCTTGTTGTTTCTTACAAGCCCAAGTGACAGGTCCAGGTCCCAGACTAAAAACATAACCTATAGTAGACTTTCGATCATTAGGATTGCTGGCCCAATATGAATCAGTGAAAACAACCAACAAAGGTGTCCCCCCTATACGGTAATGAATCCCAAACTAAATTGTACCTCGAATATATCGAAGTATTTTTTTGTTGCTTTCCAATGACTTTCATGAGGTGTTTGCATATAATGGGAAACACAACCAACGAAAAAGGAAAGGTCGGGATGGGAATGAGTCAAGTATAAGAGACTACCAACAAGCTGACGATACAATGTGGCATCTACTTCAGGTGAAGTACAAGTGGAAAAAAGTTTGACTCCATACTGGAAGGGAGAAGGGGATGGTTTGCAATCTTCCATGTGAAAGCGACGAAGAAGGTCACAAGCATACTTAGACTGGAAAAGAAAGATTCCTTCTTTGGTTTGCAAGACTTGGAGACCAAGAAAATAATGCAAATGTCCTAAGTCTAACATTTCAAATTTTTTCTTAAGGCTGGATTTCACATGGGTTAAAAGCTTAAGGTCACTACCATTAAGGATAAGATCATCAACATAAAGAACAAGTATGATGAGATGGTTTCCTACTTTCTTGGTATAGACATTGGGGTCAGAATCGCATCTAGGAAAACCAGTGTCAAGGAGAAAGCTATCCATTTTGGCATACCAAGCTCTAGGAGCTTGCTTAAGGCCATATAAGGATTTCTTAAGGCGACAGACAAGGATAGAGTTATTCTGAACATATATATGAGGTTGTTCCATGTAAATTTACTCCTATAAATCACCATGTAAAAATGCAGACTTAACATCCATTTGATGGATTTCCCCGTTATGTAAGGTTGCAAGGGAAAGAACAAGGCAGATGGAGTTCATTTTTACGACAGGAGCAAAGGTTTCGTTGTAGTCAATCCCTTCGACTTGGGAAAAACCTTTGGCAACTAACCTTGCCTTAAGTCTTTCAACACTTCCATCTTATGCATACTTAGTTCTATAGACCCATTTACATCTGACAAGTTTTCTTCGTTTTGGAAGAGGTACTAGATCCCAAGTATCATTCGCCATTAAGGAATGATATTCTTCATCCATAGCTGCATCCCAATCTAGATTTCCTAAAGCTTCTACAAAAGTTTTTGGATCATGATTCTCGGAAACTTGAGCCAAAAGAGAAGAGGCTCGTTGAAACTGAGAACGTGTTCGACGTTGATCTCTAGGATCACCAGCAAGATCACCAGTTGCTTCACATGTTGAACGGGCCCATCGAGGAAGCAATGGTGTTGGTACAACAGAAGGAATATGAGTAAGCGGAGGTGGATTTTCATCCTCATTATCATCATCAGAAATTGAAGTTGGAAATCTATCAAGGAAGTTGGAAGTAGAAGAAGGCACAATCGTCGAATTAGGCTCGCAGGCCAAAGATGGCACAATCGTCGAGTTAGGATTGCAGGCCAAGAGATTTTCATCAAATTTAACATCTCTTCTAATGATTACATCATTTGAATGTGGTTCAAGAACTCTATAACCTTTTACCTCTTCAAAATATCCAACAAATATGCACTTTTCAATTTTAGGCTCCGTTTTTCATCCGGAATGTGAGCCCATGCTTCACTACCAAACACACAGAAGTGACTTACATCTAGTTCAATTTTACTCCATGCTTCTTCCGGTGTTATACCTTGTAAATATTTAGTGGTGGTGCGATTAACTATGTAATTTGCACAATTTATGGCCTCAGCCCAAAATTGAAGACTTAGTCCCTTAGATTGGATCATACAATTAGCCATTTCTTTTAAAGTGTGGTTCTTTCGTTCAGATACACCATTGTGTTGTGGTGTATATGGAATAGTGTGTTGTTGTTGGATTCCTTGTTCAGTGCAGAAAGTAGTGAACCTTTTGTCAACATATTCTCCTCCATTTTCGGATCTTAACTTACTGATTTGATGACTAGATTGTTTTTCAACAAGGGCCTTGTAGGCCAAGAACATGTTAAATACTTCACTCTTAAGTTTTAGGAAATAAACCCAAGTGCGTCTGGAGTAATCATCAATGAAAGTTAAGAAATATTTGAAGCCATAAAAGGAGGCAGATGGAAGAGGACCACACAAGTCACTATGCACAAGCTCCAAGGGAACCAAGGCGTGCCAAGAGGCACGTTTGTCAAAACTGTCATGATGATGTTTTTCGAGTACACAACCGGAACAAACACTATCCTTGCAAGATACCATCGAAAGATTTGTCACCATATTGTCTTTGCATAGTTGTTGCAATGAGCGATAATTTATGTGACCAAATCTCTCATGCCAAAGTTTGCTCAAGTTATCACTATGAGCAACAAAAACTGAAGGAAAAGGTGATGCCCCAAAGTTGTTAAATTTGTACAACCTGGTAATATCATCAACAATTCCAGTAGCTGATACATGTTGAGGATCTTTAAAATCCTTGATTACAACTTGGTGAGGTGTACACGTTACAGTTTTACCTTCACTAGAATGAGTGATTTGATATACTAACAACAAATTGCAAGAAATTCTTGGAACACATAGTACATCACTAAAATAACCATTTCTACTGGAACTATTCCAGATCCTACAACACTTAGAGAACTATCATAACCAACAATTTGTTTGGTGTTACATTCATGCATAGTAGAAAAGATGGCTTGATCCTTAGCCATATAATAAGATGATCCAAAATCAATCAGCCATTCATTTAAAGTAAAAAAAGAAGATGCAGTATAAGTGTAACCAGAAGCATAAAGTGCATGTCCATGAGAGGTAGATTATGAAGATGAATCTAGGATGATGTGGTGCTTCTTCATTGCTGCTTCCAAGGTTGCCATCTTCCGAGAAACACTTAGATTCATCATGATTATCTTTCCCGCAATAGTTGCAATGACGCTTAGTCTTATTTCCTTTTGGCTTGGATCTTTTGTCATTTTTTAAAGAAGGAGCTGACTGGTAGGGTTTGGGACCCTTGTTTGGCTTATTATTGTGAAAATTTTGTTTCTTCGGATGTTTTGACTTTTCTTTATGTTGGGACGATAAGGCTTTCCTAGATGTATCTGCATTGTTAATTATTCCAAGATGTATGAGCTTATCTTGCTCTCTGGTCAAGGAATCACAAAAGGATTCAAAACTAAGCTCTTGATAGCTAGCTGCATTCAAGGATTCTTTCATGGAGTAAAATGTAGATACAAAAACAGAATATGTAGGTCCAAGTTTGGAAAGAATATGATAAATAGATTGTTTTTCTTCTCTCTTAATCTTGCATTCTTCACATAAGAGTCTAAGAGTTTTGTACTTAGATAAATAATCTTGAATGCATGAAAAAACACTGGGATTTAAAGAAATCAACTCATTTTCGAGTTGATGACCTCAAATTTCATTGTGTTTACCAAACACAAATTCCAACTTTTCCCAAGCTTTATCAGGTTCATCAATTCCAGATATATGGAATAGCAAATCAATCCGCGAGCTTAATCACATCTATTTGTCCATTTTATTTTCTTATCATCATCAGTGGGTTTTGTTTCTTTCCCTGAGGTAATTCTGAAAAGTCCCCTACTTCATAGAACATCCTCCATACGAGATTTCCATGAAAAATAGTTGGAACTGGTAAGTAGAATATCACAAGGGGCGGCCATACTGTCAAAATAATAACTAAAAAAGCAGAAACCAACTATCTGGATGCAAAGAGCTTGAAAAATCAGGTTGTTTCAAAAAAACGGCACTGAAAACTGATTCTGTGTGATGAAGTTATGCTTGATCAAAGAAAATGTTGAAGATGTCCCCAATAGTGACATGGCAGATATAAAATTGACCAACTAAAAAAAGAACCCCCCTCTTTGCAAGATGAACCTTTGACAATCACTTTACAAGCAAGTTGTGTTAAGTGAATTACTTTTGTAAAATAATTGATTTTCATTTTTACAATGATGTTACTTTTAAATAATGCAACAAAAAATAAACTAAAAGACTTAAGTGACTCACTTTTTTTTTATAATTTAAGTAAGATGCACTTTTACAATAAAGTAACTTAAAATTAGAAATTGCATGCACTGTTAAAAACGTAACTTAATAAGACTTGAACTCAAGACCTATTAAGGAATAAAGCAACTTTGAACCAAGTGAGCTAAGATTAAAAGGTAGGTAAAAGAAGGGAAGGAGGAAGGGTTTTTTTTTTTTTACTCTTCTCCCTCGGTCTCCGTGCTTGCTTCTTTTCCTGCAAGTCACACCACAAATCGAAACAAAACAAGAAAATCCACGCTTTTGGGGTTAAATCTCGTTAGCTTACCCAAAAAGTATACGTTTTCTCTTTGTTTCTGATTCACCGCGATCGCACAAGGTGCATGGCAAAGAGCATACGCAGCCGAGAAAACCCATTCCCTTTCTGTTTTCAATTCACTGCGATCGCGCAAGGTGCACGGCAAAGATCATACGCAGCCAAGGAACGAAACAATCAGAGACTAAAAACAATAATATCTAGTAATAAATATGATAAAATATGAGATTTTTCCTTTTTTAAATAAAAATAAAAATCGTCATTGTAACATTATACCTTTAGATCTGTCAAAATGGGTGTTTATGGAGCAAACGGAAATGGTTTTCGATGAAACAAAAAATATTTCCCAATGGAAATGGCGCTCCGGATGCAATGGAACACCTTCCATGGGCCAAAAATATAGAGAAATTCCAGAACCAAAAATCCTTTCAAATTTTTGGCAACACCAGTTCAAGATCTAGATCATAACCGGAAGCGACTCTTCGTAAACGCTCTGATACCATGTTTGGGTACACAGAGTACTCCCAGAAGACCGAACACCTAGAGTAGCCACTCACACAAACAGATCACAGATCAACACACCGATGTTTTGATGTGGTTAAAACCCTCGAGAGGATAACAATCCACGGCCCCAACCAAATAACTACTTGGAGCAATTTATTATGCAAAAGAAAGAAAGTTACAAATGAGCTTCTCATAATCAATCAACTAGCCAAGGACCCTCCATGCTCTTTAAATAGAGATCATGGACCAATCGGGTGTTAAGCCACGGATCAAGTGTAGTTATGATCTAAGAGAAGTTGAACCGTCGAATCACTTTATGTCTAGAACATATCGTGACCGTCGGATTAGAATATTTACAAATGCATACTAATGCATACTAAAGAAACACACTTTACCTAACAGATATATTACACAAGTTGATCTTAACTAACTCGTAAGTGTCTAAATATGCTAACAATAACTGCTCAATTGTGGAGATGCACATGTTGAGGACCATTTCTTAAGGTAGAGACTGTTTTTTTATGAATCATATTCTCTTTGTACTGAAGTTTATAAGTTGCTACTTTTGTTTGTATTTGTATTACCATCAAAGACTACATTCTATGCTTCATGTGAAGAGTGAGCCACTCTCGTTCATCTCCCTTTATTCTTGCACAATCTATATTATGTTTTCTCTCAATCCATAATCATTAGATTTTGAGGTGTTGAGGATTCCTCCATCTGCAATTTTGAATTGCATAGGGTCTAGGTCCAATATTGGAGGGTCGTGAGCCAACCCTTTGCTAAATATATGATGATTGAAGAGATTAAGGCTACGATTTTTTGAAAATATGTGTTTTGGCTGTGAGATATGAACAAATTGGTGTTGTGACCTCTGTGTTGAAGATGGAAAACATGATATGATTTTGCAGGTTCCTTGAAGACTGGTGATTATTGGTGGAGATTCACGCCATTTCTCAAGTGCGTAGAGGTAAAATCTCGGTGTTGTATTTACTTGTGACCATTGGGAAAGCAAAAATACTAATTTTTTGACCTAATTCTTGTGTGTGGAGTGAGTATGCAAATATTCTCATATGTATGTATGGTGTTGAGAGTTGGATGAAACTATATTTGTTGTATAAGTTTTTGCTTATAATCCATTCTACTTTTTATGAGTCGTGGAATGCTTTGCATTGAAGAAAATGTATGTTGTAGTTGCAAATTTGAAGTTGTGTTGTTGAAAAGGAGAGAATCAGTGCTTTGAAGACTCTCCCTTCATCGCCAAGATCGTTGATGGAACGAATGAAGTTGTAAAGACCGAGTCTCAACGAAGTAAAAGAGAGACTTGAAAGTCTAAGACTACTCGCTGCAAATAGAATCCAAGTTGTGCTACTACAAAACAAAACATGTTGCAAGTTAGTGTTATATTATGAAGATTTGAATTGTTGAGGTTCGAGTTTCTTCCATTTTATTGAAAGAAGTGTGTTTTGAAGTTTGTGAAGAGTTATGTTTCTATTTGATATTTCATGTGTCATCAACCTTGTTGCTGTAAATAAATTGTGATTTATACAGCTTCAAACTACTATTGCGTCCTGGTCAATTCTGCTACATTTTTTTGTAATAGAGTATATTGTAATTGTATTCTTAAAATCTCATAAGAGACGAGGATATTGAATGTAATAACACTCTATAGATAATTAGATAGAGCTGCATAATTAGTTTGATAAGCTGCAAAATTATTTGCAATAGGATGTAGAATTGTGTAATTAGATGCATAATCATTTTGTAATCTGTAAAGGAGAAGGAATTTAAACCTGCATCCCATATTTTTTCAAATCATTATGTAATTTGCAGGTTCCAGACTAGAGATGCACACTTTGGCATCTATTGTTGGTGTTGTCCTCACTAGCAATGACACATATGCAGAATGGTCTAGAAAGATCAAATCAACCTTCATATACAATGACCTTTGGGATGGGATTTGTGAAGGAAAGACTATTCAGAAAGAGACAGATACAATCATAACCATTGATCCAAAACCTCCTACATTATAGCAAGAACTTGTTGTTTGGCATCCCAAAGACAAGAAAGCCCTAGCTATGATCACTACCACTGTCAGTGAAGAGGTGACCCAACATATTTTGCCTGTAAAATAATGTTTTGAAGCATTAAAGACATTAAAAGATTTATATGACTCGAACTCTGAGATGGAAATAATGCAGTTAATGTTAAAATTGTTCATATTTGAAGTAAAAGACAATGATCTAATGTTGGTTGCATCTGAAATCGGAGCAATCATGCATAAGATCCAAGCATCTAGTATGAAACCTTACCTTCCACTAGCAACATTTGTAAAGTCATTGTATTCAACTCACTCCAACTACCTTGAGTCCTTGCAAGCAAACAACAAGTTCAAAGACCTCACCTTTGATACTTTGGTAGAAAAGATTGCAGAAAAAGAGAAAGCTTTGGAAAGAAATCAAGTGAGCATGTTGGAGAATCCCTTTGATTTGCTCAGAAAACAAAGAATCAGCCCAAAGACCCTTCCAAGGGAGATAGTAGCAAGAGAGGAGGAGGAAAAATAAATTTCAGAGCTATAGGGGGCGAAAACAACTCAAGCAAAAGATCAGATCTAAAGTGCAAGCACTGTGGAAAGAATGGACATGAAGCATATTAGTGTTGGGATCCTTGGTAGTCCATCAAAGGAAGACACAATCATAATAAAGAAGACAAAAATAAGAATCAAGAGGTTGGTAAAGCCCCTTATTTAGCTCATTATATAGTTGCACACTGTAATCTTGGTATTAATGAAATAACCTCTCTTTCATCTTACAAATATTGTTGGTTGCTTGACGTTGGTGCAAATTCTCATATATATGACTTTTAGAAAAGACTCTTTTGAAGAACTGAATGACATTGAAAATGGAATAGTATACTTTGCAGAAAAATCTAGCCTCATACGAAGGGGAATTGGTTCAATCAAGCTCAAGCTACCTAATTTCCCTGATTTTTTGTTAAAGAATGTTCTTTATCTTCTATAGTTGCAGAGAAGCTTGTTGTCCTTGGTTCATATTCGAAAACGAGGCCATTCCCTACACATGTTTGATGGAATTGTGGAGATAAGTAAGTCCTATGACAACAAGGTCATCAAGACCGGCTATGAAGATGTAAAGTTGTCGAAGTTGAAGGGTTGTTCTGCAACACTTCAAAACCTTGCATATATGTCTCATCTTGAAGATGGTAATATGTCATTTAGTATGGTGTAGCATGCAATGTTTGGTCACTTGAATTATAACAGCCTTCGTTTGTTAAGAAAGAATGGTGTATATGGTTTTCCTACTATTCCTAAACAGAAAAACAAATGTGATGCATGCTTACTAGGCAAACATAGTAAGCATCCTTTTCAAGAGTCTAAACTCAGAGCATGTAGAAAGTTAGAATTGATTCATTCTGACTTATGTGGACCCATTCCAATTCCTTCTGTAAATGGTAATAATTACCTCATGACCTTTGTTGATGATTAGTTAAGAATGACTTGGGTATATTTATTGAAGACAGTCTTAAGCTTTTCAAACATTCAATAAATTTCATGCATGGATAGAGAATCAAGCACAAACATGTATTGGTAAATTTCGATCAAATAATGGTAAAGAATACACCTCTAATGAATTTGAAGATTACCTTTCCAAACATGGGATTACACATCAAAATTCAGTTCCTTATAATCCTCAACAAAATGATGTAGCAGAAAGGATGAATAGAACATTAATGAATATGGCAATATCAATGATGTTTTTCAAGAATGTGAAAGTGATGTTTTGGGTGATGTAGTAGTATGTGCAACATATTTCAGAAATAGAAGTCCATCTCATGTTATTGAAGACAAAACTCCACATGAAATGTGGTTTGGCCTCCTTCCTTCGGTTAGGCATCTCAAGGTTTTTGGTTCCACCTTGTATGCCTTGATGCCAAAGGAGCAAAGAAACAAACTTGGTGCTAGAAGTTAAAGATGCGTTTTCTTTGGGTATTCAGACACTTCCAAGGAATATCGTCTTTATGATGATGTAAAAAATAAATTTGTTGTTTCTAGAGATGTCATTTTTCTTGAAACTAACAAAAATGACAAGTCCATTGAAAGACAACTTGATCATCTAGAGAGGTTTTCCCATCTAAAGACATATTATGAATTTGATAATAAAATTCGAAACCTTTAAGGGGGGGTCATGATATTGGATCAGGATCAATCTTTGGAATTTCCTTTTCAAGCACCAATGCCTCTTCATGAAGAAACTCATGGAGAAGAAGTTCCCACCACTTCACCTGAACTGGATGATTTTATTGAGAGGGTTGGAAGATTGAACCTTTAAGAGAATGAAGCATCTCCACCTGATCAACCTATACCATCAAAGAAGATTCCAAAATGGGCTATAAAGACACTTGAAAGTGTCCATCCAGATGAAGTTGGAAAGACAGGAATGAGAAACTCAGCAAGACAAGATGATGGAGTTGAAGCAGATAACTCAGGTGATGACATGGATGTCTCATTTGATTGTGAATTGAATTTATATACTAACTTTGAACCAACTTCATGTATAGAATTTGCTACATGTGATGAATGGAAATAATCTATGCAAAATGAATATTACGCACTCATAAATAATGGAACCTCGGAGCTAGTTTACCCTCCAGTTGGAACCAAACCAATTGGTTGCAAGTGGGTATACAAGAACAAAAAAAAATCAGATGGCTCACTTGACAAACACAAAGAAAGGATTTTGGCTAAAGGCTGTACACAAAAAGAAGGAATTGACTATGAAAAAACATTCCCCTCCACGGGAAAATGGGCTACCATCCGCACTTTGCTCTCATGGAAGCACAAAATGGGTGGAAATTCCACCGAATGGATGTAAAAAGTGATTTCTTGAATGGAGACTTGAAAGAAAATGTCTTCATGTCTCAACCAAAAGGTTTTGTTGTGAAGGAACAAGAAAACAAGGTATGCAAACTTGTCAAATCATTGTATGGCCTAAAACAACCACCAAGACCATGGTAAGAAAAGCTAACTGAGCATCTTCTAAAGCTAAATTTCAAGCATTCTAATCCTGATGATGTAACATTGTTTGCGAAGAAATTTGGAATATCAATTGTATTTCTTGCGGTGTATGTAGATAACCTTTTGATGACATGGAACAATGAAGATTATATAGCGTCCATAAAGAAAGATTTTAATAAATGTTTTGAAATGACTGATTTGGGACATCTTCATTAATGCTTAGGAATTGAAGTGACTCAACATCCTAAGTACATATTCATATCTCAGGAAAAAGTATGTTGGAGATTTGTTGAATAGATTTGCATGACAGAATGCAACCCTCTCTCAACTCCAATTGAACAAAAGTCGAAGCTCACGTCAAGTGAAGGAAAATAATTTCAGGATGCGACAAAGTACCGATAACTTGTAGGAATCCTTATCTACCTTACCACTACCATACCAGATATTTCTTATCTTGTTGATATTCTTTCCATATACATGAACAAACCTTGTGAAGGACATTTCCAAAGAGATACAACACCAGTGCGTTTATGAACAACAACCGCACTGGAAATGGAAATAAAAAATAAAAAATTATGTGATAGATTTTTTATTTCACTAATTTTTGTTAACTAAACCCTAATGTAGTGCGCTCGATTCCACATGCACATGTGCTCCCGAATTATAAAGCACTGGTGGGTTTATAAAGGCTTACAACCATCAAGAGGTCATGTGTATGATAAGTGATGGGGCAAGGGAACAAATCCATCTCCCTCTCTCTTGCCTCCCACTAATGCACTAAGTTGTATGAGTAAACTCGTGCTTGCTACTACTCAACTGCCTCATTGTTGTCATCTCTAATACACATATAACATCTATTAGTCTCATAAATAGACATATTAAAACATTAAATGAGCATGTTATTTATTAACATCAAATAATATTTATTTGATCAAAATAAATGAATTTGACAAGCAGTCCACCTTAATTATAGTCACACATCAGTATCGGCGCTTTTGCAACAGAAAAGCACCGCGTACGGTGAGCTTGAATACATAAGAGCACCGGTGAGCATGGAAATATTTTTTAACTATGTTTCGTTTGTCGTGCATCCATTATGAGGAAGAATCGGTGCATTGTAGAGTCGTTATCGCATTGTAAATGGTGCACACATATTAATGAGCGCACAATAGTAGGTGCAAATATTAGCAGGATTAATCTTTCTTTGAGGATAATGATGTGCCTAATAAATGTCACCGCATAGAAAAATTGGTGCAACAATGTTAACAAAGCACATCGGCCAACATGGTGTTTACTATGTTCAGTGTGGTAGTGCTTCCATCAATAGGAAGCACCAATGCCTTCTAAACATGTCATTGCACCAACGACGGTGCAGAAGGATTAAATGAGCGCATTGTAACAAGAGCATCTTTTTTTTGGTTTTATAGTTTCTTGGTATTACAGTGCACCTATTACATGTGATCATATTGTCTTATCGATGCGTTCCTCTGTACAATGTGCATCTGTTAACGTGTTATTTTTTTAAATGTTTAGTTTGACGATGCATCCATCAATAGGAAGCACGTGTGCATTTAGGACATGCTATTATGTTCTAAGTGGTGCATAGGTATTAATAGAGCACCTATAGTTGGTGTAGCCCTTTGTGAGTTTTTTTTTTTTTTGATTAACGATGTGCACATTATAAGTTAGTACACCATTTTAGGATACACATTGGTGATGATTGTGTTTTTAATTTCGTTTATCGGTGTGGTATGTAGAACTAGGCACACTGTTTCTATAGTGTGGTACAAATATAAACACATCATCAATGGTGTACCTTGTAAATTTATAGGGTGTGCCAACATGCGGTGTGAGTTGAACTCAAACACACCATGCAAGTTTTTTCAAATTTTCTAAATTTAAGGGAAAATAAATATCAACTCCAAATTTTATTTTGCTAAAAATTTGAATGAGGAGGTCACAAATACTTTACTTGGTCCCTTACGCATCTAGGAGGCATGGTAGTGATGTACACCAAATTTCAAATTTTGTCCATTTTTTCTTAAAATTCAAAATCCACTGAGCAAGCAATATAAGCCAACAATGCAGCCACATGGAGCACAGATGGTAGGACATCTAAGCAAAGAAGGTATGACACCAGTGCCTAGGGGGGGTCAAAAACACTGTAGAGATGGTAAAAATGGTTTTTTTTTTCATTTTAGTATTTTTCTTTATTTAACCTTGCCCCAGTGCACTGGATAATCAAATCCACCGGTGGTGTATGGTAGACATAATGCACCACAATTAAAAAATTTAAATAAAAAATTAATATTTTGTATTTTTTAATTTATAATTCTTTTAACCCTAGAGCGGTGTTCCCAAAGAGATACAACACTAGTGCGTTTATGAACAATAACCGCACCGGAATGGAAATAAAAAATAAAAAATGAATGTTATAGGTTTTTTATTTCACTATTTTTTTAACTAAACCCTAATGTAGTGCGCTTAATTCCACATGCACATGTGCTCCCGAATCTATAAAGCACCGGTGTGTTTATCTATAACAACTGCACAGACAAAGGGAATTAAAAATGAAAAAACTAATGTGATAGGTGTTTTAATTTGGTAATTTTTTATTTACCCTACTGTGGTGCGCTAGATACTCAACCGCATTGGTGTTGTTCTTTATCCCAGCCATATCGACGATAAAAATTAAAATAATTTGTGTTTTTAATTTCAATTTTTTAAACCCTAAAGTGGTGCTTCCGAATGTATACTGCACCAGTGTGTTTTAGTTTTTTAAACATGCCATCTAATTTTTCTTTGTTTATTGATGTTTGCTGCTGGAGTGCCACATGATTTAATTAAGCACTACTGCATTTTTTATTAGACAAATGCATCGATAAAAACCATCATCTAAAACCTCTGCCCGCTTGTCTTCGATAGGGACCTCCGCTATAAATGGATAATTGGGCTCTTTTTAGAGGAGCATCCATGAAAACCTATACTAGAGGGTCTTTTCCTTATAGTGAAATACAAAAACAAGTGATCCACCGACTCCTTGTTTGAATTACACGGGGCATACCAACCAGGACCAATTTGTTTCCTTTTTTTAAGGTTGTCCCGAGTGTGAAGTTTATTTTCCAGGATACACCACATCAAAAGACGGGATTTTGAAGGACATTATGTTTTCAAAACATGTTTCACCTCCATTTTGACTCTCTTTGTAGAAGCTCAATGGATAACTGGATATAACCACCTTTGGGCATATAAACTCCTAACTATTCCTTACCCCAAATTAATTCATCATCCCTATCCAATGTGTATCCAATAAACGAATGTGAGCTGAGTTGAGTGCACTAATAAAAGTATACCAGCTTCTTGCTTTGTCCCCAGCAAAACCCAAGTGATGGGATGATAGCCACCCCTGATATAAATATTAGTAGAAGTTAGATCGGGCACCTCATTAAGATTAGCGATTCCCCACTTTAATAGAGATTTTGCGATAGCCAAGGGTAGAAAGTGATTTAAACCACTTTAGGGCCAAGGGTCTTAATCGATTCAAACTTTTCAACCATTCCCTATTCACCAATCTAATTTATTGTCAATGAGATTGAATGATCGAATGATTGCTTTCCAAGTGATGGAAATATTGGCATGTTGTTTATTTGTTCTTTGGACCCACTCTTCTATGGATGTTGGAGCAATATATTTATGTTCAATGACATCAGTCCTTAAGCTTTTGGTAGTAAGTAAACGCCATGCACTTTTAGTTGCCAAAGCTTTAGAGAAAAGAAAAATGTTAGCAAGGCCCCATCCTCCCAACACCTTTGGTAGTGCAATTCTATCCCAACAAACCCACAATGTCACATAATGGTCCTTGTGTCCCCTCCAAAGAAACTACAAGCATAATCTTTGAGCATGTTTGAGGATTCCGTTTGGAATCCAATAAACCGAAATGGCCTTCAAGACCGGCTTCACCAAAACCAATATGCCTAACCTAGAGAGCCACTTGTGATTCTAGATTTGCAATATCCTGTCCAGTTTAGATATTGGCCACATCCATTCCTCCTTCCTGCAACTATTTGGTTTTAAATTGAAACCTGAATATTTAATGCCTTGATCAAAATATTTCTTTACCAAAGGAATTTTTTCTTGAAGATACATTTATTCATACTCTTCCAAGTTCGAGAAAGATAAGGATGATTTCTTTTTGTTTAGAACCATACCAATTGCCCGACTGTAAAGGGCCAGAACACTAACAAACTTATCTGAGCGTCGCTAGGAGCCATCATAGAATACAAGGATATCATCAATGAAGAGGAGATTAAAGATATACAATGCATGTGATATCAAAATGTCTTTAAATCTTCCATTCCTTTTTTCCTCCCTTGAGGAAGGACTGAGGCCTTCAACTACCAGTAGAAACAGAAGGGGAGACAAGGGGAATCCTTTTTGAATCCATCTCTTAGCATGAAATAAGTGGGAGGATACTCCATTTATCAACACCACAAAGGACACAATCATTAAACAACTCATCACCCAGTTTATTAAACCAACCCCAAAACTAAGGTGAGTACGAAGAAGATGAATGTAGAGCCATATGACCCAATCATATGATTTCGAGAGGTCTATTTTTACCACTGCACTTTTAATATTCCTAAATCTGATATTGTCCAAGCCTTCTTGGCTGACACCAATAGCTTCATGAATATGCCTACCTATCAAGAAAGCAAATTGCTCACATGCGATTGATTTTGATAATATCACCTTGAATCTCTTGGAAATAAACTTTGCCATGATCTTGTAAATCCCATTGCATAGGGATATCGATAGAAAATCATTGAAAAACTAGGGGTGGTCTATCTTGGGAATTAGGGTAATAAAACTAGTATTGAAAGGAGCATGAATAACACCTGAGATGTGAGATTATTCCACCACTCTTATTAGGTCCACCCCCAAAATATCGAACAAACCAAGCAAAAATTCCATTGGCCACCCATCTAACCCCACGCTCTTGTACTTTTGGAAACTATGGAAAATTTCAACAATTTCATATTTAGATACTTCCTCCATCAGAGCTCAATTGTCTTCTTTAATAGTAAACCTCTGAAAGAGTTGTGCAATTTTGACAATCTCCGCGATAGAGGTCCCTTTGTGGGATTTGAATAAGGATTAGAAGTTATCTATTTCCATTCTAGCTAGACCTTCAAAAGAAGAGATCAAGCTTCCATCCTGATCATTTAGACTCCATATAGTATTGACCAATCGACAACCCTATGCATAGGACTAGAAAAACTTTGTGTTCTCATCCCCACATTCCATCCATAAGGCTCTACTTTTCAAACTCTGGGTGGCCTCCCTTTCCTCCAAAAGGATTATTCATCTTCCTTACAGTTGCAAAAGAGTCTCTTTTGTTTCATTATTTTGATAACCCCCTCCCTCAGAATCATAGAGGGTCTGGAGGAATTCTTCCACTAACTTAAGTTCCAACTCCTCTCTCACCTTTTTCTGGTGCACCCAGCCGATGTTCACTTGTTTGAATGCTTTGTGATTAGCTACAAATTGAACAACAATTGTCTCAATTGATTTTGGATCAAAGGGGGACCAGAGACCTATCACCAAGGTCAAGAAAGAGTCATCTTACAACCACCAAGCATTGAATTCAAATGGAATTGTTGGTTTTTGGCCCCTTCCCTTCATTTCCAAAATAATAGGAAAATGATCTAATTCGCCCCCAGTACTCACCCATTGTTTTATTAACACCAATATTTCAATGAGGGACTAAGAAACCAAAAAATGATCCAACCTTTTTGCTATCCAATATTCTGTTGTCCGCTTGTTTCCCCAAACTGTCGATTTTAATTTCACTGGCTTTATATCCAACAAACCTTTCTCCTCAAACTTATGAATGAAGAAATATGAAAGGGTATCTTATTGTGCCCTAATACCCCATACTTTCGCTGAACCTAACTTAAAGTTAAGATCACCCCCCAAAATTATAGCGTTTTAGCTCATGAAATATTTATGCAACAAGGATTCCCAATAAGGCACCTGGTCTGCATATGGACCGTATATATTAAGAACCAAAAAATCGATGCCCAACTCTACTAAAAAAATCTTCCAAGCCTACACCAAAATCAAAGCTCCAAATATTATTCAACTTGATTGTCTGTGAGTTCCATCTTATTTCCATACCACCAGATCAACCCCTGAAATATGTTTCTATAGAGTTCCAACCTTTGAACATAGATTTGAGGGATTTAGAAACAACATCCCCTTCCCCCAAACGTTTCTTGAAGAAGAAAAAAGTTTGGAACGATGCATTCTACCATCTTCCTAAGTGATGATCTTTTTGTTGGGCTTGCCACAACCTCATAGTTGAAAGAGACAAATTTCATTTGGGAACCCCTTCAAGGGTTATCGCTGCTCTAAGCACCCTATTTATGAATGATTACTTTCTTGCCACCATATCAACCCTAGCTTTATCTTGAGCTTTAGAGAGAAAGGATCTACGACCTTGACCTTTGCCAACTGTATGAATTCCTTGGTTCGCACCCAACCGAGGGATAAGAGGGAGGAGATGAGAAATTACTCAGACGTGGGGGAGCAGATAGATTAGAGTCACTCTTGAAGTTTAAATATTTTTTTTGTAGAAAAAAAGAAAGGAAGTTCGTTGATACATTACCAATTTTAGAAGATGGTTCATAGCCTGATTCTTTTTGGCTGGACCTCTTTGCAAGAAATGTTTTTGTAGTTGTTGCTTGATAGGTAACTTGCCCATTTGTCTATGAATAATTTGAGCATTGATCCTATTCCATGATATTTTCCTTTACTACTTCACCTGATAATGACTCCCCAAACTTTCCAGCTTTCTACAAAGGGGTCAACTTCTCCTTTCTCTCATGGGTCATTGTTCATTTCTTTGGGAAAAGAGAGTCCTCTAGGGCTCAGAAGGGTAAGTGACATTTTTTTGTAGTGTTCCCATACACATGACATCTCTGGCATTGAAATGATACACCCTCGTAATCCAAGCCCTGTACATGAGTAAAAAGTCCCTTGACAATTTCTATTTCTTTAGCAATCCCTTCCCTTACATCCAACTTGACTAAAACACGAGCCATCATCATTTCACTATTATGTTAAAAGGACATATTGGCTTCCTAAAAATTCCCCAATGAATTCTTGATATCCTTGAAAACATCTTGGGACCAAAAATCCATTGGAAGACCCTGAGGTCGAACCCATACTGGCGCAACATCAAATATTTCATGTCTTGCATAAAAAGGAGGAGACCACATCTTCAAATCCATCAATGTTTAATCAATGTTCCAATTGTGCTGAAGAACCTACTAGGCATCTTCTATAAACTTTAGGAGGAAAGCGAACCACCCCCGATCCAAAATCAAGATAGATTGAGAATAACCAATCTTCTTTGCCCAAATTTCCTTTGTTAAATCTTTGAGGGTTTTAATCCCAAAATGACGTTCGTGCACCCTTCCTATGATTTGCTTGTTTTCCATATCTACCACATTATGCATATGGATGTCCTCCCCCATAACCAAATTAGGGGCCCTTCCTTTAGACATGATACACTTATTCTTTTTTTTCCTCCCCCTCCCAAGAAAGTTGTTGCTTAGCTCTAGCTCCTAAGATTTCGCAAGGGTTTCACCTCCAAAACAAACTGTTGTCGACTGATGCAAGCTTTCCTTCACCACAGCCTTGAATCCAATATGATTCAATTGTTCTAGAAAATGGCCTACAAGCCCACTCTCGGGCTGAGAAAACATACCTCTCAATACACCAAGAAAATCCTTCAGCACTTCAAAACCCTCATTTGCAGGCCCATACATGTAAGAATTGAGATTTTCAAGCCCTGTAATATGAGAAAAAACTTCCTAAAAGGCACCAGACCCCAAATGTTGAAAACAATGCCCATCTGATGTAAAACACCCAATGGGGACTAGGAGTGGTTCCATCCCTAGAGAACAAAGACTAAAATCAAGGCTTGTGATCCTTAGAAAGAGTGTCCACTTGGCAGATAGGGATGCCATGAAGATCTTGATCAGAAACAACTAAGACTACACCCTAAGAAACAAAAACCAAGCTTGGAAACTTACCTCTTACTAGGCCTGGTAGGGATGCCCCGAGGAATGGTGTGTTGACAGCTCCATTCCCTTCTGGTTGTGTCAGCCGACCCCAAGAATCACCACCATCAACATTCCCAAAAAACCCCTATGATACCTTCTTGGCAATTGGTGAAACCTAGATCTATTGGCCTTCCAAAGGATCCTTCGAATAGTCCACACATTACTCCTCGAAGTCCATATTGTCAACTATTTTCCTAGCAAGATAAACCCTTTACTTCAACAACACAAAAATCTTGCCAAGATTGCAAAAAACCCTAACCGTTGTCCCACAAGCACAACGAATTTGAGACGCATGTGTTAATTGTCCAAATATTAAGGATTTCTACATCACTACGAACTTGGCAATATTAGTTAACAAACTAAACATAAGCTCTCTTGTAGTTCTTTAATACAAGTGAATAAAAACATAATATATTGAAAAAAGTGGACTCTTGAACACTAAGATTTTCTTTCTCTCATATTTGGATGTTGTTTGTTAGTTGCATGGATAAAATTTCTATTAAATAAATTAGTCAAAACCATAATTGTGATATTAAAATGTGATTATACAAAATCAATAAAATTAGAACATGCATAATCCATGAAGAACTAAAGAGCGACGGAAAATGGGAAATTATAGCATTGCTTTTATGTGGAGCATAGAGGATAATTTGTATCTTGAACCAACAATACATAAGTTGTTCAAGTCACTTTCACAAAGTACCCACAATCCTGATGCAATGCACCTTATACAACCATACATGAAACCCTGGTGTTTTGCAAAGTTACAATACATTGCTCAACACTTAAACCAATCAATGATAAATTTTGAAGTTAAGATTATGATTGCATAGCCAATACAAGCACATATGAAACTTGGAAAATTAATAAACACGTAAATATTGCTTTTATAAATAGCAATGCCAACTAGTATTTGCTTTCTCTTAGATCTTAACTTGTGGTCGTGCATTATTGAATCTAGTTTATAAATAATAATGAATAAGAATAGTGAATTGCTAGAGTAGAAGACGAAAACTAATTGAGAATCTATTCTAGATTTTCAATTTAAAATATTACATTTAATCAATAAAACTAGCAATTGCACCTTAGGGTGCAATAAAAGAACGTTGTATTGCAAGTGAAGCAAGGAGATTCATAATGTAGAGGAGATTTGCAATGCACCGCTATAGGAATGTGGATTAAAGGGATGTGATGGAAACACATGAAATATTGAAGTGAGTACCCAATCTACATTGAAGTTGTGGGTGCAACATTGAAGTTGCATGTGCAAAACATATCTGCATTAAAAGGGGATTGGTGTTGAGAATCGATGGACTACCTCTTTCCAATCGTCAGACATGGAATCTGGTGGTTGTAATTAACACTAGGGGAAATCAAGAAAGTACATGTTTTATCTTTTTAGTCATTTTATTGGAATCCTTGATAATAAAAAATTAGTAAAATATTTCAAATGTCATTTTTATTAAAAAATGGATTTAACACCATAAAATATCCCTAATCAAATATCCGTAAATCAAACAATGCTAATAAATTGCGTAAATCAAACAATGCTAATAAATTGCGTAAATCAAACAATACCAATAAAGGAAACAGGAGAGACCACCACCTCCTTTTCTCTGGTTTATAAATGCTCATTATCATCACTTAAATCGGCTCCCCCTGTACGAACCTACTATGTCCATCTGACACGCCACCTCTTACATGTGGACCTTCAATTGTGTGATCACTCGCATCTGTTGTATAAAAACTGAAAAGTTGTAAACACTTTTATTTTAGCTTTATAGGGAAAAGTTAAAAACTTAAAACTTTATTTATTTTTCTATAATGACAAGATTTAGTGAATTACAATCTATAAATTCACTACTATACATAAATAAAAATCATGTATAATTATATATCTATATAATCCTTTAATTTTAGATGTTTCAAAATGATTACAATAAAATAAATTTTTTAATTAAAAATCAAATTTAATTTTACTTTGTATTTTATTTAATCATTTAAACTATCTAATAATTTATAATTAAAATTATCAATATAATAAATAAAAAATATTTAATTTCTTTAAAAATAATTTTTAAATAAAAATATTTCCAAATTAGCAATTACAAAATACTATTAATTTAATCTTCAATCTAAAGTGTCCACAAAACTCAAACCACCAAACATATAATATTTTTTTTGTAATTTGAAATACTTAATAAAAGAGTTATAAGTTTTACTTTATTCAAAATCAAAATCAAATTTAACTTGTTTATGTTGACTTACTTACCATTGTTCAATCATGTAAATCACTACCAAATATTCCAGTAATCGTCCTCCCTCACAACTTTACCTTCTCCAAAGTTACACACCACCTTCCCTCCCAACTTTACCATTCTCCAGAGCTACACATGGCTTTATATTCTCCGGAGTTTGAATATAACCAACTTTCCTTATATAGATTAACATCCTCTAGTGTTTTGAATTTATTTTATATGTATGATGACACACCAGCCTAACCACTCTCAGCCATAGCCAAATATTAATCCTAACATATACAAAAGTATAGAACATTTCAAACATAGGCCAATCAAATGTTATTGAATTTTATTCATAATAATAAACTACAAAAACCATTTCGGACAATGTGCAGACACTACAAGAAAATAAAATTATGAAACCTAACATCATGTTGGAAAATAATCGAATATTTCAGTGCAGAAGGAAATCAAAAAAAATGACAATCACATAAGAAGGTAGTCTTTGTTGGGAATGTCACAAAAATCTTGCCAATACAGCTGCAACAATCTTTCCTCTAAGTCTAGGCAGGAACATGCACATATACCGATAAATGAAATTAAACAGTTAATCCTTTATGTTAAAAGCCAAAATTGAACATTATATTAGAGGTTTCTTGAAAGATGTTTTTCCTTCGAAAGCATTTGCAGGAATAAATCACCCATCAACAATAAAGATGCCATCTGTAAAAATTCCCTAACAACACTACAAAATGTTCATCCCTTATCAAGGAAGTAAAGACTTTGGGGAAAACGTCACGAATCCAGTTTTGGAGTCTGACTAATGAACCAGGAAGCCAAGATAACTTTATGAAAAGACCCAAATGAAAAGGTATAAAATGGTAATAACTCTGTATCCAAACATTTTGAAAGAAATATGGAAACTCACAAATTCCAGGCTCAAAGTAGTACCCACTGTTACCGGTTGAAATGGCAGGATTTGTCGTCGGTAAGCATATTCAGGACAAGTGACCACTGTCACTTTAGTCACTTATCCTTAACTGCTTTGGAAGTTGAAACCTCCTAGGGGAGAGCCCTATTGTGCTTCTACAAAGATACTTAACACAAAATAGATCTTGTGCACATGTGTGTTAGTGACTGGTGCCTTGATAATTTAAGCATTGTTATTCTAACTATGATCATGCAATTATCTAGTTGCAGGTAACAAATAAGTAACTCAAAATAACATCCAAATATGCAAATAACAAAACAATATCCAAATAAAGGCCCCAAGCTAAGTTAAATCTCAGATGAAGTTGATATTATATTGTTAGTTGAAACTTGGGAGCACCAAGAACCTAAGGTCCCTAACATAGATGGATTTATACTTTGGTCAATCTGGAACAAACGATTCTATCGTATAGGCATTGGGGGTATAGCTAGTTTCATTAGGAAGAACATCTTCCCCTGTGCTCGGATTTATAAAAAAGACCCTTACAACCAATATATTTGGATAGAGATTACTGACATTAATGATAAAAAACCTACATAGCAATCTGTTATTTTGCCCCTATTAATTATAACTTCTATAAAAAAAACAATTTAGATAAAAATTGTCCTTACCATGGTTTAGAGAATGATATTTGTAGCCTAAGGAATGAAGGCAATATCCTCTTAACGGGTGACTTTAATGCTCGTACTTCAAGTAAACAAACTATTCTTCTAAGCAATTATTCCCACCCTAATCCTCTTTGGTGAGACGAAGACCTTACTCTAGATAGCAGGTACAACAAACGCTATGAAGATCTAGGGGTGAATTTGTTTTGGTCTGAGCTAGTCAAGCTTTGTAGTGCTCAAGGTATCATAATTTGCAACGGTCTAAAGAAGTGGTCCAATTCTAGCCAGATGACCTGTATCCATGGGCTTGGTAGCAGCGTGGTAGACTATGTTATTTCTGATACGCCTTTATATAATGAAATAATAAATTTTGACAACATAAAGGACCACAAGACTGACTCAGATCATAGACCCTTAATTGTAACTCATGATTTTGTCATGCATAGAGATCCCATAGAAGATAATCCTTATAGCCAAAAGAACTTAATCTTTGATCGAAATAAAAATGATCTTTTTCCAAATGATTTAAAAATTAATTTGCTTCCTTTATCAAGTATAGACAACATAGAAGACCTCTATCATAATTTTACTACAACCCTCTCACATTCTATTAACAAGTTCTCAAATGAAGTCTCGAGTAATAAAAGAAATAGAAAAATCGACCCTTGGTATGATAAAGATTCTAAAAGTGCGAGAAGATAAATTAAGGAATCTCTTGATGAGTCTCTTAAAATTGACAAGATAAAAATACACAAAGCCCTAACTAAAAGGGAAAAAATACAATATATTCATAAAATACAAGAAAATATCTTACACCTCTCTAAGGTGGCTCCTAAGAAATTCTGGAGGCAGATTCTAACTAGAAAAACCAAAGATAATGATAGAATTCCTTTACACGACTAGAATTCCTATCTTAAAAAGCTTTATGAATCCCTGAATCTCATAGACAGCTTTGAAACCCTTCTCACAATGGTAGAAGTTTTCTCATTAGAAGACATAGATTTTGGTGTTAAGCGTCTGGAAAATGGAAAAGCTAAGGACATTGAAGGTTACCAGGCATAAATCTTAAAAATTGGAGGTCATGTCCTCATCCCTCACATCCACAAGCTATTCAATCAAGCTGTCAAGCAAGGGTTCCCTAAACATTGGACTCAGAGCCTCATTATCCCTCTAATTGGGGATACAAATTATCCCTCTAATTGTCAGACAATTATGATTAGGCCCCTCTTAGCCAAGTTATATGGTATTATTTTGGAAAAGAATATCATCATATGGCTTGAAAGTGAAGGTAAGTAGGGTAAAGGCCAAGCGGGTTCAACAACGGGCCACCTCATTATGCTTAGGCTCGTTGTGGAGGAGTGTCGTAATGATAAATCTAATATCTTTTGTTGCTTTGTGGACTTTAGAAAGGCTTTCAATACGGTACCTAGAAATAACCTATGGAATAGATTAGAAGAGCTAAAGTTTCCTTTCGAGTTGAGAGTTGTCGCAATAAGTTTATATGAGAATGTAATCGCCAACTTTAATAGCAACGAGGGGTGGTCAAGAGATAATAAGTGTAATATCAAAGTTAAACAAGGTTTCCCCCTCTCCCCTGCCCTATTTGGCATTTACATCGATAAGCTAGAAGGTTGTTTAGAAGAAGCAGGTTGTGCTGGCATGTTCTTAGTTGGAATAGTCATTATCCTTCTTCTCTATACTGACGATATTCTTCTTCTGGCAAGGTTTCCATCTGATCTTGATAAGCAACTACGACTTCTTAAGGATTTTTGCTCTACCATGGGTATGTCTGTCAACACTGACAAAAAAAAAGTTATGATTATCAAATCCAAGAAGAACACTTATGCTAATTTGGTGTATAACAATATCAACTTGGAGGAAGTGTCTTCTTACAAACACCTAGGAATTGATATTCATCACAAGCTCAACTGGAACTATAGCAATGAGAAAATGATTAATGGAGGGTGGAAAGCTTACTTTGGTCTTGAAAATAATTTTAAAGAAGCAAACCTTGTGATGTGGGATAAAAAGAAGTTCCTCTTTGAAACTTTAGTCACTCCTGTTATCTTGTATGAATGTGAGGTTTGGGGTTGCAGCATCTTTAGAGAATATTGGAGAAAGATTGAGCAAATCCATAAGTGTTTTATAACTTATAACCTCAAAATTAAAATCAATACAGCATATCATATTCTCCTTATAGAAGTGGGTCTTTCCCCTATTGAGAGCCTAGCTATGACTAGGCTCCTATTGTGCAAGCACAAAATCAATAACATGGGAGACCATAGACTTCCTAAGCTAGCTTTTAAATCCAGCCAAAACCACCCAAGGCTCAAGCAAGGTTGGTATATAGATATCAGGGCCTGTTTAAACCATTGGGAGATCGATGAAAATATTGCATTGCAAAATATTGTTACGTCTAAGTTTAAAGAGAAATTGTGGTGTGAGAAAGATTTAGAGGCTAAAAGAAATTAAGATATTATAAGGAGGTCATCAACCCTACTCTAGAAGATCAAAAGTATCTCTTTATTTTAACTAGTTCAAAGAAAAAAACTAATATAGCCAAGATAAGAACAAACTCCCATGAGCTCCATAGTGAAACATGTCGTTCAACAGTTTTTAAAATACCATGGGGAGAAAGGATATGCCATCTCTGTGAGAATAGGAACATTGAAGTTGAAAATCACTTCCTCTTAGAGTGTCCTACGTACACCCAAATTAGATCTCAGTTTCATAACCTTTGTTGCAACACCAACCTTCCTAGCC
Organism: Pseudotsuga menziesii; assembly: GCA_001517045.1. Lineage (NCBI taxonomy): Eukaryota > Viridiplantae > Streptophyta > Pinopsida > Pinales > Pinaceae > Pseudotsuga > Pseudotsuga menziesii. The sequence continues at coordinate 338,180 of LPNX010454868.1, forward strand.
TTTTAACTTGTCAAAATTATAGTGAGCTCGGGACGCTTCTCACCAAGCTCTTTGAGCATAGGAATACAATTTTAAAACAAACTAATTAATTGGTTTCTTTATGTTCGATAGACCAAAGTTTGGTCATCATCATCAATTAACTAAAGTATGCAAATAACAAAATAATACTCGACTCAAATAATTAACTAAAATATGCAAATAAAAAAATAATAATTAAATAATAAGTCAATGCATATCTTTAAAATAATATTGATAAACCATGCAAACCAATAAATACTCACAATAATTTACGTAATGTATTAATGTAAATAACTTAAAATATTAAAAAACTAAAGAGTGATGAACTAGTGCTAAACTAAATATCATGGATGTAAACGAAGTTTAATAACCAAATAAGGAATGATTGCAACACGTAGACTATGCAAAATTTGTTTTACTACATGCTTTTTAACGATATGCAACATTTATAACATACAACAACATGCACAACAATAAATTGTATTTCAGTCATCTAGACAAGCAACGTTTTACTTTTGCATGCAGGAGTTAGAGATAGGTGGCGGATGGGAAAGATGGAGAGGCTATCATGAGTGGGAACCAGGTAGAAGATGGAATCTCGGGGTGGCAGTGAGTGCGATGTAGAGTGTTAGCAGCACGAAGGGAGAATAGGTCTACGAGTGGAGATAGAGAACTACAAAGGGGAGGCCGCAAGAAGGGTTGCGGTGGAGGCTAGGCACTATGCGCCAACGTCGGTGTAGGATGAGGAGTAAAGTAGTGAAACTGGGTGGAGGCTAGGCACTATGCGCCAACGTCGGTGTAGGATGAGGAGTAAAGTAGTGAAACTGGAGAAAGGCCGCGAGAGGGGTTTTGTGAGCTCCATAGAGGGAATCCCACTTGGTCGTTGTGGTGAGGCTGACTAGGAAGAGAAAGGCAGTTGTTGGCTAGAGCGAGGTTGTAAGGGAGTTGCGAGCAGCGATGAGGCTGAGGGTGGAGGTATAAGCAAGTGGAAGAGAAGGCATCGAGGAGAATGGGAAGGTGTAGGCGCGAGGGAGTTATTAGCACGAAAGGGATCTATTAATGTGGAGGGAAGACAATAGTGATGGTAGAGGAGGGGGCACAGGTCGGGACAACAACGTGAAGGAAGTTGAAGGCAGATGCACGGGGATCCGCTGGATCGATGAGGGTTGGGTGATGGGAGAAGCCGAACGGGTGTGAAGGTATGCGCTAGCATGGAGGAGGGTGTTTGTGAGGTGGTAGGAGCTGAGGAGCTGGGTGTGGTTTTTATATCACTGTAGAAAAAGAAAGGAGCCTGATGGGATTAGAAGAAATTGAGACCGCGAAAATGGAAGATACGCCAGCAGTGAGGAGGGGAGCTTGCAGCAGGTGGCTATGAGGTACCACCGAGGGTATTAGGGAGACTAACCTAATCTAAAAGCTAACCTAAGAACTAACTAACCCTAACAACTATCCTAAGAACTAACCTAAACTAACTAAGGCGAAGACCTAATCTAACACTAGGCTAACTTAAACTAAATACTAAGAACTAACCCTATATTTGATTTTGTAGGAAGAAGTGTGAAAACCTATGAAACACCTAGCACAAGCCCTACCTAACCTAGGTTTTCTAAGGAGGAGTGCAAACCTAGTAAGGAAGGATCCTAGGTTAAACAACTAGCCAATAAAGACTAAGGCGAAACCCTAGGGCACTCTCACAAGGACACATGTCGTTGTTAGCTAAGGTGACAAGAGAAAAGTAAAGGCCTATCATAGGGCAAAGTGCAGCTCTAAGGCTACCACCAAGACTCAAACATGAACGTCACCAACATCCAATAAAAATGTAAGAAGCTCGATCTCCTTGTGCTTGTGTTCATCCAACAAATCAAAGCATCACCAAAAGCAGAGATTCACCAAATAATTACCAGAAAATAGCTTGCATTAACCAGAAAATCTCCTCAAGAGGAGCACATCCATTCATAGAAACCCCAAGAAGGGTAAAACAAGTGTATAGTGATTTATCCCATAAGTTCTGATTTAAAATAAAAGTGAGGAGATCTATTTATATGATCTCACACTCACTTTTACAAATAAAATCCATGCCGACATGCCTTAAAACAATTAAATTTGTAATTATTAATTGTCAACTTAAAACTAAAATAAAATATAGAGTAAGGTAGGCTACCTGGGGTATTTGCATCCCCAGGTGCCAAAACACGCTCAAATAAGAGAATCGCTCTGAACAAAAGGCTGGGGCGGGATGGAGGGAGGGCGTTATGCCCCATCTAACCCCTAGAATACTGTAAAATCCCTCAATGCCCTCATTAAAGCATGGAAACGACTTGGCATGGAGGATGCCTTCCTCTAAGGAAAGAAGGCCAAGGAGAGCAAGGACCCACTGACTGAAGGGCCAAGAAGGTGCATGAAGTGGTTGTAACTGAAGACTAGTATCTCGTGGATGAAGCAGAGGCCACCAGAGCGCGCAAGAAAGGAATGGGGCCATGAGACCCAGTAGTCAACCTTTAGGGGGGTCGGACACCAATCCTGAGGTTAAAAACCTCTTTAATGGAGTCAACAACACCATTAAGCCATAGTACCCTTAAAGGGGGACCAAAGGGTCCGACCATGACCGCCATCACTCAATAACACCCCCCATAGTCGAAAAAATTGGCCCTTTCTCCCTAGGGTACACCTGAAGGTGCCCAGGGTACAAGTGTAGCGAAACACTGGCTCCAAGTGCGAGACGAGTGCTCTTCCCGAGAGTGCTTGAGAACCTGTGAATCTGCTGGTACCTGTAGACCTACACACATATCGAATTCCTGAGATATCAAAAGCATCTAGAGGTAGACACTTACGTCCTGCCTTGTTGGCAAAGTAAGGGAAACAAACTAAGAACAATGAAAACTAACTAGATAAAGAAAAGACATGAAATGCAACACACAGAAATATGCCTAATGCAATTAAACCTGCCTACTCTAAACATTGTAATCAAAACAAGTTAAGTGAAATCATACCACCAATGTAACTGTTTAAGTAAGCAATTCATACCTGCCATCTTACCTTTATCCTTCAGTGTAATCCAAGACAATACCTCATTGACGATACGTTGAGTTTGTACTAGGATCTTTATCTTATTGAGTGCAGAAAACCGGACCTTCTTAAGAACTTGGAAAACTTGAAAATGGTGCCATGAAGAAGCATCACTTTGACCGGATTTGTTGATCCATTCTTCAAGTGGGCTTATGTATCAGATACATCCATCATACATATCTTCATAAAAATTTGGCCTAAAACTTGCCCATGAATCCTGAACTTGGGAGACTATTCGTGGAGTTAGGCTTCACAAATATTCACACGTGAGCTGCAACATGTCTCTGCATTTACTCAAGCTTTTCTTTGTACATACAGGTATATCATTTATCTTTTCTACAATCATATTAGTAACCCCAATAATCTTTGAGCTTTTGAAATTGTCAACAATATAATCCATACCTTCATGCTTCATATGGAAAAGTAAACACTAAATATCATGAAACTGAAGAATGAAAATCATACATGTCCACCTACCTTCCTCGGTCTTGTCAAGATGTATCATTAAGGGTTTATCGGTGTAGAGTAGAGCAGGATGAACAACTCCTCATGTGCATCTTAAGGAGCACAACAGAGAGTTACGACCTAGGCTCATCATATGTTGAATATCTGCAAAAGAATCCTCAATGCAACTTGCTTCCCTACTGTAGAATGAGTATGATGGAGACATCATGGAAGAATCACCAGATATACGGGGTCCCAAATCTTTGAACTTTTCATTGTAATGGGCCATTTGCATATGACAACTATCTGCAAAGTCTGGTGATGTACCATCTTCAATCATGGTGGCAAAAGGGTTGAGTCACTCTTCGTCATTAGCATCATAAGGGGAAGGAATGATCATATCTCTTTCAACAGGGTCTTCATAAGTTATGTCTTCGACATCCCTGCTGGAGGTGACTGAGAGTTCCTCGTCCCAAATAGTGTCAAGTTCTGGCTCTTCCTGAGTAACTTCATCAAGCTACTCTTTCTCGCTGTAACATATGGAGACAACACTACTTGGTCTCAAGGAATCATAGAGAGGCAGACTCATAAATGTCCAGTAACGATCGTCGTCAGAATTCCTGTTAGTTTGTTCCTAGAGAATGGTTGCTTCGACCTGATCTTTGCTTTGGGCTTCTTTACTGAACAAGTCCCTTGCATGCTTAACATGAGGTACCCATTCGTCATGGCACCCTAAATCCCAGTGGTTACAGAACGTTTCCACCAATTCTACAAATGATGATATCGTTCTTTTATCTAGGCCCATGAACCAAGCAAGAGCTTTTCCCCCCAGGTGAAGGACAAATGATCACATGTAAACATCTTGTTCTTCTTTAATACCATATTCTGAAGCCATAGTCATAAACCATTCCACATGATGCACAACATTATCATGGTCACCCTTGAAGGTATGCCAGAATGCCTATGGTATCTCATCTGAGTATCCTGGGAAAGTTGATAGATCAAGAGGAGCAAAACCAATTTCCATTTCTGTAGCAGTCAAATTATTAGGATCTTCAAACTCGAATGGAATATCATATGCAGTTCCTTCTCTTCCATCGTTCTTGAGTTTGGCCTTTTCCCAGGGTTTCTTCCCATATTCTATCGATCTTGGCCTTTCTTTCCTATTCCTTTACATCGTAATCTCAATCCGCGTTGAATGCATTAATGAATTATAAAGAAGAAATTTTTTTGCAAGGAAAACCCTCATGCCAATTTTTGACAGATAAGTTGACTACAAGGTGAAGAGACAACAGAAATAACCTCATCCTGATGTCTCCATGCACAATGTTACTTGCCCAGATGAATTGCACGAATGCCTGCACAGGGGATGTTGCATGGTTTTGATATTGCTGGAACAATCGGAACAGTGCCTTCCCACAATCTTTAATGGCGTACTTGTGTGGGAAACCTGGAACGCATGAGAAGTCCAATATGTCCATCCACAATTCATAACTAAATGCCACCTCGTCGGGATTCCTTGTCTTTAAGAGTACTTCTTTTATTTTGATTCGATTGGAGTCGTCAAGAGAAACCTGCTAGGTTAGTTAAACAAATCTCGCCAAAGTACTAAATAAAACAAGGGCGTACCTTATATATGGGATGGACTGAGGTTTTTGTGGATTCACGAGGTAATCCTGTAGGTTAGTCCTTAAAAAAATATAAGCAATCATATATAATTAGGACTTCAAGACTTACCAAAGTGTCAAGCCTTGTCGGGATTTTCTTCGTGGAGTCGCCAGGTAAGATCTGCAAGATTAGTCTGTCAAAAATCTTTTCAAAATACCTAGAAAGACTTAGCTCAACTCTTTCTTACCAGATGTCGTTCTTGCCAGGGTGTGAATGACTCGAGATCAACCGCTTCAAATTTGAAATGGTCCCCGACAAGGGCGCCAAAATGTTACCGGTTGAAATGGCAAGCCTTGCCACCAGTAAGCATATTCAGGACAAGTGACCACTGTCACCTTAGTCGCTTATCCTTAACATCTTTGGAAGTTGAAACCTCATAGGGGAGAGCCCTATTATGCTCCTGCAAAGATACTTAACACAAAATAGATCTCGTGCACATGTGTGTTAATGATTAGTTCCTTATGGAGTCTTAAAAAAAGGTGAAGGATTAGCCTATGGGATAATTTAAGGATTGTTATTCTAACTATGATGATGCAATTATCTAGTTGCACGCAACAAATAAGTAACTCAAAATAATATCCAAATATGCAAATAACAAAACAATATCCAAATAATTAACTAAAGTATGTAAATAACAAAATAATAATTAAGTCAAATATGCAAATAACAAAAAATAATTAAATAATTAGTAAATGCATATCTTTAAAATAATATTGATAAACCATGCAAATCAATAAATACTCACAATAATTTAAGTAAAGTATTAATGTAAATAACTTAAAATACTAAAGAGTGATGAACTAGCGCTAAACTAAATATGATGGCTATAAATAAAGTTTAATAACCAAACAAGGAATGATTGCAACATGTAGACTATGCAAAAGTTGTTCTACTACGATATGCAACATTTATAACATACATTAACATGCACAACAATAAATCCTATAGTAGTCATCCAGACAAGCAACGTTTTACTTTTGCATGCAGGAGTTGGAGATAGGTCACGGATGGGAAAGATGGAGAGGCTATCACGAGTGAGAACCAGGTAGAAGATGGAGTCCCGGAGGTGGCAGCGAGTGCGATGTAGGGTGTTAGCAGCACAAAGGGAGAATAAGTTTGCGAGTGGAGATAGGGAACTGCAGAGGGGAGGCCACAACAAGGGCAGCGATGGAGCCTAGGCGTTATGTGCCAGCGTCAGCGTAGGATGAGGAGTAAAGTAGTGAAACTAGATAAAGGCTGCGAGAGGGGTTGGTGACCTCCGTAGAGGGAAACTCGTTTGGTCGCTGTGTTGAGGTCGAATGGGAAGAGAAAGGCAGTTGTTGGCTAGCGTGAGGGTGTAAGGGAGCTGCGGGAAGCGATGAGGATGAGGGCGGAGGTCTGCGCAAGTGGAAGAGAAGGCCCTGAGGAGAATGGGAAGGTCTATGCGCGAGGAAGCTCTTAACGCGAAAGGAAGTTGTTAACGTGGACGTAAGACAACATCAATGGAAGATGGGGGGGAGCGGCACAGGTCGGGACAGCAGCGTGAAGGCAGTTGAAGGCAGATGCGCGGGGAGCCGCTGGATGGATGAGGCCTGGGTAATGGGAGCATTCGAATGAGTGTGAAGGTATGCGCTAGCATGTAGGAGGGCGTTTGTGAGGTGGTAGGAGCTAAGGAGTTGGGCATGGCTGCAAGATCAGCGTAGAAAAATAAAGGAGCCTCGCGGGATTAGAAGAAATACACCAGCACTGAGAAGGGGAGCTTGCAGCAGGTGGTTGCGAGGTACCACGCGGATATTGGGGAGACCTATCTAATATAAAAGCTAACCTAAGAACTAACTAACCCAAACAACTATCCTAAGAATAACCTAAACTAACTTAGGTGAAGACCTAATCTCACTAGCCTAACTTAAACTAAACACTAAGAACTAACCCTATATTTGATTTTGCAGGAAGAAGTGTGAAAACCTAGGAAAACCCTAGCACAAGCCCTACCTAGCTTAGGGTTTCTAAGGAGGAGCGCTAAACTAGTGAGAAAGGATCCTAGGTTAAAAACTAGCCTAGAAAGACTAAGGCAAAACCCTAGGGCACTCTCACAAGGAGGCAAGTCATCGTTAGCTAAGATGACAAGAGGAAGGTAAAGGCCTATCCTAGGGCAAAGTGTAGCTCTAAGGCTACCACCAAGACTCAGACATGCACGTCACCAACATCCAACAAAAATGTAAGAAGCTTGACCTCCTTGTGCTCGTGTTCATCCAACAAATCAAGGTATCACCAAAAGCACAGATTCACCAAAGAATTACCAGAAAATAGCTTGCATTAACCAGAAAACCTCCTCAAGAGGAGCACATCCATCCAGAGAAACCCTAAGAAGGATAAAACAAGTGCATAGTGATTTGTCCCATATGTTATAATTTAAAATGAAAGCGAGGAGATATATTTATATGATCTCACACTCACTTTTACAAATAAAATCCAAGTTGACATGCCTTAAAACAAGTAAATTTGTAATGATTAAATGTTAACTTAAAATTAAAAGAAAATAATAATAAAATATAGACTGAGGTAGGCTACCTAGGGTATTTGCATCCCTAGGTGCCAAAACACGCTCAAATAAGCAAATCGCTCCAAATGAAAGACCGGAGCGGGATGGAGGGAGGGCGTTATGCCCCATCTAACCCCTAGAATACTGTAAAAACCCTCAACATCCTTCTCAAAGCATGGAAACGACCTAGCATGGAGGATGCCTTCCTCTGAGGAAAGAAGGCCAGGGAGAGCAAGGACCCACTGACTGAAGGGCCAAGAGGGTGCATGAAGTGGCCGCAACTGAAGACTAGTATCTCATGGCTGAAGCAGAGGCCACTAGAGTGTGCAAGAAAGGAATGGGGCCATGAGACCCAGTAGTCAACCTTTAGGGGCCCCATACACCAACCTTGAGGTTACAAACCTCTTTAACCAGTAGTCAGCAATGCCATTAAGCCATAATACCCTTAAAGGGGGACCAAAGGGTCCGACCATGACCGCCATCACTCAATAACACACCTCACGGTAAAAAACAATTGACCCTCTCTCCCTAGGGTACACCTGAAGGTGCATTGGGTACAAGTGCAGCGTAACACCCACAATTGTCAAATAAAATTGTCTTGTATTCTAGATATACAAAACACAAAATAAATAGAAGCTAGTCCCCATGTATCTAATGGAAACAATCTACTCAATATCATAAAGCTCTCTCTGTAAAAGAACATGTTTATTTCTGTTAAACCCCAAAACCAAGTAATATTATTTGTAGTCAAGTTTCGGTAAGCAAACGGTCAAGACGGGTTTCATTCTGCAAGGCGGCCCGAGATCAAAACTCGTTGGTCTTGGGAGGCGACATCTAAATCCAACCATGCTAAGGGTTGGTGCTGCCAAGGCCAAGTTCCATACCCAGGTGATTTTGATGGCTTAGATGCCCCTCGCCCAACAAGTCAAAAGAACATTGTAGCAAACAAACAAAAAACAAGTAATATCATTTGCAATCTTGATCCAGCAAGACAAGTAATGTTTGCTTTTATACATAAAAATATAGGTATAAAAGATTATATTGTTCCAAATTTAAGTAAAAATGCATGCCTATATATCGTAATATTGTTAGTCTTTTGTCATAGAGAAGCCCCCAAAGATTTGAGGGAATGGATATGGGAAGGTTGCAGAGTCATGCTCGAATACCAAAGATTATCTAAATTGTTCAATGCAGCAGAGGTTCTACTAATTTCCATTCAATTGTTGGGAAAAACACATTGTGGGGGCTCAATTTCTACCGAGGCATGCAAGGGATGAACAAGAAAATTCCATCCCTTGTAGCTCACAGATTACACTCATGGCCAATCTCCAAGTCAAGCTCCAAGTTACACCGGTCCAAATGCTTAGCCAAGACATGCCCAATATATTGCGTTCTCAACTACAAATTGGCCACCTCTCGAGCTACATTGCCAAATACCAAAGCCAAGCCCACGTCACATTACACTATGCCTCAAGTCAAAGACTAAGCCCAAGCCATGAAGAAGCCCTGTAATTTAATGCCTTGCACCATGCATCTATTCCATCAGTGAAACCTCATGCCAAATCTGTGTGGATACAAAGCAATATCTTTGTTTTGAAAGAGAGCCATCCTTCATTGGAGATGGTTAACCTAATGAAGGCGCAACAATCTCTTCCTCCAAATAGCACATCACTCATCACAATCTCAAGCAATGCTGCCATTGAAATCACATGTTTCTGCTTGCCGGTCTCCGTATTTGTGCTCAAAAGGAAATAATTTCAGAACCTTAGTTACATAAGACATAGTTTTTGTGATCTTCGATGGGAAACTAATGCTTCTCATTTTTAGATCCATTCACTACCCTTTGAATACTCTATGGATGTGGCATGAGATGTTGGACAAAGTGAAGCATGGAGGACTGGATAGTATTTAGACCTACATGTTCAGAAATATGCATGAATCAAAGTAGGATTTTCTAACTTCCTCAAGTAAAAGGGCATGACTAACCCATGGGAAGGCGCGGGCCTTCTATAGCTTCCCTTATGCACATCACAGAACTATGAGGAGCCACGGTTGGCAACCTCAACCTTCTAAAACCTGAAAATGTAGAGTATGGCCATCCTTTTAACCATGATACTCATGAAGAACTCGGGCATGGCTGAGCCAAGATGCTAGCTTGCAATTTGAGGTCGGCTCCTCTCTCGTACCCAGTTCGGCTTTGGTGTTCGTGCTTGCCCCACATCCCAATTTGAAATGAAAATAGTGAGAACTGCTGATAGAAAGAACATCCCCAGGTCCACCTGAAATGACATTCGCAACATCGTCAAAATAGCTCAAAGGATAGAAACAAGAGGGATCCAGAACAATGTTCCTTCGAGACATAGATGTTTCCAACATAGGGTATTTTTTGAGTTGTTCCCGTATACCATGACAGACGATATCTATGCTGAGTAAATGGTCATTGAAGATACTGTGATTGCACGCCAACCAAATGTTCCAAATGAAGAAAATAGGTAGGTGAGGATCCTTATGTAGGAATCTGTTCGAATTATCATCTAATGACAGAGCTTCCCAAGGGAAATAGGTGCATGTCTTGCGAATAAGATGAGCCCTTACTCCATAAGTATAAGGACAAGATACAAAAATGTGATCGATGGATCCATGACCCAATTTACATAAACCATACCTATTGGGCCCCGACCAACCTTTTTTGAGCAATTTGGCCCAGGTACAGATTCAATTTTCAACACATAGCCAAATAAAACATTTGATTTTTTCGGGAGGTTCATATACCATAGTTGCTTATAGTGCCAACCCTGAGATTTCTCAAAATGTGAAGTGATGATAAGATCGTATGCCAGATTGGCAGTGACCTCTCCACTTTCAGAGTTGTGCATCCACAGAATCTTGTCTAGACCATATGTTAATCTAATACCTCCATGATATAGCCCAATAATGTATTGAATACATTCCATCTTCCATCTGCCACTTAGCTCCATGTCATCCGCGGAACGCCAGTAAGAAGTAGTACCAGATCCGCCAACCAGGTTACGGGCATGACTAAGTAATACAATATTGTAATCAAGAAGGTATTCCCCCATATCTTCTAACAGAATAAAAGAATAATTTAGGCCCACAATGGGATCAATGCCTAATTTTATCTTGTTACCATTACCAACCCTCCATCCAAGCCTACAACTGATCCATACAAGTATATGAATGAAGCCATTCCAAATGTGAGAAGTTCGCTGAACTGAGAAGCTGCAACCACGTAACCAATAGTCCAGAGAAGTTCCTTTGATATATTTAGTGCGTATAACCCTGTTCCATAATCCTCTACTGTTGAGAAATGGCCACATGCTTTTGAGTATGAGAGATATACTAAACCACTCAAGGTTTTTGACATGCCAACCCCCATACTCGTATGGTCTCTAAATGGTGTGCCAGTCCACCAAATGAATTCTTTGCTTAGTGTTATTGCTTCCCCGGAGAAAGGATAAAATACCTTGTCGAAGTCGATTAAGTATGGAGTTAGGAATTATTGCTAGAGCCAACCAATAAACAGGAATTCCATCAATATCGATATGATGAGGAAGTCTGCCTCCCAGTGATAGGAAATGATAGGCCCAGTTTCCTAATTTTTTTTCAAAATATTTTACTATCCATCTCTAGTCTTTCGGCCCACACCTTAATGGTTTTAGGGTATAGCCCAGATATCTAAAACATTTTCAATTGGAATCATACTAAAGGGAAGTATATCTGTTATAGATCTCCTAGTCTCCTCATTAGCATTATGAAAGAGAAAATCAAACTTCTCTTGGCTGATGCACATGCTGGTTGCTGAGGAAAATAGATCAAGGTTATACTTGAATGCTTTCCATTCCTCTAGAGAGGCTTTACCAAAAAGGATCGTGTCATCTGCAAAGTGAAGGTGTGTTAAGGCCAGAGTGGGAGAAAAGGAAATACCCTGGATTATTCCCAGTCGCTTGGAGTTATGAATAAGAAGACCGATTCCTTCAATAACCAAGAGAAAGAGGAGAGGCGAGAGTGGGAAACCCTGCCTAATACCCCTAGATGCATTAAATAAACCTGAAGGTGAACCATTTACAATAACAACATAGTTGACAAAGGACACACAACCCATAATCCAATTTACAAACTCTAGTGACAAGCCCACCTGCAGAAGAACGAGTCGGAGGAAGCTCCAATTGACTCGGTTAAAGGCTTTAACCAATTCTAATTTCAAAACAAGAACATGAAAACCTTTAGTCTTCATTGTGTATAAAATTTCTCGAGTAATGCCCACCGGCTCCAAATTTGTCGGCCTTTCAAAAATACGAACTGTTGGGAAGAGACAGCTCTGTTCAAAATAGGCTTTAGCCAATTTGAGATGACTTTAGAGATCAACTTATAGGAAATATTGCAGAGAGATTTGGGTCTGTAATCTGCAAAGGTTAGAGGATTTTCCCGTTTCGGTATCAGGGTAAAAAACATAGAGTTCAAGGCACGAAGGATCCTGCCTTCAATTCTTGACTGTTCCACTACTTTAAGGAGATCCTCATTGACCAAATCTAGGAAGAACAGGAAGAATTCTACAGGCCAACCGTCACGACCAGAACTTGTGTCCTTCTTAAAAAATTTCAAATCCAATTCCATTTCCTTCTGCGTGACCGCAGAGCAAAAGTTTATTGTGTCTCCTTCACATAGAAAAGACGGGAAAAGTCTTATTACCTCTAACTGATCAGTGATGGGAGATCTACCATCCTCCTGGAAAAGAGATGAAAAGTAACTTTTACCCAGAGTGTGAAGCTGAGAGTTGTCGGTGATCAAAGTACCTGCCTCATTCTGCGAGGACCAAATAGCATTGAAATTTCTTCTAGATGAAGCAAAGTTGTGGAAAAACTTGGTATTTGCGTCTCCTTATTCAATCCAGTTAATTCTGCTTTTGAGCTTCCAAGAGAGGACTTCCTTGGACAAGATGCTCTCCTTTTGAAGTTTTAGGGAGAGTAATCTAAGAGTATCGTCCTCAGTAAATATGCCCAAGGGACATGAGGTAAAGAGTGCAAGGATCTCATTGTCAATATCAGTCAAGATTTTACGGCTTTTGGTGAGATAATCTTTTTCCCAACCTTTAACAGCAGCTTTGAGGCATTTCAGCTTCAAGACAATTAGGGACATGGCATCACAGTCTACAGGGTGAGTATCAGTTTTCCAAGAAGAAATGACCAAATCTAAGAAACCCTCCTCTTTTAACCAGGCCCTGTTGAATTTGAATGGGAAGTTGTAACAAAAGGAGAAGTCATCGCATTCGAAACAAACCGAGAAGTGATCTAAGATTTCAGATGGGTGGGCCCAAGAATGATAACGCGGGTATTAAGGTAAAAGATTATCATATACAAGAAAATTGTCAAGCCTCTTCATGATACCTTCAGCACCACTACAACCATTTCTCTAAGTAGGCCCTTGATTAGCGAGTGAAATATCAACCATATTACTTCGCGACAAAAGCTGAGAGAAAAACAAGGCTAGGGGATCAATGTGGGCTTTCCTACCCGATATCTTTGCATCAGGCAGAGTAAAGTTCAAGCCACCAGCTATAATCAAATTAGGATGCTTAAAAATCCCCCTAGCAACAACATTATTCCAAAATACCTCCTGATGAAGATATGGAGCATAGCAGTTAAGACAAGATAACTCAACATTCAAGCCCCTGAACTTATCCTTCACCAGAATACCTCCAAAGGTGTGAAAAGCTTTGCACATAGCTGCAAGTGGATTCCAAGCAGTAAGTAGGCCCCCCTAGTGTCCCACAGAGTCGATATCACAAAATTCCTAACCATGCTTGATCTTTGCAAAGGAAAAGAGAGCATGAGAAAAGTTACACAAGGTTTCCAGGAAAAAAAATCATATCAGGGTTAAGGTCAGAAAGGAGCAATTTGAGGGATTTGGTTTTAGTAAGCCCTCTGAAACTCCATATGTTCACTGAGAAGAGTTTCATTAATAACCCACACCAGAGAGTGACATAGCTCTAAGCACCCGTGATAGAGAGGTAAAGGAACCTGCTTTGGCCACCTCTTTAATTCATGAGGATAGAGGGATGAAAGTATCATCACCCCGTGGGTCTCTCAAGGATCCAAGATTCTTCTTAGCTTTGCGAATCATGACATTTGCATGTCTGGTCGAGTCCAAGGGAAGAATGGATGGAGACAAAGGATACTTGTCAAAGAAGATGGATAAAGATATGGTTAATGATGGGTCAGCAAAGGAGTGCTCCTCCCTGGGGCTGACCGGGGAGTCTAAGCACGTCATTTCCGGGAAGCAGGGTTGGCCAGCGGGACAGAAAGTGAACTGCTAGGAGGTGGTGAGACTCCCAAACTAGAAAATGGAAGGGTGATAGAGTTAGTGTGAGAGACAGCAATCAATGGAGGAGAGGTTGGCAAGGTGCCCTTACAAACATGAGGAAAATCCTCAAGAGAGAAAGGTGAGGAAATCTCTGCTGGTGGAAAAAAAGTACTCGGACAAGGACATGAGGGTTTTGGGAAAACAACCTTATTAACAGGAAAATATGCATGTCACTCAGGGATTTCAACAGGCTGAGGAGTCGAGTCCAGTGTACGATAGCGAGAAATAATTTCCACATCTTCAATAAAGTGGAGTTCTCCTTTAGTAAGATCTGCAACAATAGAGGGGGATATGGAATCATACATACCTGTAATACCCGGAGAAGAGGGAGCCTCACTGACAGTCCCCAAAGTGGGAACATACGAAGTGTGAACCTCCTGCAAAGGAGAGGAGCCACGAAGGAGAGAGGTACAACTACACCGAAGCTAGACAGTTTCATGACAATATGAGCAATGAAAAGGAACATTCAGGTAGTCAATCCTCTGAGTGATAATAACATCATTTGTACTGATATCAATTTCTGTCGGCAAAACTTTAGATACATCAAGCTCGACTAGAACACGACCCATATTCTTGCCAAAGGCATGCATGAAATCCTCCTCAACTGCCACAAAATGACCAAGCGTGTTCGCAATTCCCATTAAGATGTCCTTATTCCAAAGGGGCAGAGGTAAAGCTAGTAAAATGACCCACAAGTGTCACTTTACCACCCTTTCACGGGTAGGGTTAAAGCCAATGTGCCACATACTAAGCACCAGTGAGCCTCGACGAATAGTCCACAAGGAGCTTAAAATCAATGAAGCATCGGTATCTTTGAGGAAGACGAAGACCACCCAGCCGTTTGCAAGGCGACTAATGGTCGTCACATAATTAATTAAAGGCTTCCAGTGAAGAGTGGACCAGTCCACCCATTCTTTCTTGTCCATTCGACAGTATTCCAAGCGCTCGATCAGTTCCCTCCAACATAGGGCCCCAACTCTATCCATCCAAACATCTCGGCTAAGTACAAAGCATTTCTTTGCCTCAATGGATTTAACCGCTTTGGCCCTACAAAGAGTGAAGTGGGGGTTAGGGTTATGTCTCAGTTTCGGGCCCATAACCTTGGTCGGTCGTGAAGTAGTAACTGGAGGAGCGGCCCATAAAACCGGGTCTGAAAAACTTATGCTCACACTTGTGTGAACCCCGAGGATAGCCAACAAGTTATAGAGAAAGATAAAAACAATGGAAGAAAACAATAATAAGGAGAAGCCCTACAGACTCAAGAATCAACCTGGCTAAGTCAGTGAGAGTTCGAATACCATCAATGTGAAGGATAAGACAGGCAGCCAAAATGTCAATACACCAGAAAGCCCAGGAGTTGTTAGAGAGACTGATAAAAAAACAAAAAGGCCCAATGTAACAGAAGGTAAATCAGAGTGAAGAGGAGAGATAGTAAGCCCAAAATACCAGTTAAATAAACAGGAAAAAAAGCTAACCAATGATAGAGCAACGACCAAGAAGAGAAAAAAAATAAAATAAAAACCTATTCCCACTTGTTTTTACCCATGGTTGGTACTAGGTCCCCTTGGGAGGGGACTGAACTCCATGATATTTGAAACTTCGAGTGACCTGAATTTCAACGCCATGGCTAGGGTTTCTACAGCTTTTCCCTGCTCCCAAAGGAGCCAATGTCTATGAAAAAGGATGGAACTGCGAGATTCCGTCGCTAACCGGCTTCCAGGGTTTAGAAACTATAATGTCGGGGATATGTCGCAAAGACAAGGGAAGAATGGCCAGTGTTTCAATGCCATGGATAGGGTTTCTCCACTCTCCCATGGTTGGTACTAGGTCCTCTTGGGAGGGGATTGAACTCCATGCTATTTGAAACTTTGAGTGACCCAGATTTCGATGCCATGGCTAGGGTTTCTACAACTCTTTCCTGCTCCCAAAGGAGCCAAAGCCTATGAAAAAGGATGGAAACTGCGGGCTTCCGTCGCTGACTATATTCTCGGGTTCATAAACTACAATGTTGGGGATACGACGCCAAGGCAAGGGAAGAATGACCAGTGTTTCGACGCCATGGCTAGGGTTTCTCCGCTCTCTCACAATCTCGTTATACTTAGTAAAAAATGGTTTGTTATTATTTATAGTTGGATTTGGTAGGTGGGGTTCACTCATAGTACTTAATCGATGGACCATCTATTTGTAAATGAATGACTTACGACTAAATAAAAATCACATTGAATTTGAGTGGTTATCCTTCCCTATTTTATATGCCAACACATGCTATCCACTCAATCATTACATAGGAGCTCAATAAGAGCATCATGTCACTTACAAAAAATAAACATAGGTGGGGATGATAATTGTCATTCCTCTCAACCACTCAAGCTACAACTAATGGACTACTTTATATTTACACTTACACAAGACTTGTATAGAGAAATGTATTGCCTCAATAAATACACGAAAGCTTGTAAACAAAAGCAAAAAACTCAATTTTGACTTAAAAAATTAAAAAAAAAAAAAAAACTTTATCAATTTTCCACACAACCAAATCCATTTTAACTTATTTAGTTTGATTTAAATAACCTTGCAAGCTTCACATAGTCTGAGTCAAAACCTTTAAAATTTCTTTAACAAAAAGTGAAAGGCAACAAAAGGCCTCATAATCAAATGAAACCAACAAAAATATGTAGAACGTATATAAATTATTTTCAAAACTCACATTAATTTTCACCTTGCAAATGCTTCAAGTTTTCCCTTCTACATCTTTGATTCCTTACCGTTCTTTGCAAATGCAAAATGGTTCAAAATACATTGTATAAGCCAATCCAATTTTCAAACCTAAGCGAACTACAACCTCCAATTTAGTCTAATTTGTTTAAATTGGAGAACCCTATAAATTGAAACAAGTTTAGAACCTACGTCGTATTGAGCTCAAAACTCTCATTACGTATGTCAACAACCGACTTGTTCAAGATCAAGAGATCATAGAGGATGTGAAAGAAATTATGCAAACTGTGGAGTTAATGATCACTACGATGTGGGCATAAGGCGTCAACTATAAGAGGCATTGGGAATTGATTTGATGAAAAAAAGGTCCTTCATCAGAGATCTAGTGGCTCTTTACTTATTATAGCAACAACAAGCATAGAATAATGAGGTCAAGCAAGAAGGTGTTAATGACATAAAAATCAGGTTAAAGAGGAAGAACAAGGTTTTGAGTATCCCAACCTGACTACGAAGAAAAACACGAGACAAAAAGATTCAATGTGGAAGAGCCTTATTGTGGTGCATTAACCAATTAAGCCAACACCTCACCATAAAAAGTGAAGCGCCGACTCAACCTTATAGTACCAGGGGCTAGAACCCCAAGTACCACTTTTATTAGTACACACGCACCCGATACAACAACCGTTTAGAACCAGAACCAACTTTGGTCGAGAACAAAAGAAATAATAATATCCCTATGCCAGAAGGAATGGAATGCATACAAAGACATATTGGATCTCTTCTATTCAGCGTTGGGTATGTGTATAAGTCTGGAGAAATTTTCTTCTCAGTAATAACTTGCATGAGGCGGTAAATAACAGTATCAAAGCTATTATTCCATATAAGATGGAGCCGATTGACTTTGGCTTTAAATATTTGGGCTTTAGGATTAAACCCTATAAATATGGTGTAAAGGACCGGAGATGGATCATAAAAAGTTTTTAGAACAATATTGGTCATTGTACTTACATACTTTTATCATTAAGTGGCAGACTTATATTGATCAGATCGGTCTTGATAGGGATATTAGTATACTAGTCCTCCCTTGCAAGGCTTCCAAAGGCTTGAATAGACTAAGGCAATGCATTTTTACTTTTCTTTGGGGAGGTACTATAAACAAGCGTAAGATGCACCTAGTTGATTGGAAAAGTCTCTCAAGACCTTTCTCCCTTGAGGGATGGAATATAAAAAAATTGGAATGGTTTAGCATCTTGTTCAGACTTAAGAGCCTGTGGAGTATACTCAGGAGTAATGGTTTTTGGTATCATGTGATTCAGGTCAAATATCTCAAAAGGCAATCTATTGACTGCTGGCTCCGTAGAAATATGTTTTCTATATAAAATACCTCTCATATGTGGAATGGTTTCATACGGGTCCTCCCATGGATCAGTTGCAAGCTGGCTTGGAGTGTTGGTGATGGTGCCAATATCAAGCTGGGCATTTACCCTATTGTTGGGTTAAAATCGACCTACATCCTATCCAATGATCTTCGTGCATATTGAAATGAATATGGTATCTTTTATCTCAGTCAGGCTCGCAACTTTGGTTTTTCTCCCACCTCCTCTTCCTATTGGTTGACTACGGAGGACCTTGATCTTGGAGGATCCTAGAAGGCGGAGTGGTCGCATTACATCTATGGTCTATCCCATGGGGGAATCAGGCTCTCTAACCAAAAATATTGTATACTCTAGTTGCATAATACAAAAAATGGTGAAGCTACTGCTCAATTGGCTTACGACCTTATTGCAAATTATTTCTCAGAGAAATTATTTGGTTGGCATTATAAGCAGCTCTGGCAATGACATTTACCACTGAAACTAAAGTGCTTTAGCTGGTTATGTGCTGAGAACCATATCAAATCATGGGACAATTTCAATAATAGGGGATGGATTGGTCCTGGCCGATGTTGTTTATGCAAAAATGATAACGAATCAATGGATCATCTTTTCGTTGCTTGCTCTTTCGCATAGGTGGTAAAAGCCACCCTTGCTTCACGTTTCTCGCTGGTTATTAATTGGAAGGAGCCCTTTTTCTTGGATAATTTAAAAAATTGGGTGATGAAAGTACATAAGCTGCTTTACTTGCCTATATTTTATATCTTGTGCATGTGGAAAGCTCGCAATTATTGTATTTTTGAAGATCAAGAGCAGATGGTAGGCTCTGTATGTTATAGGATCATGAATATTTGTTATGCTTATCCTGCTGTGGAAAATGTTTTTGCACATCATGATATTGGATTAGCTCCTGATGTCACTTATCCTTCTAGGTACTTTGATGGTGCTGCAACATCAAACATTGGGGGTGTTGGTCTTATTCTACTTATCAGTTCCTCCCATTACTTTCACATTAATTTGGGTTGCGGGATCAATACCATTACCAGGGCATAATTAATGGCTCTTTGGGACCTTATGTTTTTTGTGGTTTCTTTTGGCATTCCCACTCTTGCTGTCTATGGGGACTCCCATGTCATCATAAATTGTGCAAACTCAATGTTAAGCCTTGTTGTCTATGGGGACTCCCATGTCATCATAAATTGTGCAAACTCAATGTTAAGCCTTGTTGTCTATGGGGACTCCCATGTCATCATAAATTGTGCAAACTCAATGTTAAGCCTTGCGGTTGTGGACCTTGAACATTGGTGTGATCGCATTACTGAATCAAAGGCCTCCTTCCTCTCTATAAACTTTCAACACATTTATAGGGAGCACAATTCAAGTGCTGATGGTTTATCAAAGGAAGCACTATCTCTTGAGATGGGAAAACTCACCTTCATTAAGTACTTGGAAGGAGAGGTTACTAGAAATGGAAATTTACGGCTCTTTTAAGGTATGCTTGAAAAATACTTATTGTATGACAGCGGATTACTCATCTTTCTTTGAAATATTTGAATTCATTTTTTTAAGTCTTTATTATTATTGTCTTTGCTCATTGATTGAGTTGACTATTGGCACATTTGGTGCCTTAGCATGGGGAGATTTCTCATTTCTCTTAGTGCTTCCTTTGGATATGCTATCAGGGCTCTTTATGTGCTTCCTATGGGTTGTGTAGAAAGGTTTATATACTAAGAGATTAGTGATAGCTTGTATTGGGGTTAGTGGCTCCATTTTTCTCGCATGATATACTGACTGTAGGTCATAGACTGTATGTTTTGTTCTTGTGCTAGTAGATGTCTGTATTTATCATTGACATAGTATGATACTTAGTATCATATATTTGTAATTGTTACCTTTGATTCTCTAGAATATCAAGAAACTAAGCTTTTTCTTCTTGAAAAAATATCCCTATGCCAGAACCTCAAATACCACTTTTACTACTGCACACACATAGAACAACAACCATTTAAAACCAAAAACAACTTTGATCAAAACCAAAAGAAGTATTGATGTTCCATGTGTCCTCTTACATACTTGTCCATTCAATACATTGTCTATCAATAACCATATGGAACCCTATCAATACATTGCCTATCAATAACCATATCAAACCATACTTCCCTTGGGGTCCTTAGAGCAGAGAATTCCCCTGAACAAGTTTCCTAATGAAACTTCTCTCCCTTAATATTCGTGGTTTAGAAGGGCCTACCAAGATTAAAGCCCTCGGTTCTCTTCTCTCTAAACTCAAACCTGATATGGTCTTCCTCCAAGAAACAATGTGTGATCACTCTCAAGCTCTTCTCTCCTTTGCCAAAGTCAAACCGGGATGGGAATTTTGTGCCATAGACTCTCATGGTCTCTCCGGGGGGCTTCTCACAGGTTGTGATCCCTCTGTGGCTTGTTGTAAATCTTTTGTCACACTGTAATGTATTTTGGTTAAGGTCCGGTTAAGAAACCAATCCCTGGAGCTCACCTGTCTCAATTGTTATGGACCCTATCTCAATATGACTATGTTATGGGATTCAACAGTAAAGGAGGGTATTTTTTATTTCCCTAATCTAATCATTGCAAGGGATCTAAATTGGACCCTCTTGGATGTTGAGATTTGGGGTAGAAAGCTCATGTTGACCCCCAAATGTAACACCCCATCTTTGACCCCATTTGCATTAAAAATGTATATGATGTATATATTGTAATTAATCGTGGTGTGGAGCTAAAGGCAAAAGCTCCACCATCGATTTAGTGTTTTATGTTTCGACGATTAAAATTGTTGTTGATGGTATTTTGTGCTAGTCGACACATTATAATTTCGAATCATCATGTAAATATGCAATTAATTAAAAACCCACAACCAGCTATACCAATGCAACATTAAAGAGATGTGGCATGATTTTCCTAAGGAATAGGGAGGGAAAATATTTAACCTTTGGGGCCAATGGGGAAAAGCTAAATGTCAATGAGAGAACCCATCAAACTGTCAACTACCTTTCTTCTCTCATTCACCCAATCATTTAATTCTGCCAGAAATTGGTTGAAGTAGTTATTGCATGGGGATGGGAAGGGTACGGGCACGGGAATTCCAATTTGGGGAAACACCCATTTTTGGGAAAAACGTTTTTGACTTTTGGGGCAAGTTAACACCCAAAATGCATGCCCATTTGGTCATACACCCATGTTTTCCATTTTTTCCTCACCATTCTCCTTCACGTGGGATTCCTTCATGCAGATGAAGTTTCCTGTGTGTTCATCCTTCACGTTGGGAGTCGTTTTCCTCATTTTTGCATGCCCATAATTAGTTTTGGTATTGTTCAATAAGTGGGTAAGGAAGATTTACGTTTTTCCTGCATTTTCATGGATTCTTCAATGTCTGGGAACCGTTTTTACCTTGCTAAGTGGCCAAGAAGCTAGATTCACGTTCTTGTGGTTTATAGCAGTTGTTTTGGCTCCTGTATTGCCATAGTCACCTTCAGAAATCAGAAATGCGATTTGGGTTTTTGCAGAGGTCAATTTTGGCTCTATGGTGTCATTAAAGGATTGTTGAGATCGTATTTCTCTCCTTGGTGTTTTTCTCCATCTGTAAATCTGTTCCTGGGTTTCCCAACGTTTTTCTAAAGACTGACAATTGGTATTTTGTTGTATGTGCACCCTTTCCACAGTCTGAGTTGTTATGCTCCTTGATTTGGTCTGAATCCAATTAGGAGTGGAAGAGGTAAACTGCTTGATAAATCTAGTGCATGAGGAACCTCACTGAGGGATCTTGAGGGTTGATTATTCCTTACCACACATCCTGAATAGCACTTGAAGGGAATGCATAGCTTGAGGGACTATACAACAGAGAAGGGGATGATTCCTTGTGTTGGGTGTGTATGCATTGGGAAAGCCAAGTCAGATCTTGTTTAGGTATCCATGGCTCTATAGTTGAGCTCACTAGCTTAGCAAACAAGCCTTTCCATCTCTTTGGAAGTTTGATAAACCCAAACATAGCTTTGGCTTGACTGAGTTTTGACATATCTTTGGCTATGTGTGAACCTGCTTAGTTTCCTTTTCCTTACGGAATCGTGCCCAGCTCGGGGGTGGCAGTGATGCTGAGAGATCGATGAGCACACTAGCCTATGGTTGGGTGGAATGTTGCAGCGGCATAGCTAGTTGCGGGAAGCTCCATTCAAAGATAAGTATTCTCATGTAATTACCCATGCAACTGTATTGTTTATATGAAATATGATGAACATGCTCCTTATGTTGAATGTATGTTTGCTTCCGCTATATTGTTGATTAATGATGTTAGACAATGCATAATTGCATCTTTTACTTCAATGGAATTTTATGTTTACACTTATGGGGCTAGTTGCCCGGACTGTTAGTGGTAATGTCGCGTCCTCTCGTCGGTAGAAGGGTGGGGACGTGACACCAAAGTTCTTTCTTCACCCAACTGTTGGATTGTACAAGTATGGTGGATATTGCCCTGGTAGTTGTTGGCTTGACCTGGAGGAATGACAATGTTGGGTCTGAAGGAATTAGTAAGAGATTGAGCATATATCTTCTGCCTTGTTGGTGCCTTGTTTTGCTCGATATAGAGCTTGGACTCATTAATCGGTGATCTCTAATCACTTCCCAGTTTGTCTAGAATGGGATGACACAACTTACAAAATGAACTATCCCTTCAAATTCAACAGGGCTTGGTTACCAACGGATGAATTCTCTCATGTTGTTCATTCCTCTTGGACATTCGAGACGAATCCCTCAGGGGGTGATGATATGCATAGGCTGGTAATAGAATTAAAAATACTCAAATTGACATTCAAGATATGGGAAAAAAAACATAAACAATCTCAAAGGCAGGAACTTATTGACATAGGTCATGATATTCAACAACTTCTCTCTTTGTTTCCTTTTGGTATCTTCCCTGAGATGGAATTGCAGAAACTTGTCTCCATTAGGAAAATGAAAGAATAAATATTGGCACAAGAGGTTCTTACCTGGCGACTAAAGAGCAAGACCCTCTGGATTGAACATGGTGATGCCAATACAAAGTTTTTTCACAACTTTGCCTTAGGCAGGTGCAACAATAACAATATTTGGGAGTTGATGGATGGTGATGGAAAGGTGGTTAGTAACCTAGACCATCTCAAATTTAAGGGGAAATAACATTTTGCAGCTCATTTTAAGGATGATTGAAAGGCCCCGATATATGACCAGCTAAAGGTAATTAAACACTTCCCGTCTTTTCTCAACGAGGAAGCCTCTAAGAGCATGGAAATTGAGGTTACGGTGGAGGCAATTGAACATGCACTTAAGAGTTTTAAAAAGGATTGAAGTTTTGGCCCAGATGGCTGGCCAGTGGAGTTCTTCCTCTTTTTCTTTGACCTGGTAAAGCAGGATTTGTGGAAAGGAGTGGAGTAGTCCCGGAAAGAGGGGAGGGTTGGGAGAGCCTTAAATTCCACTTTCCTGACTCTCATTCCTAAGTGTGATAAGCTTAGGCCCTTTGCAGATTTCAGACCCATCTCGCTCTGTAACCTTATCTATAAACTCATATCCAATGTTATTTCAAATAGACTTAAGCCCATCCCAGCAAGGGGAATCTCATTGGATGTGGAGCCCCAACTGGGTCTCTTTTAACTTCTATTTACAGTCAGAAAATTTACTTTATATATACAGTTTGAAAATCTCTAATTCTGTTTTATCTACTTCTAACAATTTACTGTTAACTGTGCAGGTAGCAAAGATAATCACAGCATACTAATTTTTAAAATTTAATTAACAGAATTTGCCATAATAATGCTGGAAAATACCTGTAGGTAGCTAGTAGGTCCACCTTTGTTGCTGCCCTTGTTTGCCGTTCTTCCTTTCTTTTCCCTGCAACCAAAAGTCCTTCCCAAGTTCTGAAACTCAACCAGTCCAAACCAGTCTTGCCACCTTGCCAACTGGCGAGGTCTCGTCGACCACCCAGCTCCAAAGGTACCCGTTTGGACCCCCGAGCCCAAACCGAGTACAAGCCCTAAGCTGTTGTATCCCCTTAAAAAAACAATCTCCAACAAAACCCCTTCTTTGCAGCTCTGCTCCCCCAACCTTTGCTCTCCCAAAATTTCTCCAAAATCCTAAGGTAAAGATCCCTTTCTCCTCCCTCCTTTCTCCCTCTTATCCCCATGTTTGCCGACCTTTCCTCCCCATTACTACCCCTATCTCCATCATAAATTTATCCACCCCCTCCCATCTACCATGTAAGTCCTCGAGCCCTCAACTTGGACTTGGATTAATTTAAATAATTTAAGTTGACTTGGACTAATTTAAATATTAAATTAATATTGCAAGGTG
>LPNX010454877.1:3125-14345 GCA_001517045.1 Pseudotsuga menziesii
CTAAATTTAACATATTCTTAAATCAAATTGAAATATATAAGTGGTTTCAATATTAAAGATGAAATGTTACAAAACATCGATGTCAACAAATTCAAAATCAAAAGAACCAACCATATTATATATGTTGTGTTCCACATATGTATGAATCTTTTTTCAAAAATTAATTAGTGGCAACACAACCTCAAATTCTGAAGGGTTTAATAATGTTCAAGTTGAAAGAATCTACTTCATTATTTGATATTAAAAATTTGACAAAAGACACAGAGGTGAAGCATAATGTATCTAAAAATGTAGCTAGTGAAAATGTAGCCTTGCACTAGTACAAGATGTCCTCTACAACTGTAAAAAATATAGTCCAAAAATACTATAATTTAGTTCATATAGTGTTGCACACTCACATACATATGTGTTATACTTTGTTGAAAATTTAAAAAGCTAATTTCAGGAAAAATAAATTATAAACAACTACACAATATTTCTAAAAGTAAAATTTATATATTATGAACGCTTAATCGATTTCTTATATTTTGTCTTCTTACATCTTAAAATTTGTTATGCAAGTACCTCTAATTGTTTCTTGAAGTCAAAGGTTCATGTTTTGAGTTTTATGTGGCAACTAAAGTGTCTTTAAAGGAGCGCATGATTGTGCATCAACCAAAAATCCATGGTATGTTAAGCTTATCATTAACTGTGGCACATGTCTTTTTCATTACCATGTGGAATTTGAATTATATTATGAAACATTCCTTGATTTTGGTAAAACATTTTGGCCAAATTCACCTCCTCCTTCCACAATCTGTGCTTTTATATCCAAAATTTTATGTGAAAGAGAAGGTAACGACTTATTTTACTAAAAAAAATTGTGTTGGTGGAAATAAATTCAATTATTGTCAAAATTTGATTTTATTCCATTCCAAGTATCGTACTGATATGAATGATCATTGCCAAATCTAACAGTGAATTTTAAGAGATATGAATATATTCAAGCTCCCAATATTACATGTTCTTTAATTGTTTCTAAAATGAATGATTTGTGAGACGATAAAATATAGGTGTCAAGTTTCTTGAACAAGTTTGAAAAGGAGATTTATAAATACATCAAGCATTTGTATAGAGCTTGATGGAAATACCTATAGTTTAAACAATTCCATGAACTTTTTCATAAGTTTGGACAATTTTGTCAGTGGTCTATTTTGTAGAAATAACGAATACCATCATTTTGACCAAGTTTCTACATTTTTCCAAGTTCTATATAAAAATGTTCAACACAATGCGTATGATATAGAAAGAATCAATAATAATCTTCATCTTCATGTGACCAAAGAATATCATTTTTATATTAGTGATGATTGTATACATGATACATATTTTGTTCAAGATGGTTCAATAATCATGTATAACTTTATGAAACAATGTAGAAT
This sequence comes from Pseudotsuga menziesii, assembly GCA_001517045.1. NCBI lineage: Eukaryota > Viridiplantae > Streptophyta > Pinopsida > Pinales > Pinaceae > Pseudotsuga > Pseudotsuga menziesii. The sequence continues at coordinate 4,547 of LPNX010454877.1, forward strand.
TGAATTCATTGAACATTGAATATGTTCAGATGAATATGCGGGTTAATTTAAATCCTCACAACCATTTTTTGGTTATGTTACCTTTATAAGAAAACAAATATTAAAAATTGTTTGAATTTTTTTGAGACTCGCCATGGAAAGAGAGAACAATTGATGGTGCAGGTGCATGTGTAAAATGAACACTTCAACAATGTGCTCCAATTCTTCGAGGTCACTCTTCAGGTTTTCTTTTCTTGGTGGGTTGTACAACATTAATGAGTTAATGTAGGAACATTACCTTTCCAAAGAATCCCCTTGGGTATATTATAGGGGTAGATGGTTATAGGCGCATACTTATCCTCCTATTGGTATTGGGAATTGACCTTGAGTTGACCTTAGTCATCCGCTTGATCATCAGTCTTAGGTTGACCTTGATCCTTGACTTTGAGCATTTACCCTAGGTTGATATTTTCCCTTTTCTTGAGTATAACGCACACTGAACCTCTTTTTACCTATGCACACATATAAGTAATTATAAATACGAGCATATGTTTATGTGTATAAACAAAAACATATGCAAGTACATTCAAAAGCTTTACCTTCCCATGATTGTGTTGGGAGTCATACATTCATAGAAATGGGAAAGTTATCCATGTTTGGATGATGAGCCTTACAAGACATCCAATGATCTGATAGTTCACCTAGAGATGAATGTGCACTCCGATGGGTCAATCCAACCACATATGCAATTGAAAATAGGGACAAATATTACCTTAGAGAACTTATGTGCAACTACAGAGTTCAATATATAAGTGTACATGCATAATTTTTACATGTGCATACCATGTTCTACTTATAAAATATAAAATATGAGAATATGTGGATGTATCTTACCATTTTCTTCTATTTCCAGACTCAATTGTCCATTCATATATCTCCAGTGCCTAACCAAATGTCGTAGGTGTTCGATCATGCATCTCAATTGTTGGATTCGACATTGTGGGTGTCCAACTAGATGCTACATGTTTCCTACTATATGTCGATCCATATATATCAAAGTACATCAAAGGAATATAACCAAATATACAAATACATCATTGTAATTTTTTATATTATAAAAAAATATGCTAAGAAAATACTTGTTTTTTTTTTTTAACAGAAACAAAAAGAGGGATTATATTAACAGGCTGTGCACAGCCATTCAGAACATCAGTGAAAGAAAATATAAGGCCGGCAAGGCAAAAATGCTACACTCCAGACATGTTCCGTTTCCCAAAAGAGAGAGCATATGATTGTTTCAGGACTACATGCTATACGGGTAGTATATACCCTCACGAACTGACTACAAAGCAAAGTGCAGCGATACATAACCCATACAAAACTGGAACATAATAACCCATACTAAACTGAGACATAAACAACAAAAGATAGAAGTCAGGTGCCTTTCTGAGGCCTGGTCTGTTGAACATATTCTTCTTCCATAGGCTGGTCAGCAGTTTCATTGACGCCATTAACCCTGCTTTCCTGATTCATAGAAACAAGCTTTCAAAGATCTTCTTCTATGCGTTCTACTCTGCCCAACAGCTCGAGCAGGTTGCTTTCAAGGTCGTCTATGCGGGCACCATTATTGCTGACCTCCAAAGATGTTCTACTCACAGTCTCACTCATACTCTTTATTTCCTTAGCCATTTCCTTGTTGTCCATTACCCCTATGGCTGTCATCTTGTATAGCCTGCGTAAATTCTTCATTATATCCTGTAGCCCAGGGTTGTTGCCAAAGTGAGCCATTCTGCCAGAGTCAGACGTGATTGCTATTCGGGAAAGTTGAGAATGCAAAGAGGAAAATGCAGTGTCTGCAATTTCTTGCTGCAGGGCTGAATCTCTCCAGAGGTTGGTTATTTCTTGCTGCAAAGCGGAACCCCAAGAATTATCTGAGCAAGACAAAGTTCCCAGGGCGTCTTTCTTCCAACCGGAGCATAGGCATCCCAGAACCCTTTCCTGCCTGTCGATTCGGAGTGAAAAGATGTCAACCTGATAATCGATTTCCCAAGATGCAGAAGGGTAACAGCATTGACAGGAGAAGAGGGCGGACAGCGCGAGGCATTCTTTTATAAAGGCTCGGATGAGGGGGAGCCCGTGCCAAGGAATTCCCTGCAGACTCCCACCTCCAACTCCTTCTACCACATGCAGTAAGAAAATTACAGAACTGGGAGAGCCGAGACCCGAACCTGGAGAGCAACAATGAGACAAGCCAAGACAAGGATTCGCCATGAAGACGGAGAAAGAAGTCCCCCGATCGTGCGAGAAGGAGTGACAATAAATTGGGAGCTTGAAGGGAGTTAAAACCGCAGCTGCCGAGGAGGGAAGAGCTATCCACGCGGCCACCACAGAAGAACAGACAGGACGAGACCATAAATGCCAATAGCCACCAAGAGGAAGGGGAAGGTGGGAGCCAGCTGGAGGGAGGAGGCGAGGGAAGGAGAGGCGGTCAATGGGAGGGATAAGGAAAAGGGAAGGGGGGATAAGGAGAAAGAAAAAGGGAGAGGGGGGAAGAAAAAAGAGAAGGAGGATGGAAAAAAAACCAAGGGAGAGGGAAGAAATGAAATCAACAAAACTCCAAATGTGTTCCCCGAAAGATAAGAACTTCACTTCATAGACTTGCCTGATGAGATTGCGAGAAATAATTCTAAATCCTCTCGTCATGGGATGACTTTGAAGAATGGAGGGTCGCCATCCTAACTGAAGTGGCCTTGGGGGAGACTGGCTCCAACATTGGCCATGATATCTGCTTCCTTATTATTCTGGCGAAGAATGTGATAAAACTCGATGGATTGAGACAGAAGAAGCTTAGCCTTTTTATATAATCTACGACATTTGATATCTCCTGAGGGATACCCATTGATCATCTTATAGATGACATTCCTAGAGTCGCCAAAGACCAAAACTTTCTGGAGTTTTTTGTCCCGAATAAGATGGAGACCCTGGAGAAGAGCCATCCATTCTACTTCATTGTTGGTTCTAGGGCCAAGACCCCAAGCAAATCTATGTTCCACTTGTCCTCCGAGATCCACTAGAATCCCACCCGCACCTGCCACCCTTGGAAGAAAATACTTGTTTTTGTAACAACACATAAATTATTATATATTTCATTGATACCATTTTTAACTATTTCTAGCTTATATTTGTACTGTTCATTTTGAGTGAATGAATATATGTATATGTAATTATACCATCATAGATCTATCTTAAATGTGAACCTATCAAGTACCGAGAGGCATCCAATTTCTCGAGGTGTTAATATTTTAATGATATTTTATTTTATTTTACATTTTTATTTTATGAGTGAATATAGGTTTTTTAAATTATTTTTTATTCAGTTTTCTTTTTTTATCTTTGATCCAACATAGAAAAAAATTTACTTTTTATTTTGGTATAAACGTTAGTTCATTACATGTAACGTTACACATCTCCCCATATTGGGTTCTAAGCGCCTCCCTACTTTCAGTGCAATAACATTTTTTTTGCGTGTAATAATCTATTTTAAAGTCATAGTCAATTCAAACACCAATTTGTTATATGAGGCCCCCTTGTTTGAAGGACAATGTGTGGAGAACCTTCTGCAATAAACAATGAGAATGCACGATAAGACAGAAATATTGGAGCACAAAAGATATTTTATTGATCGTGGGCCACTTCGAGGGGGCAACCTCCTTTGAGCAAGCTCAATACAAAATAACTCTTGGATGCTTTCATTAGCCTCAACACATACTTATATACTAAGTATAATCTAAACAACTATTACCCCCCATAAATGTGGGATAATGCAACATAATAACTACACAACTTAACAACTATTACTTACTCCCCATGAATGTAGGATAATACAACATACTGATGGGACGACTTACAAAGCATATACGTCCAATAAAATATACTAAAAAAATAAAGAGGAGGGTTGACACAAGTTCTTAACATCTCATCCCTCTTAAAAAAAAAGCTTTGTCCTCAAAGCTTTAGATGTGGAAACTGTTGCTGAATTTGAAGGAGCGGTTCCCCTGTAGCATCCTCTGGTTGCATGTTGTGCCATTGAATTAAGACCTTTGTGATTGACCGAGAGCAAAGTTGACAAGTGCACTTATTGAGGATGGCCGCCGGATCTGAAATGATGGATCCTTCATTATCCCGTTCTGGTAAAACAATTTGTTCTCTGATGTTGGTGCCAATCACTTACTGAATGCGAGAAGGAGGAAGAGCCAATTTATAAGCAACAGACCCAATCTTCTGAAGAACTGTATATGGACTAGAGATCTTTGGAGTGAGCATTTGATTCCCGTTGAGTTTTAAGGAGGATTGCTTGTAAGGCTGCAAATGAAGAAAAACCATGTCACCGACTTGAAAAGTGTGCTCAGAATGGTGCTGATCAGCTTGGTGTTTCATGCGGGTTCTGGCCATGTGAAGATTGTCCTGTAGAAGGTGAAGAATCTGATGTCAGTTTCGAAGAACCATGTTAATGGCCTGAAATGGTGAACTGCTGGGGGTGTATGGAAGGAGTATTGGAGGTGTGTGACCATAAACTGATTCATATAGAGTCATTTGAGATGCAGTATGGTAGGAAGTATTGTACCACCATTCAGCGAGAGGGAGCCACTTTTCCCACAGATGTTGTTCTTTAGAGGTGAAACAACGAAGATAAGTTTCCCAATAGTTGTTGATGACTTCATTCGGACCATCTATTGGTGGGTGATAAACTGAACTCATATTCAGTTTGGTGTCAGTAAGGAGAAAATGACTTGTGAAAGGTGTGTTGCGGTCTGAGACAATGGAAGAAGGAATTCCATGAATAAGGAATATCTTGTCCATGAAAATTTGTGTGATTGAGGAGGTGGTATATGGAGGTCTGAGAGCACAAAAATGATGATATTTGGAGAGTCGATCAACCACAACCAAGATTATGGTCTTCCCTCCATATTTAGGGAGCCCTTGAATGAAATCCATCGAAATATATGTCTAAATCCTTGTAGGGATGGGCAAAGGTTCGAGCAATCTGGAAAGGAGTGTAGTTTCACAGGCTGATCTTATCCACATGTACGTTCATGCTGGATAAGCCAGCTGGCTCGCGTTGTCCCCACATATAGCTCCTATTCTCCACCGGCCGGAATCGAAAAAACAGCCCAGTGATCGGACGTCCGTCGCGTCCTGTGGAGCCCTCTCTGTCTCCGTTAACCTCTGTCACGGCATCCTCGGCAGACGGGGTATCAGGTCTGAAAAACTCCCCATCACACCGTCGTCAAACAGTCTAGTCCAGATCGACCTCGATGGGGTTCGGACGAAGCCAAACTACTCAAACTGGTCCTGAATGGGGTTACAACTACTGTGTCGTTGTAGGTTGGGAGGCTTGGAAGGAGCGGATCAGATTGCAAAGCTGGAGTACTGGAGTCGTATTGTAATATTGCAGTTGTTGTGGTGTTATCGAATGTGGCTATTTACGAACTATAATATGCTTGAGCGGCCATGTAGTATTGGCCCGGATCTTTGTTAGCTGTGAGGAGGATGTCTGTGGTCTGGCCTGGAGCTATCAGAATGACGTCGGTTTGATAGGGTTTGGTGTAGGAGGCGTCCACAGCCACAACGACGAATTCGTGGTCTGCGATCTTAAAGAAGAGGTCTGTATTGAGAGCAACGCCTACGATTCGAAGAAGGTAGGTTTCGCCTAATGTGATTGGAAGCTTGAAGGTATCCGTATTCATCCAGTGTTAGAGTAGATGTTATTACTGTGATAAAACTCAGGAAAAGTTGTTAAAGTTCCCTCATAGAGATCGAAAAACGAATTATAGAATCATGTAGATTTTGTAGTTAATGTAAGTAACTGGTTTCCTTAGCATCTCTGAAACTAAGGGCATTTTCATCGAATCTCAAACAACTTCCACTGATGACCCATTCGATTTTTGTTATGGGCTTACTGATATTGCAAAAATGTTATTTGTAACTAGTCAGGTTGACAAAAATGAAAATCCCTTCAGCCTGGTACCCTTCTTTCTTATGATAAATGACGAGCTTTTCATGAGTCCTTTACACCATATTCACGAATGTGTGCTTCAAGGCGAAGGTGTAGCTTGGGGCACTTTCCAAATAGCTCACGGGAAGAATTTTTGGGCCTTTAACAAGGAAAATTCCCATTTTAACACCCTCTTTAACACTGGCATGGAGTCGTTTACCAAGGTTATAATGAGACAGTTTGTGGGTTGCTACGAGGGGTTTCGGCCGGGTGAGAAGTTGAGAGTCGTGGACGTGGGTGGGGGAAAGGGAGCGGCCATGGCTCAAATCGTCTAGGCTCAACCCCACATCCATGGGATTAACTTTGATCTTCCTCAAGTCATTGAAATTGCCCCATCCATACCAGGTAGGTTTGAAGTTTAGTTAATATATTCAATGCAATTTTTCATCTTGATGTGTTTTATTTCTTGGCAGGTGTAAAGCACGTGGGCGGGGACATGTTTGACAGCGTACCATCTGGGGATGTCATTTTTATCAAGGTATTTCAGTGATTACTTCATTGCAATCACTATTCTTCCTCCTCATTGCAGTTTTTATCATCATGCTGGATTCAATTAGCTCCCTGGGCTTGCCTGCTTTGCTCTAGCCTCTAGGTTTGATCTTAACTTTTAGTGTGACTGACTGAATTAGCAGCAAGTATTGCATAACTAGGACGATGAACGATGTGTAAACATCCTTGAGAATTTCCACAAGGCTTTGCCTGAGAATGGTAGACTCATAGTGATGGAAGGCGTGGTCCCTGATCAGCCTGGCCCAAGTCAGGAAGTACAAATGATTTTTGATTTGAATATGATGGTCTATTCTGGCGGAGGAAGGGAACGGAGTGAACAATAGTGGAGAATATTGCTTGAAAAACCTGGATTTACTCCCCTAAAAATTGTCGAACTACCTGGGATTAGCTCACTAAGTATTCTGGAGACAACCAAGCCCAAGTCGTTGCAAGCTATTAAAAGTCAGACCTGGATATTACTGATTTGGATCTTTGACAGTCTGACTGTTTATATTTTTGAATAGAAACCGGACCTGAATATTATTGAATTGAATAATAAATTTTATTTGGATCTATGACAGTGTGACTGTTATGTTTTGAATAGAAGCCGGACTGAATATTATTGAATTACATGGTTGAATATTATTGTTTGAAACAAGGATCTAGATGAATATTATTAGATTGAAATGGTTGGCCATTGTTGGATTGGAAAATTAAAAGGGATGATTATTATATTCTTCTCCTCTTAAATGGATTATCTTGGATTGAATGGAATTCTAATTATATTGAAGAATTGCATGGCGCATCTTAACACTTATGCCAGGAATCGTTTATGTTACTTCCTGGTTGTTTATGGTTAGTAAAGATTATGTGCACATACATCTCCAATTTCATCACATAGAGACATGTTTGAGCTATAAGTAAAATCTGACCAACATCTTAGGCCCTCCTCTCTCGTAGCTAAGACAACAACTTTATGAACGGAAAGAGGGACAATACTTTTACTTATATTCTACAATAAGTGTAATTGTAACTAGGATATCTACATAGTTTGTGGTTGGATCAGGTGGATAGGGATCAAATAGTTAAGGAATGAAAGATAATTTGGAAATAATTTTTTTTTTACTCGTATTTTTTTAGTAAAATCGGTTCAATTGTGAGCTATCCATGTCTAACAATTCTTCTCATTTTTTAAATCTTTTTTCTTTCTAACTCACATTCTTCTAATTATCTGTCATGAAGTGGAATCAATCTGGACAGTACACTTGTCCCATCCTCGTATGTAGATGGAAATATTTTGTTTTTTCTATCTCACGTTCTTCTAATTATCTGTTATGAAGTGGAATCAATCTCGAAGTACACTTGTTCCATCCTCGTTTGTAGATGAAAAGGCATAAGACTAATCTCAAATAAAAACGTCTATAAAAGTAATAAATAGATAGTTTATGTAATTTCCCCACAAAATGGCAATGATGGTGCCTTGGCTAATCAAACTGTATTTCTTCAATCCCCATGTACACTCAAATTAGTCTTATCGGGTAGTCATAGTTAATGTTTTGTTGTACACTCAATTTTAGTCTTATCATTTAGTCATAGTTAATGTTTTGTAGTAGGAGGGCTCTGAGGTCGGCTGATTCTGATCAAGATAATGATGGTGGTCCATATTTGTTATTGTAAGAGTCATATCAATGTTTATTTATTGATTTCAATATAGGATTAGACAACTTGGAATTTAGTAGTTGAAAAAGAACTAATAGTAACTATGGTGACCATAGTTGACAAAGAACTAATAGTAACTAAGGAGGTCACCATGGTTGATGCCAAGGACTTGGATCTCGTAGCAGTGAATTCAATTGGAGTTATCTTTATCTCAAGCAAATGTAAGTAATATTTGAGGGATGACCGAGGTGTTACAATAATACAAGGATCGAATATACAACTTATTTTAACATTTTTACTATACTATCTTCATATCCCAGCCCATACATGTTTTTTCTAGTCATGAAGCTCGTTTCATTATCAATGGAATCCCAAAGAAAGATCAATTAATTTGTGGAGCACATGGATGATAAATACATAAAGAAAGATTTGTGGAGCATGTGGAGGATAAATACATATTCCATGTTAGGTATGAAATTAACTTTGAGTCAACTTTAGTTTGAAGCACCCAATTTACAAGAACAAAGAACTTTTTTTTAACCATGTTAGCATGTTTATTTGGTAAGTCATGGAAAATCTATTAAAATAGATAATAAATATACATTAAAATATTCATTTTAATATATGGAATATCTATTAAGATTGATAATAAATATACATTAAAATATTTATTTTAATATAATTTGTAAATTAATATTTTAATTCATTTTGTAGGAGATATTTTTTATAGTTTGTATGTATTTTTCTTGTTTTACTTGACTAAGTTAAAATGGGTTTATATAGATAACAATCATGTCTATTCATCATGAATAGAGATGTAAAACTTTTTATAAAGTGAAACTTTCCATCAAAATCATTTAGGCACCTACCTTGCCTTTTATTTATGAATGGAATCAACATATTTAAAATATTGGTTGAATTCAATGTTTTATGTTATAGATAAGAATGCTAGCGATATTATTTTGGAATATTATTGGATATATTATATTGATATTATTAGAAAAAGAAATTTATATTGCATGATATTACAAGTTAAATTAACATAGGCCTCAAGATTCATGACTAATGTTATTGAACATTTTACCTACAAAATATATCAAGTTCAATAATGGGAGCAAGATTGTAAATTATGCTTATTAATATGTATTAGATGCTTCAAACTTTGACATCCTTAATAGTTAATTATAGATGGTCCTTATAAAATAAACATGCTTAGTTTTGGGAGAAAGTTAAGCATGTGAATTATATATTTTTTTATATAAATTGATATATTTTTTCTTATATAATATATTTTTAAGTAAAATATAATAAATTAGTATTTTTTATTTACAATATTTACTTAACTTAATTTATAACTAAATATCATAAAATCTATCACTAAATATCTAACAAAAATTACTACAATATTTTATTTCGAAGAAAACCCAAAATACTTGGATAAAAAAAAAAAATTCAAACATTATTTTTTTTTAAAATAATTACTTTTATAAATCATATTTAATTTATAATTTTTTTAAAATAAATTAAGATTTCTAAATTCAAAATTATTATAAATTAATAAAATATAATATTCATAAAATTAATGATTTTTTCCATTAACAAAGCTATAAATTTAAT
>LPNX010454880.1:0-11742 GCA_001517045.1 Pseudotsuga menziesii
ACGTTTCGAGTGGACACTCCACCAATCATCAGAGGAACAAAATGAAAAGCTCAAAGTGGTATTGAAGAGAGTGAGAAAAAGCTAATAATAAATAAGGTAACGGTTTTGTACATGCATTAATGAATATAATTATGCACATTTGATATAGTGAGATGCTATGTTGATCTAAAAGACAAATTGAAAAGTTAAAATTTGAATGGTGTTATCTAATTCGCATAAAGTATCATCACATGAATTAACATTGAACATCAAGTGGAATTTTCAAATATGTAGTAAATAATATAAAACTCCTCAAAAAGTATCTTCAAGAGTATTTATTATACTACAAACATTGAAAAATGTTTCTTCATGTATACTAAAAGTCATTCAAAAAGAAAAATTACATTCATGAATCATCTCCACATAATCTCCTTATATCTGCTCAAGCAGATCAAGTACATCTTGTACACTACATTTATTTATCTTGGTCTTCCTGCAATCTTCTTTCTTTGGCATCCATGCCCAAACTATGGTATTAATTGGAATAGATCCAAGTTATGTGTCATTAGGATTTGGTACCCAATATTGTTCTAAAAATTTTCCCTTGTATTTCCTTGAGCTAGGCTGCCACCAATCAATCATTACATGAAGAGTCTCGCTGTCATCATCTTGGAAGATATCTGAGTGGATTTTGTCATCCAAATCGTCTCTCCTTCATCCTCATTTCCTGATCTAACAAACAACATCTTTCCTTTCTCAACCTCAAATCTAGGATTGAATGTTGGATTTGGATTACTGCACTTGGGTCCAACATATAGTACTTCATCTATCACATTATCAAAATCCCCATCCATAATACTTGATATTGCATGGAGTGCATTACCATCAACGTTAACATTTTGCTTCGTCTTGGGCCAAAAATCATCAGAAGAAGAATCACTTTCATCCAAGGATGTATGGTCATTGTAGATTCCATCTAATGCATCAAGAACTCTTTTCCAATACTCTAGTTTCTTATTCCATTCCTCTGTAACAATTGGTGAATTCTCATTGCCAATAGTCTCTTCCCACATTTTTATGTATGATGTTATTCCTTCCTTTAGTTCTTTTAAATAAACATCATTGTCTTTGGGACGTAAGAAAGATGGCTTCCCTGTGGGCAATATAGCTCAACCTTCATCATCTATATTCCACAACTCAACTGGTTCTGACCACTCAATGTCTCTGATGGATTCTTTATACCTCATAACTGGAACATCATTGAGTACAAGAAATTAGAAGTGCTGGACATTAAGATGTCCAACTAGTGCATTTTTCCCCTCCTTGATGTACCCATTAAGATAACTTTTGAAGTCATACACTTTGTCAATAAGTTTAGATGGAAACACCCATTTTTATTCTATTGTGCGATATGTGTCTATCATCTCAGGTAAAGAATATAATTCTTTACTTTTCAAGTTGGAAGACATTCTTCCCTGGGTTCCATCTATGTCTTCATGGGTGTGCCCCATAAGCAAGAACCCAACCTCAATAGTGGTGAAGACACCAAGTACAGTTAATAGTGATAGAAACATGAAAACATAATGATTCTTATTATCACTAGTTGCATTGTCCAACTGTAACAACAAATGTGGAGGAAGAGGTTTAAAATCAAGATTTTGATTTTTTGAGCTTCCATTTAAAGATAGGAAAGCATCCTTGTACACTCTACATTTCGAGTAAATAGAGTTTTGAGGTAATGAATTTGAAAGTGGGTTTCTTGAACTTCCGCTCTCATAAAGCAAATCACCATACATATCAAGGTGTGCATCTTCAAGGTCCCTTAAGCACTTTGCAAGAGATTTAATGGTAAATTGTGATCCCATGTGTGCAAATCATAAGGATAAATGACCAAAACCTCCTGTGCTATGCCCATGTGTTAGCATACCTGTCAACGACAAACCCAAGTTTGTTCCTACAACAGATTTTGAGTTGACACGTAATCTTGGGATTGAAGTCTGTGTTTTGCCATTTTATCATGGATAATGCTCAAGTATTCCTTTGGATACCACTCTGACATAATTATGTGGGCATAGTAGCAATATCTTCCACACATAACAATCTTATTATGTTTCTTCAGTCTAGCTCATTCCTTTTCTTCCAACTCTTTTGTAGTTGTTGTCTTCATCTGTGCTTTCAACATGATACATTCACTACATTTACTGAAGTTAGTGTTCTTTGAAAATGCCACATCTAGAAAATAGTATTCTAAATCTTGCACATTGTTTGTTGTGATATTGATGGAAAATTGAGCTCTTGAAGAGCCTCATCGATCTCTTTTAAAAAAGAAATTTGGGTGTACGTTGATGGCATCAATCTTAAAGGAGTAGACGTTCCATCTTCTTCAACTTGTCATGTTTGGTTCGGTGAAAAATCTGAATTATCCATTACAATTTTGTGCAATATTTCTATGGTTGCCATAGTATGTGCATGTGGTTTGCATTTGTTGGTGTTACCATGTATTCCTTTGACATGTCCTTATTGGAAATTATGTTGGTAAGTATTGAAGGTGCTTTGAGGAATATTATGTATCTTGTACCATTCTTTCTTACAAATAATATCTCCATTAAACCTCATGTCCTTTACTTTCCTAACAGTAGGAGGTAGGCCATGGCCATGGCTCTTTGACATGATTGTGTTGGAAATGAGTGAATTCAAGACAAATTCCCTAATACCATTAATTTTAAGAATTTCATACCCCTTATAGCAGCTGCAATGGATTTCCTATCCACATGTTGAAGACAATCTTGTTTGCAACATTCATCCACTGCCAAAAGTCGAATTTCTTTCTCTTCATCTCTCTGTGTTTGAAAGTTTCCAACTTTTTTTGTAGCCACAACTCATTTAATCCTTTTATATGTTCTCATTACATGCATAGCAATTGAGTCTATATCTTTTTCATTATAAATATCACCATCCCATGTGTTTAAGGGACTTGTGTCCTCTATAAGATCCCATACCACCATTTCCTTGGGTGCCTCTTTGAAATTTTCATTCACCCTTAAAATCTCACCTTCATTGTCCACCAACTTATTTATTAGCCATCTAACGAAACAATGTATAAACTTATCCCCAATCCTACATCTTTCACAATTTCTTCCTATGTTGTCCACAAAAAAAAATGAATTCCTTTTCACCTAACATTTCACCCTCAACCATGTCATCCTCACAAACATTAACTATGATCCCTTTGGCAATGCACATGCTTGTTCCCGTGCACTCATGTGTAGGAAAAACCTATTTACATGTGAATGTAAGCCTATCTTGGGGAGTATTTACTTGATGATCTGACAATGAGGTTCCGAATCTGATTCTGGCCAAATCTCATAAGATACCAATGCACCCCCCAGTGTATTCTCAAATCCTGTTGGATGTTGAAAAAGAGCATCATGTTTTAACACCTTCTCAATGTTAACCACTATGGATCCTTTATTTACCATCCTTCCATGCACCTTATGACCAATATTTGTATTGAACATGGAACCTTCACCCACCTTCACTCCACATTGCAAAAGATCTACCGTGTCTCCAATAGAAAATGCAGAAGAGACATTTGCACATATACTACAAATTAAACAAACTTAGTATTTGCTCAAAAAAACAAGCAATGTACTATCAAAAACACTTAACATGTGCTTCAACATTTTGATTTACCTTTGTTATGCCTCGAATCTATGATCTTCCATGGATGTAAGTCCCCTTCATCGACATCTTCCACAATCAAATGTGGTTCAATGACATCAATTATCAAAACCATAACATATCATACATTAAGCCTTTCTCCACCATAATGAGTTGTAGTCTCTGTAGATTCAACCCTGCCTAGTCCAATAACTTTACCATTAATTAGGAGGTCAACATAGTCCCCTCTTATCAAAATTATATTTTCCATTGTAACTCCTCCCAATTTCTATAACACATTTGAATTGTAGTTTGTAATTAAGGTTAAACCATATGAAATGTATGCTCAAAAAAGTAATATAGTTGCAATAATTCAAAACAATAGGGTAGCCCTTTTGTATGCCATGAAACATTGTTCCCCTACATCTTGTGCATGTTAACAAAAGGGAATTTACATATAAATTACATAAAATATATATAAAGAGATCACAATAAGAGATCCAAGAAGTATCATAGAATGACAAATATCAACTCAAATAAACCCACCAAATTCCTATTTGACTATGGACATGGCACTTATATTATTGATGTCTGTATGAATGTGCTGGAAATCTAGCTAGAGTTAGCTTCCGTTCTTAAAATGTTGCACGAAGAATGAAAGTTAATGTGTGTTACTTTTCTTAATGTATTTTTCCATCTAACAGAACCACACTGTCATCAATCACATTACACCATGATGGAAATCTAGTTGGAGTTAGCTTTCATTCATAAAATATTGCATGGTGACTAAAAGCTAATCCGTGTTAGTTTTCACAAGGTAGTTTTCCATCTAACACAACCACATTGTCATCAAATATATTACACCATAATAGAAATATAGTGGAGTTAGCTTCCTTATAACAACATGGCATGGTGAGTGAAACCTAACGTGTGATAGCTTTCATAAGGAAGTTTTCTATCTAACATAACTACGTTGTCATCTATCACATTGCACCACGATGGAAATCTAGCTAGTGTTAGTTTTCATTCTTAAAACATTGCACGATTATTGAAATCTAAAATGGGTTACTTTTCATAAGATAGTTTTTCATCTCACACGACCACATTGTCATCAATCACATTGCACCATGATGGAAATCTAGTTACAGTTAGCTTTCATTCTTAAAACATTGCACCGTGAGTGAAAGTTAATATGTGTTAGTTTTCATAATGCAATTTTAAATCTAACACAAACACATTGTCGTCAATCACATTGCACCATGATAGAAATCTAGTTGGAGTTGGCTTTCGTTTTTAAAACATTGCATGATGAGTGAAAGCTAATGTGTGTTAGTTTTCATAAGGTAGCTTTCTATCTAAAACAACCACATTATCATCAAATATATCACACCATGATGGAAATCTAGCTGGAGTTAGCTTTCCTTTGAACAACATGGCACGATGAGAAAAAGGTAATGTGTGTTAGCTTTCATAAGGTAGTTTTTCATCTACCACAACCACATTGTCATCAATCACATTGCACCGCAATGGAGATCTAGTTGGAGTTAGCTTTCGTCCTTAAATATTTGCACGATGAGTGAAATCTAATGTGTGTTAGCTTTCATAATGTAGTTTCTCATCTAGCACAACTACATTATCATCAATCACAATTCACCATGATGAAAATCTAGTTGAAGTTAGCTCTGGTAAAAGATAATGTGTGTTAGTTGTCATAAGTTAGTTTTTCATCTAACATAGCCACATTGTCCTCAACTACATTACACCATGATGAAAATCTAGTTGGAGTTAGCTTTCATTCTAACAACATGGCATGATGAGTAAAAGATAATATGTGTGTTAGTTCATTGCACCATGATGAAAATCTAGCTGGAGTTAGTTTTTGTTCTTAAAACATTGTATGTTGAGTGAAAGTTAATGTGTGCTAGTTTTCATAAGGTAGCTTTCTATCTAAAACAACCATATTTCCATCAAATACATAACACAATGATGAAAATCTAGCTATAATTAGCTTTCATTTTAACGTGTTAACTTTCATTCTTAAAGTATTGTATGGTGAGTGAAAGCTAATGTGTTAGCTCATTGCACCAAGATGGAAATCTAGTTGAAGTTAGCTTTTGTTTTTAAAACATTGCACGGTGAGTGAAAGTTAATGTGTGTTAGAATTCATAAGGTAGTTTTCTATCTAAAAGAGTCACATTATGATTAAATACATAACACCATGACGAAAATCTAGTTGAAGTTACCTGAAGACCTTAAATCATTGCACGATGAGTGAAATTTAATGTGTTAGATTTCATAATGTAGTTTCATCAATCATAATGCACCATGATGGAAATCTAGTGGAGTTAGCTTTCACAAGATAGTTTTCCATCTAACACAACCACATTGTCATCAAATAAATTACACCATGATGGAAATCTAATTGGAATTAACTTTCATCCTGACAACATGGAACGATGAGTGAAATCTCATGTGTGTTCTCTCATTACACCATGAAAATATGGCTGAAATTAGTTTTCTATCTAATACAACCACATTGTCACATTGCACCGTGATGAAAATCTAGATGGAGTTAGTTTTTGACCTTAAATCGTTGCATGGTGAATGAAATCTAATGTGTGTTAGCTTTCATAATGCATTTTTTCATTTAGCACAACCACATTGTCATCAATCAAAATGAACTATGTTGGAAATCTAGCTAGAGTTAGCTTTCATTCTTAAAACGTTGCACGGTGAGTAATTGCTAATGTGTATTAGCTTTCGTAAGGTAGTTTTCCATCTAACACAACCACATTGTCATCAAATACATTAAACCATGATGAAAATCTAACTGGAGTTAGTTTTCCTTTTAACATGGCACGATGAGTAAAAGCTAATGTGTGTTAGCTTTCATAAGGTAGTTTTTCATCTAACACAACCACATCGTCATCGATCACATTGTTCTGTAATGGAAATCTAGCTAGAGTTAGCTTTCATCCTTAGATGATTGCACGGTGAGTGAATTATAATGTGTGTTAGCTTTCATAATGTAGTTTTCTATCTAACACAACCACATTGTCACATTGCACTGTGATAGAAATCTAGCTGGAGTTAGTTTTTGAACTTAAATCGTTACAGGGTGAATGAAATCTAATGTGTGTTAGCTTTCATAATGTAGTTTTTCATTTAGCACAACCACATTGTGATCAATCAAAATGCACTATGTTGGAAATCTATCTAGAGTTAGCTTTCGATCTTAAAACGTTGCACGGTTAGTAATTGCTAATGTGTGTTAGCTTTCGTAAGGTAGTTTTCCATCTAACATGACCACATTGTCATCAAATACATTACACCCTTATATAAATCTAGCTGGAGTTATTTTTCCTTCTAACATGGCACGACGAGTGAAATCTAATGTTTGTTAGCTTTCATAAGATAGTTTTTCATCTAACATAAGCACAATTTCATCGATCACATTGCTCCGTGATGGAAATCTAGCTGAAGTTAACTTTTGTCCTTAAACGATTGCACTGTGAGTGAAATATAATATGTGTTAGCTTTCATAATGTAGTTTTCCATCTAACACAACCACATTGGCATCAATCACAATGCACCATGATGGAAATCTAACTAGAGTTAACTTTCCTTCTTAAAACATTGCACGGTCAGTAAAGCTACTGTATGTTAGCTTTCATAAGGTAGTTTTCCATCTAACACAACCACATTGTTATCAAATATGTTACATCATGATGGAAATCTATTTGGATTTAGCTTTCCTTCTAACAACATGTCACTATAAGGAAAAGCTTATGTGTATTAGCTCATTACACCATGATGGAAATATAGCTGGAGTTAGCTTTCATTTTAACAACATGGCACGATGAGTGAAAGCTAATGTGTGTTACCTTTCATAAGGTAGTTTTCTATGTAACACAACCACATTGTCATCAAGCACATTGCACCGTGTAGAAAATCTAGCTCGAATTAGCTTTCATCCTTAAATCATTGTACGGTGAGTGAAATATAATGTGTGTAAGCTTTCATAGTGTATTTTTCCATCTAGCACAACCACATTGTCATCAATCACAATGCACCATGATGAAAATCTAGCTGGAGTTAGCTTTCATTTTTAAAACATTGCACAGTGAGTAAAGCTAATGTATGTTAGCTTTCATAAGGTAGTTTTCCATCTAACACAGCCGCATTGTCATCAAATACATTACACCATGATGTAAATCTAGCTGGAGTTAGCTTTCCTTCTAACAACATGGCACTATGAGAAAAAGTTTATGTGTGTTATCGCATTACACCATGATGAAAATATAGCTGGAGTTAAATTTCATTTTAACAACATTGCACGATGACTGAAAGTTAATGTGTGTTAGTTTTCATAAGGTAGTTTTCCATCTAACACAACCACATTGTCATCAATCACATCACACCACGATGAAAATCTAGCTGGAGTTAGCTTTCATCCTTAAATCATTGCACTGTGAGTGAAATCTAATGTGTGTAACCTTTCATAATGTAGTTTTCCATCTAACACAATCACATTGTCACATTGCACCGTGATGGAAATATAGCTGGAGTTAGTTTTCAACCCTTAAATTGTTGCACGGTGACTGAAATCTAATGTGTGTTAGCTTTCATAATGTAATTTTCCATTTAGCACAACCACATTGTCATCAATTAAAATGCACCATGTTGAAAATCTATCTAGAGTTACCGTTCGTACTTAAAACTTTGCATGGTGAGTAATAGATAATGTGTGTTAGCTTTTGTAAAATAGTTTTCCATCTAACATAGCCACATTGTCATCAAATACATTACAGCATGATGCAAATCTAGTTGGAGTTAGCTTTTTTTCTAACAACATGCACGATGAGTGAAAGATGATGTGTGTTAGCTCATTACAGCATGATGAAAATCTAGCTGGAGTTAGCTTTCCTTCTAACTACATGGAACGATGAGTGAAAGCTAATGTGTATTAGCTTTCATAAGGTAGTTTTTCATCTGACACAATCACATCGTCATCGATCACATTGCACCGTTCGTTCTTAAAACATTACACGGTGAGTAAAGATAATGTGTGTTAGCTTTCATAAGGTAGTTTTTCATCTAACACAACCACATTGTTATCAAATACATTACACCATGATAGAAATCTAGTTGGAGTTAGTTTTTCTTCTAACAACATGGCACTATAAGGGAAATGTCATGTGTGTTAGCTCATTACACCATGATAGAAATCTAGCTGGAGTTAGCTTTCATTTTAACAAGATGGCACGATGAGTGAAAGCTAATGTGTGTTAGCTTTCA
The DNA here is from genome assembly GCA_001517045.1 of Pseudotsuga menziesii. NCBI lineage: Eukaryota > Viridiplantae > Streptophyta > Pinopsida > Pinales > Pinaceae > Pseudotsuga > Pseudotsuga menziesii. The sequence goes on from LPNX010454880.1 coordinate 8,938, forward strand.
TAAGGTAGTTTTCCACGTAACACAACCACATCATCATCGATCACATTACACCCTGATGAAAATCTAGTTGGAGTTAGCTTTCTTCCTTAAATCGTTGCACAACGAGTGAAATCTAATATGTGTAAGATTTCATAGTGTATTTTTCTATCTAGCACAACTACATTGTCATCAATCACAATGCACCATAATCGAAATCTAGCTAGAGTTAGCTTTCGTCTTTAAATCATTGCACGGTGAGTAAAGCTAATGTCTAATAGCTTTCATAAGTTAGTTTTTCTTCTAACACAGCCACATTATTATCAAATACATTACACTACAATGAAAATCTAGCTGAAGTTAGTTTTCCTTCTAATAACATGGTACTATAAGGGAAAGCTTATGTGTGTTAGCTCATTACATCATGATGTAAATCTAGTTGGAGTTAGCTTTCATTTTAACATGGTACGCTAAGTGAAATCTAATGTGTGTTAGATTTCATAAGGTATTTTTCCATGTAACACAACCACATTGTCATCATTCACATTGCATTGTGTTGAAAATGTAGCTAGAGTTAGCTTTCATCCTTAAATCATTGCACAGTGAGTGAAATCTAATGTGTGTAAGCTTTCATAGTGTAGTTTTCCAACTAGCACAACCACATTGTCATCAATCACAACGCACCATGATGGAAATCTAGTTGAAGTTAGCTTTTGTCATTAAAACATTGTACCATGAGTAAAGCTAATGTATGTTATCTTTCATAAGGTAGTTTTCCATCTAACACGTCCACATTGTTATCAAATACATTACACCATGATGGAAATCTATCTAGAGATAGTTTTTCTTCTAACAACATGGCACTATAAGGGAAAGCTTATGTGTGTTAGTTCATTATACCATGATAGAAATCTAGCTGGAGTTAGCTTTCATTTTAACAACATGGCACGATGAGTGAAAGCTAATATGTGTTAGCTTTATTAAGGTAGTTTTTCGTGTAACACAAGCACATTATCATCAATCACATTGCACTGTGTCAAAAATCTAACTGGAGTTAGCTTTCATCCTTAAATCGTTGCACAGTGAGGGAAATCTAATGTGTAAGATTTCATAGTGTAGTTTTCTATCTAGCATAACCACATTTTCATGAATCACAATGCACCATGATGGAAATCTAGCTAAAGTTAGCTTTCATTTTTAAAACATTGCACGGTGAGTAAAGCTAATGTCTGGTAGCTTTTATAAGGTAGTTTTCCATCTAACACAGCCACATTGTCATCAAATACATTACACCAAGATGGAAATCTAGCTGGAGTTATCTTTCCTTCTAACAACATGGCACTATAAGGGAAAGCTTATGTATGTTAGTTCATTACACCATGATGAAAATCTAGTTGGAGTTAGCTTTCATTTTAACAACATGGCACGATGAGTGAACACTAATGTGTGTTAGCTTTCATAAGGTAATTTTCCATCTAATACAACCACATTGTCATCAATCACATCACACCGCGATGGAAATCTAGCTGGAGTTAGCTTTCGTCCTTAAATCATTGCACGATGAGTAAACTCTAATGTGTGTAAGCTTTCATAATGTAGTTTTCCATCTAGCACAACCATATTGTCATCAATCATAGTGCACCATGATGGAAATCTAGATGGAGTTAGTTTTCGTTCTTAAAACATTGTACGGTTAGTAAAAGCTAATGTGTGTTAGCTTTCATAAGGTAGTTTTTATCTAACACAACCACATTGTCATCAAATACATTACACCATTATGGAAATCTAGCTAGAGTTAGTTTTCCTTCTAACATGGCACTATGAGTGAAAGCTTATGTGTGTTAGCTCATTACACCATTATGAAAATTTAGTTGGAGTTAGCTTTCATCCTTAAATCGTTGCATGCTGACAGTACTACATATGGCTCAAAAGTCTCACGACATTTTGCAACGAATAAGTTAAAATCGAATTTTTCGTGGAAAAACAGTTTTAAAATTTTGGAAAAAAATGAAAATGTCCCCGACAATCGTCGTTATAGAGACGCATAGTCCATAACGTTTCTATAGCAATGGATGTTTGTTGCTATAGCGATGCATATTACATTAGTCGCTATTATATTTTTTTCGGGAAATTTGTTTAATGAAAATTTAGGAGGGAATTGACGGGCAGTACTGATTTGAAATTCGAGGCCTTGTGAATTATGTCAAAATGGGTTAGGTCCGATGTCGACGAGTGTCGCACACGTATTAATGGAAGCATCCAAAGAGGATATCGAGTGAGTACCTAGACAGCAATGGTACAGTGATCCAGTAACACGCATAGCCATGGAAGTAAGTGAGGCAAAATAAATTTGGATTCATTATTCATATCTAACAGGACCTTGCATATCCAGGAGGGAAGACATCACAAAATCCATTAACCAGCACCTGGGCTCCCTTCTCCACCCAAACATAGCTTCACCAATTGTTACCTATTTCACCAGCCCCCAAGGAAATGCAGAATGCTCGTTCATACTCAGATATGGAGCAAATAGATCATAGGTAGTTCAGTTATCCTCCACGGGTTTATAGCATTCTCCTTTATCCTCTTGTTGATGATTCATTTTCACATCAAATTGGGCAATGCAGGTCAGGTTTGTATTTGGTTGGTGGATTCACTACAAGCTGGGTGCCTTAGCTGTGGATGCTGCAACATTTTTTGTGATGTTGGGTCTAGGAAACAACACCCACTTTCATGATGGAAGTATACAAAAATATTCATTTAATTTCATTCTCTTGTTGGACCTCTTACCCAAGAAGGACTTTGTCTTTAACCTTGATTATCTGGAAA
>LPNX010454903.1:0-15985 GCA_001517045.1 Pseudotsuga menziesii
TGTAAAAAGTCAACAAAAGACGGTGTCGTCACTATAGAGACGGTCAAGCGTGGATATAGCGACGGCAAAGAGTTTAGGCGTGGATACAGCGACGTCTAAGAGTCTCGGCGTGGATACAGCGACGGCTAGGCGTGGATACAGCGATGCCTCGTTTCTATTACATTGGATTTTACACCAAAAAGTAAGAAACGTGGAAAACCTCCGTGGAAAAATCCGCGCTTTTGTACTAGTGCCTCCTCCATTTCTCTCCACAACTTTGGCCCATATAATCCATTGGAATGTAAAGGAGGAGAGTTCAAATGTGTCACTTCCCTTCCCAGTTTCTTTTATGCTTCCAACTAATGCAATGGCAAGCAGCAGAAGACCCGCTACCTTCAATGTGAGGGGACTCTTCAGGATATCCTCCTTCATTTTTTCTTCCTCCCTCTGGATCTAGCTTCTAAGAATTTGCCTTTGCTCATTGGCTTCCTATGTCCAAAAATGGGTGAAACAATTGATTTGAGAAGGAAAAACAAACAATTGATTTGAGAGAGAAAAACAATAGAGAACTTTTTTTATTGCCGGAGTGACAAACTATAAATGACCAAATAAATGACCAATTGTTATGTGGTCATTTTTAGTCTAGATATCCTGTGACCAAATTTGGTCATTTATCTTGGTCGTTTTTAGTTGGTTTTTATCCCATGACCAAAAGTGGTCATTTATCTTGGTCTTTTTTAGTTATCTCACTTAAATTTATCAATTTTGGTCATTTATCCCTTCAAAAAAACTATGGTGACCAAAAATTTTGGTCTCCTGGTCACTAATCTCTCATTTTCCACTAGTGATCTGACCATGGGAGACCCCACCTACCACCATGTCAGAAAGGAACACAGACTCATCACTTCCCCTTGGAAGGAACCTCGATCTAGAGAATACCAAGCTTCTCCTCGAAGTACTCAAAATTCACTATGGGAATTTCTAGCATAGAATCATATTAGGGATGATTGCATCCAAGGATAACCTGCGAGCTTCGCCAAAACCGATTACATCTGAGGAAAACATACAAGACTGTTTATGTCTAAGCAACCTATAATCTTCGCCAGGATTTTATGCTCCGACAACCTATCTCATCGGCTATGCTAGAACTCCCTCTTTCGAGAGATCTTGATCTGGATCACATACTGGAGCTTCAATTCTCCTCTCTGCATCATACAAAAATGTAAGTCAAATTAATCAAATCAAATAGTAGTTTTTAAAAGAAACATACTACCTCCCAAATATCTGAGCAAGTGGAAACATATTTTTCCTCAACTATACTCAACGCCATGCATGACTCCTTCCTGCTAAACCAAGAGATCACACCTGATCTCATACTAAAGTAGCACCTTGAAGTGCTCTTCCTATCAATGGCACTACTTTCCCAATACGAATTCATGTAACCCACTAGGTTAATCTTCTGATTTGTATCATACTTGAGCCCATACTCAACTATACCCTTCAGGTACCTAACTGTATGCTTTGAAACCATCAGGTGAACATATCTCAATGTGTTCACATCAAAGCAAATATCTGGTATCGTATTTGTTAGGTACATCAAGGAATAGATCATCTGGCGATACATCGTGGCATCAAACGTCTCTGATGACGAACCACTCAATAGCTTCAGGTTCGATGCCATAGGTGTGGCCATGGCCTTGCAGTCCATCATCCCAAACCTTTTCAGGATCTATATTTCATACTTCCCTTGTCCAAGGAAGATTCCATCCACACTCTACCACACCTCCATGCCTAGAAAGTAGTGCATCATACCCAATTCCTTTATCTCAAACATGACAACAAGTCTCCTTCTTGCATCTCTAATGGGTTCCTCTTTTCCTTTCAGGAACAAGTCATTGACATATAACAGGAGCATCACTGGTCTTCCACCTTTATCCTTAAATAAAAGGTTGGAATATATTTTACTCTCAGTAAATCCTAGAGCCATCAGTGAACAGTCCATCCTGTCATACCATGTCAAACCTATGCCTATGCCTTTCATAATCTATGTATTGAAACATTCTGTACTGGAGTGACAAGTAGCTTCCTCTACTACTAATATTCTATGTATCCATCTAGGTTCACTGGATACCAAGATCCTCTATCTTGAAAACGTTCTTCTCGCACCCATCTGTGAGATTTTCATCCTCTATAGGATTTCATCTTCAACCTTGTAGCAAAGGTTAATATCTTCATCACTCTAGGGGATATTCAATCTCCTCATGTATGTGTTATCCCATAGCTGCCTTCTTAACTCGTACAAGGCCTTCTTTCATTTGCACACATGATTATGCTTGTCATGTGTCTTATCTTCTAGTGGCTGCAAATGTCTCTTCGTAGTCTATGCCTTCTTTCTGTGAGAATCATCATGGTACAAATCTTGCCTTGTATCCATCGATGTTGTCGTCTACTGCATGTTGTATCTACTGACTTCCATTTAGGTCTTGATACTGCATCCTAGACATCATTCTTCTTGAACTGGTACTGTCCTTCCCTTTCTTCTTGGATACTTCTTCATAGCTCGAAGGCTCTACATCGATGATGTCACTCAACACTGTCACATAACTGTATTGAGCCCTCTTGAAGTCTCATCATACTATTCTTCATTTTGTATTATTTCTCGAACTGTCATCACTTGTTATTTGAAACAAGTCTCCTCCTTTTCTTGTAGGCTATTGTACGCAATCTTTCCTACAAGTCAAATGCATTAGTTGTATGGTTAGAAAAATTTCATAAGGTATATTCATAATGAAAAAAATCTTTTGCATCAAGATATAATCATGCAACTATTTTAGCCAATACAACATTCATCCATATCTTACGGAAACTTTCTAGATGCCTTCCATCTCTACCAGGACAACATTGAGATTGTGCACTAATCCAATATGTTAGCAAAGAGGTTTCATTCTAGATAAGTAGCAATGAATATTTGTATAGAACCATGAGCTACTTACCCATCACATGCATATTAGTAGTATACTGTCATTAATGCAAACATTCTATCATGCATAATACATCAAATTAATCTAAAAAAATGCATAACAAAACAATATCATGAAATAACAATTGAATACTTATCTTTATTTCTTTTGTAAGTAGACTCCTTCTTTCAGCTTCATCATATTCTTTATTCATAACAGCATCATTTTTTATCCAAATGCTTAAGATGGATAAGAGGTTCTTCAAGAATTGAGTTCTTCATCTTCCTCATCGCTTGAGGGATCTTCTTTGAATCATGAGGGCTTGATCTTCAGTTCCTCCCATATTCTCTTCTCTTATTATGGATCAAGCTTCATCTTGTGTGTGCTCTTCTAGAGTCTGCTGAAATTAATCACTTCCTTCTGGCACACATTCCTCAAATGAATGAATCCCATGATCCTGGGAGTCCATTCAAGGTGGTTACCACAACTTCTTCATTCTCCTGCTTCAAGTTGTTCTTTGATTTGAGAGACCCTTGTAAAGTATGACTATATGGTCTCTGCATTCTGGATCTTCACATTCTTTAACTAGTTTCTCAAAGTCATCTTCTGATTTATGTTCTTCCCTTCAAATATCTTGGTCAAGAACCAAACATCTCTTTCGGTTTTTTTAGGGAATAAACTTATGTTATAAGGTTATCATCTTGGCCTTGACCAAGTTCTTCTTGTGTAAGGATTTAGCCTCATCTCCCTCTGGAACTGGAACCTTTCCACTTATGTAGGTGTCGAATTCATTTTCTTGAAGAACAAGTGAGTTCCAATACTTATGTGCTTGGAAGTTGTTAGTTTCATCACGCTTGTCATCAAGCTAGTGTGATTAGTCATTTTGAAATAAGAACCTCAAATGTAAATAGAAAAAGATTAGATCTTACCAATTTGAGGTGTCCATCCCGGTTTTGGAGTTGGCTGATCTAGGGTTTGTTAGAGAAACCCTAATATTCAAAACTTGGAATCTTTCTGATCTGATTGGATAGAAATATGCACCTCCTTAAGGAAAGCTATCTAACATACTTCTTTTCTGAAAACATTGGAGGGAAGCTCCCGGATTAGGAAGCCCTAGTTTTCCAATTTCTTCCGCAGAAATTCCTGAATTGTTTTTGAGGTATCTCCAAAAGTACCACTCCTCTATGTCTAAAACTCACTAAGGTATCCTCTCCTATCCTCTTTCCAACACCATAGGTTTGAGAAGAATTGGTTTTTCCAATTGGGACTTATTAGATTTCTCCCACGGTGACTTCTTTTAGGACTGTTCAGCATAACTAACTTGTACAGAATGCCACATGGCACTGTTTCACCTTAGGGGTCTAAAAATTTTACCACATAAACTAAAGTCCATGCCCTATCTAGAACATCTTGATAAATTTCATTTGGGCCTTCGTAGCCTAAGATATATCAATTCTCTCTAGGTTTCCTGTTTAGGGATGAATTATAGAAGGGGATGGAACCCTAATTTGGAAGAATCATATCTCCCAGAATATAGCGAATCTGAGGTGGAAAATTTTACACAAGGTACATAAGGAGTTTATCTTCATCTTGTGAAAATTTCAGCTCCTGAACATTCTTTAATCGCAAGATATAGAGAATGTACCAAAAATACAAGTTTTAGTATTTTAGGGTTTTTCAAGCTTGAGGTCAAACTAAGGTTTGACTTTCCCAAAGTTTTATCCATCCAAAAATATTGACCTTGGTCTCTAAATTTTGATTTTCAGTAGGGGAGAAATCATGTGCTAGGCTCACTCAAAAATTCCATTTCTGTGAAAAGCCCTAATTTCTCGATGCAGAAACTGAAAATGCCCAGAATCAAATTCTGCTTCAACAGAAAGATGCGCCCTTCAATGGAGAGTTAGCCTAGCCTCCTTTTGTTGATGGATTGTGGAGAGAGAACAAAAAATTAAGAAGATCTAGATTCTGCAGCTGCACAGTGTCTTCTTCTCAGGTTATTTCTGATACCATGTTAGATTTTTATCATTTAAGAAATATGATCTTAGGATCTTATCTCTGATATCAAAGTCCTCAAAATTTATAGACTATAATCATTAATAGTGAAAAATAATCCTTCAAATGCAACTTATATTGAAGCATTGTAATACAAGAAACTAAAAAAATATTTTTCTTTAAACCAAGAAAAAAAACCATCACTATGACCAAGAACATCACTTGATGGTATCTAAAAGGAAATAGAGCATGTCCATTTTACAAGATAAAAGGAATCATCACATAGCTCCACTCTCACACTTCCCTCTTTCTCTTGAAACTTGTTGAAGAGTGCCATGTCATAAGTCCTACTTTTTGATGCCCCACTACCAACATACCATCCAAAAATCGACATTATGTTAGAATAAAAACAAGAGAACACATAGAATACAATCTCAAATGTGGATGATCCCTCATCCACTTCTATTAAAGTCACTATACTCACTATAATTTGGGTCTACTTGGTATTCCCTTCATCTTCTCTAGACATTGGTTTCCATAATGTCCCTTCTACTGACACATAAAACATTTCACCTTGAATATTTCGTACCTTTGATTGAATCTTCCTTCTTACCCCTGTATCATTTCTTGTTTCCCTTCCTTATCTTCCCAAAAATCATTGGGTTTTCTACTTCTTTTTTTCTTTGACCATGACTCCAATCTAATCTCTTCATGCACAAGGTTATCCTAAGGCTTTTCAAAGTTAGGAAAATGCTCATAGCCACAACCACAACCAAATTGAACAAAATTTTTCCAAGATGGAAAAAGCTCATTAATGGAACTTGATACCAACTCCATATTCTCCACTTTGTTTTCCCTTTCCTAGCAAATTGATCTCTTAATTCTATGACTCTATCCAAGTAGCTCACAATTTTATTGTTAGAAATCATTGATGTCAAAGACAAGGCATTAGGGGAATTTTGAGGTAAAAAATGGGCCTCAAACCAAAAAATGTACTATCAAAATCCGTTTTAAAAGAACCAATCACATTCTAGAGGATGACATCATATAGAATAGTTGCGGTGGCCTTGGTTGAGTTAAGGATGTTTATTTGTCAAATTGTAAATGGTGAGTGAAAACCGATAGTTAACTATATCAATGTTGTAAGTAAAGTACTAATTATGAAAATAGTACTCAGATTATTTGTGAATATAATATAAATGTACTAAAGTACTCTTAAAGTACTTAGAAATAAAAGTACTCTTTATATTTCAATATAAAATAAATTACAAATACCAAAAAACTAAATGTTTTTTTCAAATGCAATTTTTTTTTATATTTCAACATAAAATAAATTACAAATACCAAAAAGTAACTTGTCTATTCAAAATTAAAATTATATAATTAATTTTTCAATATTGAAAATGTATATGTCAAATCTTTATTTAAAATAAAAAACACTTAACATACTATAATAAAAACAATTTGATCTTATAATAAAAACAATTTGATGATTAATAGTTTTTGTTATGTCCCCGACGGGGGACATATATATTTGGTGAAGTTGGATTAGTTTGTTTTTAATTTTTAAAATATACATTTGTTTTTACAATGTTTTTATATTTGTATTTTTTTTAATTGTCATTTTGTCATTTGGTTATTTTCCAGAAGCAGCTGACCTCACCATCTCGGGAATCCGCTTCAGGCATAGGTGGCAGGCTCACGTCAGCAGCATTAACTTTGTTTTTTCGTTGATCATGCTAGTTATTATTAATATTAGTTAGTATAGAATGTACACTTCTGTAAAAGCTGATATGGAATTATTATAAAGATTGAATTTTTATGGATTGGTTGGAAGCTCTTAAATACCTTGTTGGTTTCGAGTTATATCATTCACCATCTCAGAGTCACTTTTGTGCCCTAATTTCAGAGTGAGTGGGATGATGTGTAACCTGTTCATGTCCTATATCTACATGAATGTTCTTAAATATCACTTACAATGGTAGCTGGGACATTTGCAACGTGAAGCTAAGTCAATTCTGCACAACTACTCATGTCACCCCTACCACTACAATGACAACTAAGGTCTCTTGGATTTTTATTAATGGCATTTATTGAACTGTCATTCAAATTCATGGGACCTAATTTAATAACTCACCGAACCATTCAACTGCTTCTACACTCTAATTCATCTTTGAAGCACCACTCTCCAACGATTATGTTAAATAGGAAAACATAGAATACAGAGCTGCAAAATTCACCATCAATGGCAGCCTCATGGAAGCTTGAATTCATCGCCACTACTCTCATCTTCATATGTTTTTGTTAAATCTCAAGTTCAAAGGTGGTTCAAGGTCAACGCACACCACAATTTCTTAATTGTGTTAGTAGACTCTACTCTTGAAGCTGGCAACAACAATAACATCAATACATCGGCGAAGTGCAACTTCCTGCCTTACGGTAGAGATTTTCCTGGTGGGATAAGTACTCGACGCTTCTCTAATGGAAATATTTCTGTAGATTTCTTGGGTATAACCTCCAAATACTCAACATTTATATTTCTATATACATTCCAAGGATTGAATATTTTTTCTTAGTCTCAATTCTTTATATTTTGAACCGCAACTTCGACCTTGGGTATGAAAGAAACAATCCTTGCATACCTCGTCCCACAACTGACATCAGACGATTTAATCATTGGAGTCACATTCGCCTCGGCTGACTCTGGCTATGACAATGCTACTTCAGAGAGTGGAGTAAGTAAAAATCCATGGCCAGTTTAGGCGTTCATGGGAATTGTACCTACTTTGGTTGGCTCCTGTACTGAAAGTGATGGCATTTTACATGTTTTTGCAGAATGTAATAAGTTTTGAGCAACATATGCAACATCTAAGGGAATACCAGTCACAATTATGAGGTATCGTAGGACCGCAAGAAGCATCCAGAATTATTCGTGAGTCCCTGTATTACATTGGTACGGGAAGTGCTGATTTCAACGTCAGTTATTTTAATTTCAACCCTCGAAACCTTCGATTTAACCACCTACGACTCAATTTACTGTCTCTCAGTATGTAGATTATCTCATTAGTCTTGGTTCTAAATATATATAGGTTACAACCTTACTTTAGTTATTCTTCTGTCATTTCGAGATTCATATTCATGGGATTAAATATTGGAAGTCTAGTGTTTTAGGAATTATTTGAATGTAGTTTTAACAATTTAAAAGTAGGGAAGAAAAATGTAGTTTACTATAATTTACAGTTAAGGTTAGGATTGAAGAGATTATAAGGAAGTTTAGATCTATGAAAAGGAAGTGCAAAACATTATAAGAACAATGTACATGTTTGGGTACACAGGGTGCTCCCAAAACACCGAACACCTTGAGCAACCGCTTCACAAAAATAGATCATAGATCAACACACTGATGTTTGTCACATGGTTAAAACCCTCGATAGGGAAATAGTCCATGGCCCTAGCCAAATAGATACTTGGAGCAATTTATTATGGAAAAGAAAGAAAGTTACATATGAGCTTCTTATAATCAATCAACTTGCCAAGGACCCTCCATGCTCTTTAAATATAGATCATGGACCAATCGAGTGTTAAGCCACAGATCAATGGTAGGTATGATCTAAAAGAAGTTGAACCATCGGATCACTTTATGTCTAGAGCATATCGTGACCATCGGAATAGAATATTTACAAATGCATACTAATACATACTAAAGAAACAAACTTTACCTAACGAATATATTACACAAGTTGATCTTAACTAACTCCTAAGTGTCTAAATATCATAACATCCCCCTTAAGAACAAGTTGGGATAGGATTGAAGTATTTACAAAAGTGACACTATTAGGAGAAGGAAGGTGGCGTTAGAGCCTATCCCCCCTTAAGGACACATTCCTGAACTCCTAACATAGATCGAAGTTTAGAAAACTTCGCTTCTGTAAGAGACTTGGTGAAGATGTCTGCAACTTGATCATCTGTAGGGCAATAGAGCATTTCAAGAACATGTTCATGAACAAGATTTCTGATGAAGTGCATGTGTAGCTCTATGTGTTTGCTGCATTGATGTAGAACTGGATCTTTGGCAAGCTTGATGGCACTATGATTGTTGTACCAAAGTGGAGTAGGCTGCTGCTGCTCAAATCCAAACTTTGAAAGGATCTATCGAAGCCATAAAGCTTCCTAAATGGTATTAACTGTGGCTCGGTATTCTACTTCTGCGGAAGAAAGAGAAAGAGCTTGTCGTTTCTTACAAGCCCAAGTGACAAGTCCAGATTCCAGACTGAAAACATAACTGCAGTAGACTTTTGATCATCAGGATCATCGACCTAATTTGAATCAATGAAACCAACCAACAAAGGTTTCCCCCCTATATTGTAATGAATCCCAAACTGAATTGTACCTCCAATATATCGAAGTATTCTTTTTGTTTCTTTCTAGTGACTTTCATGAGGAGTTTGCATATAACAAGCAACATGACCAATGACAAAGGAAATATCAGGACGAGAATGAGTAAAGTATAAAAGACTACCAACAAGCTGACGATACAAGGTGGCATCTACTTTAGGGGAAGTACAAGTGGCAGAAAGTTTGACTCCAGGTTGGAAGGGAGAAGGGGTTGGTTTACAATCTTCCTTATGAAAGCGACGAAGAAGGTCACAAGCATACTTAGACTGGGAAAGAAAGAATCCTTCTTTGGTTTGCAAGGCTTGGAGACCAAGAAAATAATGCAAATGTCCTAAGTCTAACATTTCAAATTTTGCTTAAGACTAGATTTGACATGGGTTAAAAGTTTAGGGTCACTACCAGTAAGGATAAGATCATCAACATAAAGAACAAGTATTATGAGATGGTTTCCTAATTTCTTGGTATAGACATTGGGGTCAGAATGACATCTAAAAAAACCAGTGTCAAGGAGAAAGCTATCCATTTTGGCATACCAAGCTCTAGGAGCTTGCTTAAGGCCATATAAGGATTTCTTAAGGAGACAAACAAGGCTAGAGTTATCTTGAACATATCCAGGAGGTTGTTCCATGTAAATTTCCTCCTGTAAATAACCATGTAAAAAGGTAGAATTGACATCCATTTGATGGAATTCCCAGTTATGTAAGCCTGCAAGGGAAAGAACACAGCGGATGGAATTCATTTTTGTGACAAGAGCAAAGGTTTCATTGTAGTCAATACCTTTAACTTGGGAAAAACCTTTGGCAACTAACCTTTCCTTAATTATTTCAACACTTCCATCTGATGCATACTTAGTTATGTAGACCCATTTACATTTGACAAGTTTTCTTCCTTTTGGAAGAGGAACAAGATCCCAAGTATCGTTCGCCATTAAGGAACGATATTCTTCATCCATAGTTGCATCACAATATGGATTTCCTAAAGCTTCTGCAAAAGTTTCTGGATCATGATTCTCAGAAACTTGAGCCAAAAGAGAACATGCTCGCTGAAACTGAGAATGTGTTTGACGTTGATCTCTAGGATCAGTAGCAAGATCACCAGCTGCTTCAAATCTTGAACGGACCCATTGAGGAAGCATTGGTGCTAGTGCAACTGGAGGAACATGAGCAGGCGAAGGTGGATTTTCATCCTCACTGTCATCATCCGAAACTGGAGTTGGAAACCTGTCAAGGAAGTTGGAAGAAGAAGTAGAAGTCACAATTGTCGAATCTATTCTAATGATTGTATCATGAGAATGTGGTTGAAGAAGTCTATATCCTTTTACATCTTTTGAATATCCAACAAATATGCACTTTTCACTTTTAGGCTGCAATGCTTTTCATTTTTCATCAGGAATGTGAGCCCATGCTTCACAACCAAACACACGAAAGTGACTTACATCTGGATTAATTTTACTCCATGCTTCTTCTGGTGTTATAACTTGTAAAAATTTAGTGGGTGTGTGATTAACTATGTAATTTGCACAATTTATGGCCTCAGCCCAATATTGAAGACTTAGTCCCTTATATTGGATCATACAATTAGCCATTTCTTTTAAAGTGTGGTTTTTCCGTTCAGCTAGACCATTTTGTTGTGGTGTATATGGAACAGTGTGTTGTTGTCGGATTCCTTGTTCAATGCAAAAAGTAGTTAACTTGTTGTTAACATATTCTCCTCCTTTGTTAGATCTTAACTTAATAATTTGATGACTAGATTGTTTTTCAACAAGGGCCTTGTAGGCCAAGAACATATTAAATACTTCACTCTTAAGTTTTAGGAAGTAAACCCAAGTGCGTCTGGAGTAGTCATCAATGAAAGTTAAGAAATATTTGAAACCAGAAAAGGAAGCAGATGGAAGAAGGCCACACAAGTCACTATGCACAAGATCCAAGGGAACCTAGGCGTGCCAAGAGGCACGTTTGTCAAAAATGTCCTGATGATGTTTTTCCAGAACAAACACCATCCTTGCAAGATACCATTGGAAGACTAGTCACCATGTTGTCTTTACATAGTTGTTTCAATGAGCAATAATTTAAGTGACGAAATCGCTCATGCCAAAGTTTGCTCAAGTTATCACTATGAGCAACAAAAACTGAAGGAAAATGTGATGACCCAAAGTTGTTAAATTTGTAGAACCTGGTAATATCATCAACAGTTCTATTAGCAAGGACATTTTGAGGATTTTTAAAATCCTTCATTACTGGAACCTGGTGAGGGGTAAACGTCACAGTTTTACCTTCACTCGAATGAGTAATTTGATAGACTCATAACAAATTGCAGGAAATTTTTGAAAAACATAGTACATCATTGAAATGACCATTTTCTACTGGAACTATTCCAAATCCTACAACACTTAGAGATCTATCATCACTAACAAATATTTTCTTGGTGTTACATTCATGCATAGTAGAAAATATGGCTTGATCCTTAGCCATATGATAAGATGCTCTGGAACCAATGAGTCATTTATTTGAAGTAGAAGAAGAAGATGCAATATAAGAGTAACTAGAAGCACAAAGTGTATGTCCATGAGAGGTAGATTCTGAAGACGAATCTAAGCTGATGTGGTGCTTCTTCATTTTTGCTTCCAAGGTTGCCATTTTCTTGAAACACTTAGATTCATCATGATTATCTTTTCCACAAAAATACAATGACGCTCAGTATTCTTTCCTTTTGGCTTGGATTCTTTGTCATTTTTTAAAGAAGGAGATTTATGAGAGGGTTTGGGACACTTGTTGTTTGGCTTATTATTGATAAAAGTGTATTTCTTGGGAGGCTTAGACTTTTCTTTCTGTTGGGACAATAAGGCTTTCCTAAATGTATCTGCATTGTTAATTATTCCAAGATGAATGAACTTATCTTTCTCTCTAATTAAGGAATCACAAAAGGATTCAAGACTAGGCTCTTGATATCTAGCTACAGTCAAGGATTCTTTCATGGAGTAGAATGGAGATGCAAAAATAGAATATGCAGGTCCACGTTTGGAAAGAATATATGATAAATACATTGTTTGTCTTCTTTCTTAATCTTGCATTCTTCACATAAGAGTCTAAGAGTTTTATACTTAGATAAATAGTATTGAATACATGAAAAGTCACTTGGATTCAAAGAAATCAACTCATTCTCAAGTTGATGACCTCGAATTTCATTGTGTTTACCAAACACAGATTCCAACTTTTCCCAATATTTATTAGGTTCATCAATTCCAGATATGTGGTATCGCAAATCAGTAGAGATTGACATCCCAATCAATCCACGAGCTTCATCGCATCTATTTGCCTATTTAATTTTCTTATCATCATTGGTGGGTTCTGTTTCTTTCCTTGAGGTTATCCTGAAAAGTTCTCTTCTTCATAGAACATCCTCCATACGAGATTTCCATGAGAAATAGTTATAACTTGTAAGTAAAATATCACAAGGGGTGATCATACTATAAAATAATGGCTGAAAGAATATAAATTAACTATCTGGATGTAAAGAGCTTGAAAAAATATGCGGTTTCAAAAAAACGGCACTGAAAACTAATTCTGGATGATGAAGCTATGCTTGATAAAAGAAAATGTTGAAGATGTCCCCAATAGTGATGTGGTAGATATTAACTTGACCAACTAAAAAAAAGAACCCCCCTCTTCCCAACACCAACCTTTGACAATTACTTTACAATAAAGTTGCTTTTAAGTGAATCACTTTTGTAGAATAAGCGATGTTCATTTTTACAATAATGTTACTATAAATAGTGCGGCAATAAATTAAAAGACTTAAGTGACTCACTTTTTATTTTATTTTATTTAAGTGAGATGCACTTTTACAATAAAGTAACTTGAAAATAGAAATTGCATGCACTAAAAAGTAGGTTAATAAGACTTAAAATCAAGACCTATTAAGGAATAAAACAACTTTGGACCAAGTGAGCTAAGTTTAAAAGGCATGTAAAATAATGGAAAGAGGAAGGGGTTTTTTTTTTTAAAACTCTTCTCTCTCGTTCTTCATGCTTGCCTTTTTTTCTCGCAAATCACAAAAAAAACGAAAAACAAAAAAAAAATACTTTTTCCACACAATGGGGTTAGATCTTGGTTATCTTACCTGACAAGTCTATGTTTTCAAGTTTTCTTGTTGTTTCTAATTTTCCATGATCGTACAAGGTGCATGACAAAGAGCATATGTAGCCGAGAAGACAAGAAAACAAACTTTCCCTTTCTGTTTCTGATTCGCCGTGATCGCACAAGGTGCATGGCAAAGAGCATACGCAGCCAGGGAAGGAAGAAAACCAAGACTAAAACTATAAAGATATAATTAAAACTGAAAAAATATGAGATATTTAAAAAAAAATTAAACAAATCCATCACTGTAACATTATACCTTGAGATTTACCGAAATGAGTGTTTCTGGATCAAACAGAAACGGTTTTCGATGAAACGAAAACTATTTCCCAATGGAAACGATGCTTTGGATGAAATGGAATAGATTCCATGGGTAAAAAATGCATATAAATTATAGAACCAAAAACCCTTTCAAAGTTTCGGTAATCACCGGTTCGAGATCTTGATCAAAACCGAAAGCGGCTCTTCATAAACGCTCTGATACCATGTTCAGGTACAAATGGTACTCCCAAAAGACCAAACATCTTGAGAAAATGCTTCACACAAATATATCAGAGATCAACACACCGATGTTTGTCACGTGGTTAAAACCCTTGAGAGGGAAACAATCTACAGCCCAAGGCAAATAGCTTCTTGGAGAAATTTATTATGCAAAAGAAAGAAAGTTACATATGAGCTTCTCATAATCGATCAACTGGCCAAGGAATCTCCATGCTCTTTAAATATAGATCATGGACCAATAGGGTGTTAAGCCATAGATCAATGGTAGGTATGATCTAAGAGAAGTTGAACCATCTATCACTTTATGTCTAGAGCATATCGTGACCATTGGATTAGAATATTTACAAATGCATACTAATGCATACTAAAGAAACACACTTTAACTAATGGATATATTACACAAGTTGATCTTAACTAACTCATAAGTGTCTAAATATTCTAACAGTACACTCATTTTATAGCCATTAATGGATGTTTGTAGTTAGGAATATTAATATTGATAGGAGTTTGTGACAAGATGTATACAATACAGGGGCTCAGAAAATGCTGGTGGTGGGCTTGTCTATATTGGGGTGTTCGCCTTTAGAGAGAACATACTTATCTTTTGCTGGAAGGATAAAAGGCCATGTAATGAGAGAATAAATGCTACATCATATGAATTCAATCACAAGTAGAAACAGACACTTGCAAACTTGTAGGCTTCTCTTCCTAGATCTACGATTGTCTATTCAAATAGATATGACGTTACTGTGTAGAATATTCATAATCCGACGGATTATGGTAAATTATGTCGACGGATTATGGTAAAGTATGCCGATTTGAATGACCTAATCCATAAATATACTGATTTGAATTCCTGCCATAATCCGCACTTCGCTGACGTATTGATGTTATTGTTATTTCCATGATCCGAGTCGAATTGTAGTGCGTGAACTGTATAAAACATGACAGAGTAAAAAGGAGCCCGTCGTTTACAGATCTAGGTAAAGAAACAAGTTCCTGCTATATTTAAGGGACAATTGTCTGCATTTGCAAAAAAAAGGTTAAAGCTTTAGAATAACCTCCAAAGTGGTCAAGATGCTACAGAATGAGTGAAAGGATGGCGAGCATGGCGAGAATTTCATGGAAGCTTGAAGAAAGATATTAAGAAGCCACCAAATCTGGGAAGAACACTTTAAAATGAGTTGAGATTGATGCAGGATTCAACAAAAACAAACTCTCCATATCCTAGACAAAAATGGCGTAATTCTGTAACAAATTTCAGGAATTTAACGCATCAAGAAGAAAACAAACATAGTGGAGCCAGAAACCTTACCGAATACACTACAAGCTTGTAAGGAAATTGATCACCAAGCTCATTATTCTCTCCAACTGAAAATGCAAGAAAATATCAGCTCGCCAACCAGGCCTCTCCATTAATATATACCAGTGACGGGTAAAGGCAGTGACCACGACATACTTCACTTACTATTTCCAATAGTCCATGCAGTCGGTAGTCCATGCAATCTGCCACCTGTTGTGAAGATCCCTGATTAGATGATCGCTTCTGTGGTTGCATTTATGCTTATGTCTTTTTTATTTTTTATTTTTTTATTATTAAGTATTAATTTTATCAAATGGTCAATTAGAACCAGCATACTGATTGGCATTCAAGGAAGAGGAGGAAGAGCCACGAGGTGGCAATGTCCCCGACATTGCCAATAATTGGTGTTATAAGACGATATCTATAGAAGTAGTGTGATGTGCCTCGAATTTGATTAATTGAATAAATATAGCTTGATTTACATGTTGTTATATAGTTGCAAGGATTTATACCAATGACAAGAGTCAAATTAGGGCTAGATGATTTTGACTAGAACTAATCTCCTCGACTAAATGCATAGAAAGAAAAACCTAGAAGTAAAGCATATTATCTCCTTAGATTTATATTAAGGGCCAATTGCTTTACTCTCAACCATATACTTCCAACTTTGTTATACCTCTCACTAGATCCTTGTGAGATGTTGATTATCAACCATAAAA
>LPNX010454903.1:16393-33925 GCA_001517045.1 Pseudotsuga menziesii
AGTTTAAATTAAAGTTATATACTTTTAATTATTTTTCTCATTTAAAAAAAATGAGACATATAGACCAATAAAATTAACCCATTTCAAGATCTCAAAAGAGATATTAAAAAATCTACTTTATAAAATGAATGGAAATTATTTCCAAAATATATCTATTGATTTTAACATCTTCAAATCAAAGGGAAAGAAGTGAGTCTCGATATAATCATACAAATGAAACACAACTTAAAGGGAAACCATATCCAGGCTAGGCGGCTAGCACTCCTTGGACTAAAGACGACACAAATTGAAAACATGATTCATTGAAGTGAATTGGATGATGGAAGAACCATGCATGCCGGTGCTTGCTTGATATGTATACAAGTCACCTTAAAATACATGTCTTCCCACATAAGATGGTCTTGGAATGCATAAGACAAGGCTTCCCATATAAGATAGTTTAGGAATGATTTATATTGAATATAGGTATTGCATGACTAAAGTATATAGAATCATTTTAATGAAGCTATTGAATTATTAGATTTATGTTGATCATGGTTTTTTAAATAACTTTAGGTTTTGGAACATGTCCATTTAGGTGACACATGTATAAGTTTTTGGAAATGAGTAACATTTTGTGTGCCACATGTGGTTATTTGAGATTGATTTTTCCAGATTTCGTGAATCACCAATCTGGGTTTGAGAGCATTTGATTCTTGTAGTTCCATATCTTTTGCATCTATTGAAGATGTATTTTATTTTTAGTTCTATGCTTAACAGATTTCTTTGTTTAGTCGATGGAATATTTTGATTCCCCTTTGGTTTTAGATCAAAGAGATGTATTACATCTTCTATATTTTGTAAAACATAGATGAAGAGAGGGGTTAGAGCATTGTTAGTTTGCTTGTATACATTTTGTAAGGAAATCCTGTGGAATGGGTTTTTGCAGATATGATGTAAATATTTTTTATCATATTTTCTTGAGTTGTGTTCTTTGTAATTGTATTTACTATTTCTGCTTATGTAAATGAATGGAAGACTGTTGTAATAATGGAATCACTAACTAGTATATTCTAGAAATAGTGAAATGTTTATTTTTTATAGCCTATTACCAGTTTTCAGTTACATATTGTGATTCATGTGTAGAATGTGTTTCTATTCAATGAATTTTCTGTCTATTTTTTAGTGGTGGTGAAGCAGTTTGTGAAACCATTTCCTATAAGTGTGTCTTCCTTCTTTCTTGCACCTACCGTTATTAAATATTAAGTATTTGAAAGTGTAAAATTCTCATGCCTTTATCTCAAAAAAGTCATAAAATCTAACCAAATATTCTTTTACCACTTTCTATTATTTACCTTAAGCGAATTGTCCCTTTTCGGGTAAGATAACCAAATTTTCTTTTTACCTCAAATAATTATGAATAAGAGGTTCGACTTTAAGAAGCAAAATGTTGCATTTAAAACCATGCCATGCCATGCCTCACGGCCAGAGGGGAATTAAAGAAAGAAACAAATTCACACAATTGAATATTTGGTCAAATATGCATAGCTATAGAATATCTTTAGATTCATTGAACAATTCATTTGTCTTGTTCCTTTTTCCCTCACAAAACACAAAATTAATTAATAGTTTTCAAATTAATTACTACTTTAAAAATGGGAATGTAATGATAGCCTCCTCTTGAAAAATCAATTTAAATGTTTGCAATGTTAGTGAAAATGAGTGTTAAAAGTATTGTGAATGTTAAGGGTGAAGAGATTTTGGGTATCCATGAGAGTTATATGTAACATTATAAAAAATAAAAATAAAAAAATTTATTCTGATAAGTGAATTGAAAATTTTAATAAGGTTTATTGTTGGTTTTTGTAAATATATTTAGTATCTTGATTTTATGCCAAATTAAAAACAAATTGTAGATTTATTTTGATGTCAAACTTAATATATTATTTAAATTATCTAAATTTTTATGTACATTAAGTGTGTTTATTTTATTTTTTATATATAGGACGATTTAATATCTTATATATTTTATTTATAATTTATAGGTCATCCAAAACTCTTAATGGAGCTATGGAATGGAAAATGTCAAATTTTGAATATGTCACTACCTATAATGAACAAAATTTTTACCTATAAAGATTGTATATGGAGTGGTGTCCTCACTTTCATTGCCTTTCTTTCTCCTTTCTACCCTTTCTTTAGAGGATAATTTACTTTTCAAGCCCAAATGTGTAACTCCAAGAGAGAGGTGGGTACCATTTTAGAAGGAGGAGTTGGTTTCCAACTCATACTGAAGGAATTAACTTAACCACCCAACAAGCATCAGCAATTTATCATCTAGCTAATAAAAAATGGTTCATCCCCACTTTGTATTTAGGCTTGTCTTTATGTCTTTCATGGCCTATTTGAGATAACCACCCAACAAGCATCAACAATTTATCATGTAGCTAATAAAAAATGGTTCATCCCCACTTTGTATTTAGGTTTTTCCTTATGTCTTTCATGGCCTATTTGAGATGTAGTAGTTGTTCTTGCAAAGCTAGTAAAGCTCATCCTCACTTTGGATCCATTGAAATAGAACTTGAGTCTAGAGTCTTCTAAGTAGTCAAATATCTACCATCCTCAAAAGGTGCCTAAGTAGGCTATAACAACATGTATTCTATTTTTATTGAGTTTTAAGTAGGCTATAACAAAATTTAATCTAGTTTTATTGAGTTTTAGTTTTTTTGGAGGACATTGCCACCTCGTGGCTCTTGTTTTTTAAATACTTACTATATATAATAATATATTATAATTATTATTTAAATATAAAAATTATATTTATTTATTTTATAAAAATAAAATATTATATTATAATAAAGTACTATATATATATATTCTCATCGGGTTGAATTTTAATATTAATACCATTCTTTTAAAAATTTAGGTATTATTCAAGGTTCATATTTTACTATCAAATTTTAACCTTTTAAACAGCTGCATCTATACTAACATAAATTAGACTCGTACATTCAAGTTACAAAACCAAATACATACATAAAACCTTAATGTAGCAATTTGAATGAAATATTATATCATAATAAGATATTATATTATTAAAATTTTTATTACATATAATAATAATAATAATTACATATAACCTCATTTGTTTAATATTAACTCAAAATTTTCAGGTGTGGCAGGTACGGGGGGGATCTTTGTCAAAACCCCAATTTTTCACAAAAATTTAAAATTTTTGATGTAACATAAACTGTTTATAGTCACAGTTAGATAACTGCTAATAGCTAATAGAAAGAATGAAACAATTAACAAAAGTAACCATTAACTTAAACACATATAGACCGATACTATTTTAATTTCAATATGTGATCTAAATAGTCTACATTCAGTTATTTTTAGCTGTACTAATAGTTTGATTTGTCAAGTAGGTGAGAAGTTACTTTCTAGCTGGGGCTTTCTTAGTGATTGCTAACTTACCTGGAATTCTGGATCTTACACGCTTGATAGGTAAATTTTGAACCAGTAAGAGTTAATCCAGATATACTTCTTTTAGCATAATATACTGCTAGAGTAAAAGTTTGCTTAGTAGAATTCAAGGTACTACAAGGTAAAGTACCTTCTCCTTATTTATGTTGTAACTATATCAGTATTTAAATGCATGTCGTTATGATCAGTATCTTTACACTATTGATTGTTTATTATAAGAATGAATGCTACTCAGATTAAACTTATTTCTATCATTCCTCTAAGCTATTTCCAGTCTTTAGTAGAGCTCAAGATTTAGCATATCAGTACTCTTACTCAAACTAAAGTTTATTGCTGTTACTATTTGTAAAATTACAACACTGCTTATAAGTAATGAACAAACCTAAGGATTTCCAAGAAGAAAACTTACATAGAGCTCCTAGCTTCACATTTTATTTAGCTTCAGTAGAGGAAGCTTAAAAGCTTATAATTGCATTATATCTATAAGTGATCCTCTGCATGAATAATGTCAAGTTGTGACTTATATTTTCCCATTTTCTTAATGACCAAATAATGCGACGAACTTTACATTATCTTACTATTTACTTTATAAGTAAAGGTGATGCAATAAATTCCTAGATAGTTTACTATATTAAACTTCCAAGTCCAACCTATCCTTGGTTTGATTCATCTTAGAGATTGGTATCTCATGAATACTAAAGATCATGTACTTATAAGAGATTTATCTTACTCCTAGTACTGTAGGCCACATTAAAGAGTAAGAAGAATTCTAGTGTATATATGCTATTTATTTTTATATACACCTTATTGATTTATATCTAGTTCTAATAGCTTAAACATTCATAGTTCATGGTTATATAAAGGATCAATAGAGGCATTAACAATCATGCTCAAAACTTCTATTATACTATCGATCTTTTCTTAAAAGTTTGATTAAGAAAGATTATAAAATATTTATGAAACAAGGGCTTCGATGCCATACACAATTTGGTTCTTTACCAAAGAAGATTTCAAGGTTTATAATATAATGTTTATCAATACTACCAAAAAACTTGTTAATTAACATGGCTCGACTTCATAGTTTATCATTTGAAATGATGCGTTATTGACTTTGTATATTACCTTGTTATTATAGTCATTATTTAAATCATTGTAAATGATTTGTTGTCCCGACAATGCTATGACAAGTATATCATTCGACCCATTGTGGATAGAAATATTTGGTGGGCACATGGAACGTTTACCACCGTGCAATACATAACTTAAAAAGCTCACGAAGCAACCCTAGATATCATTCTTATCGAGGGTTTTTGGTCTAGCTCTGTCTAGTTCGTTGCGGCCATGAGGGCTCCTTTGTCTCGTCTCTAGCTCCTTTGTCTGTGTAAAGAGAAGTGTTGCCACTCTATTGTGAGAATGGAGAGTCATACAGTTTGCATTTGATTTTTTCTACGTTCATTGCGTTGCTGTGTGTGTAGTGGTGCTCTGTCAGTAGTTGTAGCGTCAATTTCTTCTGTGGCCTTTGCCAAGGATTACTTATACTTTCGTTGTCAATGTAGTATGTATCGTGAGCCCATTGCCTCTATCACTTGTAAACACATGGGTTTTGGGCTGTTTCTTGTATTGGTTTGTTCCTTCTTGGCTTCGGATTCCTTCACTTCCTGGTAAGAAATTTGACTTACAAATTATACAAATTATAGGTATAGGGTTTTTCTTTTATATTTCAGTTATCTGTTTCTAACTAAACCCTTCCGGGTTTTGCTTGCAGGATTGCAGTTCGAACAAATTTGGAAAGAATCCACCTAATTTGGATTGTCAACAAAACCTGCAGGTAAGCCTCAGTTACAATGTGGCTCCTTCCCGCTTGTACAGATTAGAGGAAAAGGGGTTTCAGTTAGAGATGTAAAACGACCTCGGTTCCTTTGACATTTTTAATTGTTTAGATCAGTTGTTAATATGTATTGTGGTTATAAGCCCTTGCTTGTACCATGGTTGCTCCAGCCATAATGCCATGACTTGTATCACCTTTTTCTTGTCTTATAAAAGATATGCAGCGAATGAGGTTTAATACTTGACTGTTAGTTTGTTTCAACCCACCGCACGATGCTGGGTACACCGGCCTTGAGCTGGGTGTTGTAAATTTGTTATATTTTTAAGCCTTTCGGCGTGACAGAGTAATATACTTGGTTTAAAGGTTTCTTTTTAGCGTTAAGCTCTGTCTGGAATATGAGATGGTTTTTTTAAAAGGATTTTAATACATTATTCTATCCCAATGTAAATTTTAAATGATTAAGCTTTCTAGTTAGGATAGATTATTAGGATTTACTATGAAAGGACCCTTAGATAGATATAACATTTAATCTATCAGTGGTAATGGTTTCGGTTTACCTATTTTCATTGTTACAATAATTTGATATTGTTTATCATGTATTAAGTATTTTCTTTTCTTTTCAAATAAAGAGATATATAAATGCTATAAGTTCTCAACTTATTTCTATTTACTGTTTATCTTTAAATTCCTATTTGTTTATTACTCTGTTAGTTAGTAAAGTTCGAGAGTGTTTTAATTATTAAAACAATGACTATGTATCCTTGATTACCTTCTTTATTTATAATAGTTAAGTAATTAGTTATGGTTTCATCCCTACATTTTTATCTGTACAGGTATAAACCTGTCTAATAATTATAAGATAGTTTCTTCGTAATGAATATTAGTTATATACTAGTTATAATTATAATTTCATTGCTTTTCTTCAATAAACTGTCTAGTGGAAAATTGCTTAGAATTTTAGCAATGAATAAGCATAATTTCTGTAACTCAGTTTACTCTTTTTAATCTAAGTACTTTTAAATTTAACCATAGTTGTTTATAGTAATTACTAGGTCTATAATAAATTGATATTGTTAGAAAATAAACTATAAGATTAATAGCTTATTTCTTTACTTAACTGAATATAACATTGTAACCCTACTGTAATTTTTCTACTGTGTTTCATTCAATTACTAAGTGAAAACAGAAGAATAAAAACCTATCTTAACACTCTTTAACCTCCATAATATCTTCACTTGAATAAAGTTACTCCACTGTCTGTAAATACACAATCTTATCTACTAAGATATTCTTTTATTGCTTATTCGTTCTACCTGTACTAAATTTCTACTATTTCTTTTCCAATATGTTTACATAAATAAACTTGTTAGAATAATAAACATAGATAACCAGATCACTGTTCCTTTTTTTAATAATAACCTACCTACTGACATAAATTACTCTGCTAACTATGAAATGCAGAACCATATCTATTACATTCAGTCTCTTAACAATTTCTTTCATCTACCTTTAAATACTCTATCTGTGTTGGAGTATGGCCTAGTCCTTCCAGGTGTGGAAAAACAAAGACTAGAATTATTTTCCATTCTAACAATTTACACAATGAATATTTAACATTCATTTAACAGTGAGATTTAGATTTATCTATCTAACAAAGTAAAATAAATAATGTAGAACTTGATTAGGATAGACAACAACAGCGTTAGGAGTCCGTTCCTCCGTACCAAACTCCTGGAGAGCACTCAAACAATGCTTCCTCAGGACCCCCAAGCTTGTTCCTAGTTTTCTTGGCTGAGAACTGGTGGATCATGCAAATAGTAGACTGATCCAATAACTCAGTAAAACACCCCCCCACTCAGCAGTAAGATCTTTCAGCCTAAAAGCTGCACTAGATCACTCAAAGGTTATCGCCTCAAACTCTTTCCACAATTCCATTCCATTGAATTTCTTTCAAGTACATTCACATGAATGATTACTTATCTAGAGTGAGCATCCTCATCTCTCTTCAATGGGAATTTTTTGTAAATATTGCCTAGGTATTTTGGGTCAGTTGTCATTAATTGCGCCACCTGCTCTGATTCCACTTTCTTGGGGAATCATGACCCCAAATGTAGGGAGGTTGCCACTTGCAATAGTTGGAAGTGGTTTGAAGGTGTTTCCACATGTTTGTTTTCTCTCCACCCAGACTCCTCCACCAATTTGACTAGTAAACACTCTTTTAACAGCTCTCCTAAGCTGTTGTCTCCTCCTTTATTTATTTATAATTAAAATATTCAGAATTACATTAAACATCCTTGACTCTGGTGATTCATCAATTACAACTTAGCATAAAATTTAACATATTGTTCTCAAATAATAACAGATAATATAACATTATTTTTGCAAAATTGGGGCATGTGACATACACACCCCCTTAAAGTATAACATTGTCCTTGATGTTATTTATTCTTCGTCCTCAGTATTCCCCTGGAACAAAATTGGATATGCATATCGCATATTACTTTCCAATTCCTAGGTGGATTCTTCTAGATTAAGGTGCTTCCATTGCACCTTCACCTGACCAATGGTGTGGTTTCGAAGTGTGATCTCCCTGCACCCAAGGATACAATCCGGTTCCACCAGAAAATATCCTTCTGGTTCCACCTGTACATCATTCCAGTTAACAACATGAGTAGCATCATGAACATATTTTTTTAATACAAAAATGTGAAAAACATTATGTACTCTTAAATTTGATGGTAATGCTAATTGATAAGCTACTTGTCCAATCCTAGACAGTATTTCAAATGGACCATAGTAACGAGGTGCTAGTTTTGCACAACTGCTCAATCTCAGAGAGCTCTTTTTGGGCCTCACCTTGATGAGCACATGTTCACCTACCTGAAACTCCTTTGGAGTTATTTTAAGGTTTGCTTGGCTTTTCTGACGATCCTGTGCAACTCTTAGATTACCTTGTACTTGCTTAACAATATCTTCCATTTCCTTTAATAGTTCATGACCTAATACTAGTCTATCCACAGGATTACTCCAAGAGATAGGAGTATTACATTTTCTTCCATACAAGATTTCGAAAGGACTAAATCTGGCTGATGCCTGATAATTATTATTATAAGCAAATTCTACCAGATGTAAATAATCCTCCCATTTACCTGGCTGGTATTTCAAATACATTCTTAATAAATCTTTCAATACTTGATTTACTCTTTTAGTTTGTCTATCTGTTTGAGGATGAAATGAAGTACTAAAATTTAATGTAGCGTTTAATCCTTTAAACAGAGACTTCCAAAAGTTACTTGTAAATTTAGGATCCTTATCTGAGATTATAACTTTCGGTATTCTATGCAGTAGAAAAATATGTTTTAAAAAAATATCAGCTATGTTTGTAGCTCTATATGTGGTTTTAACAGGTATAAAGTGAGCTTCTTTACTTAATTTATTGACCACTACCATGATAGAATCATTTAAATTCTGTTTTTTAGGCAATCCAGTAATAAAATCGAGACTAATTATCTCCCATTTCTAGGTAGGAATGGGTAATGGCTGAAGTAATTCAACTGGGTGTTGATGTTCAATTTTCATCTGCTGACATTCAAAACATCTAGTGATATACTCTGCTAATTCAGTCTTCATATTCGGCGAAAAATATTATTTTCTTAACATAGTTATAGTCTTTTGATAGGCTGGATGACATGAGTATGGAGTTTTATGGATTTCATCCAAAATTAACAACTTAACTTTAGGTACATTAGGTACATACATTCTGTCTTTATACAATAAAAATTATTTTGCATTCAAACTGTACCCTTTACTTAATATTTATGTTGGATTTTCTTTTGTTTTATCTTATAAGTTTTGGTAAATTTCATCTTGTTCTATCCCTGCTTTAAACTGTTCATCAATATCTGTTGTATAGGTGCTGATAACTGCTGTGAAATTCAGCCTTGCATTTCTACTTAATGCATCAGCAAATTTATTTTCTTTACCTTTAATGTGCTGAATTTCGAAGCCATACTCACTTAGAAAATATAGCTACCTAGCTTGTCAAGATTTGATGATCTCACTTACTAAACTTTGTAAATAGTTGATGATCTCGTAACTCTTGCAAAACAATTTTTAAATGTTCTTTATGTTCTTCTTCAGTTTTTGAATAGATTGATAAATCGTCGATAAACACGACGACAAAATTATCTAGATACTTATGCATAACATTTTTCATTAACACATAAAAATAGCTGGGGCATTAGTAAGCCCGAATGGCATGACGAAAAACTCGTGATGGCCATATCGAGTTCTAAAAGCTATTTAAAAGATGTCTTCATCTTTAATCCTAACTTGATGATATCCAAACCTTAAATCAATTTTGAAAAACACCGTGGCTACATGTAGTTGATCAAACAGATCATCTATACGTGGCAACGGGTATCTATTTTTGATAGTCATCTTATTTAACTAACGGTAATCTATGCAAAGTCACATGGTTCTGTCCTTTTTCTTAATGAAGATGACAGGTGTCCCTGAGCGAGACACACTAGGTCGAATATACTTTTTATCAATAATTTCTTTTAATTGTGACTTTAATTCATTAAGTTCAAGTATGTTCATTCGATAAGGGGCCTTTGAGCTAGGTATTGCACCAAGCACCAGCTCAATGGTAAAATCCAGTTCTCTTTTTGGAGGTAGTCCCAGAATTTATTCCAGAAATACATCAACATATTCTCTTAAGACTGGTATGTGTTCTAATTTTAATTTATCGGTCTTATTTAAATTTTTCTCATCAGTTATTGTTACTGCATAAGCTTTACAACCCTTTCTAACATCTCTCTTAAGCTGCAGAGAAGAAATCTACCTTATGCTGGTTTTTCTAGGGATTCCTTTTACACTTACTGATTTTCCATCACTGTTTATACACATAAAAGTTTTATCATAACAATTTAAAATTATCCCATGTTGTTCTAACCAATCCATACCAATGAGTAAGTCATAAGAACCAAGAGGTAATACATTAAGCTTTACAACAGTTTCAAATTGATCCATAACTACTGCACATTCTTTTACAAAACAAGTTACCTTCCTTTTAGCACCAGTGGCTAACTGAACTAACCAAGAATTTTCAAAATTTTCAACAGGAAACTTACATTTTTCTACCATTTTAGGTGAAATATAACTGAGACAAGCTCCTAGATCAATTAAAATAGTTATAGGGGTTTGGTTTATCATACCGTCTACTTCCACCATGGAAGTTTGATATTCTGCTTGTCAATTCTCCAAGGCTACATTGATTCTGGGCATAGTCCTCGCTAATTATCCAACAGTCATCTCCTCCTATATGGTATGAATATTACTGATAGACTTTTTTCAATTAGGACAAATTGAAGCATAATGTGGGCCATTACACTCCCAACACTTTATAGGTTATTTGCATTCAAAGTTCTTTGTGTAATTACCATGGTTATTAGTAAATTCTTTACCCTTGGAATTAGTCTAATTGCTTGATGAATTATTCTTATTCCCTTGGAAATCCTTGTTAGGAAAATTTTTGGCCTTATTGTTCTTAGAATTTCTGTTGGGCACAAATTCTTTCTTCTTTTGATCATAATGGTTATTAATCTTCTTGGCCTTCCAGCTGGCCATGCTTTCCTTCATCCGATTCTGTTCATAATAGAATTTGGCTTTCCTCATAGCTTATTCCAAAGTCTTTGGATTGTCATACTCAATCCCGTCCTTAATATGATAAGGTAGACAACACATGAATCATTGTACCTTTGGTTTTTCATCTACAAGGTATGGCACATACCTAAGAAGACTTAAAAGCTTGTTGTTTAGATCTTTCATAGTCATTGATCCTAATTCAAGCTCATAGAATTCTTTTTCTCTCTCCTCATAGTAC
Source organism: Pseudotsuga menziesii (assembly GCA_001517045.1). NCBI lineage: Eukaryota > Viridiplantae > Streptophyta > Pinopsida > Pinales > Pinaceae > Pseudotsuga > Pseudotsuga menziesii. The sequence continues at coordinate 27,574 of LPNX010454903.1, forward strand.
TACTCAGACAAAAATTTCTTTTTAAAGTACCTCTTGAAGGTACTCCAATTTACGTTCTTTTATTTGATTCCCTTCACTCTCTTCAGGTCCTGCCACCAAATATTAGCCTTTCTTGGGAGATTGTAGATAGTCATTCTAGCCTTTAATTGGTTAGAATAGTTATAAATGTGGAAGTACTTCTTCATCCGAGATAACTAGGATTTCACTTCCTCCCCCTTCTCATTCTCTCCATTGAATTTTAGTGGTTTTATCTTTTTGAATTCCCTAGAAATTTCCTCATAGGGTTTAGAATTTCTCTTTTTAGTATAATGGTTATCATCACTACTATCACTAGTGGAGTGAAAATTATATTGCTCACCAAACGCCTTTGAAGATGAGTCGCTTTCATTTTTAGTCTGTTTAATCTTTTTATATTTTTGTTGATGACTTGTATCTTTCGATTCAGTTCTTTTACCCCTGCCTTCAATTTGAAACCTTTTTGTTAGGATTTGATTCAGCTCCTCCTGAGCCCTTAGAATTCTTTCATTCTCTCCTTTAACGGATTCCATTTCAGATTTTAAGTCTTTCACGGTTTGTAACATTTCTGAGGAATTGGTGGTTTGATCTTCTTGTATAGGGTCGCTTGGTAAATTTTCTGGTTACTAAATGAAGATTCTTCTTTCACATATTCCTCCAGCCTTTCCATACCTGTTGTTAAACAATTTCTCTGTTGAATAACATTTACAAGAAAAATACATCAGCAAAATAATTCAAAATCACTGTTTCATAAAAACTAGTTGGGCTTCATCAAGGACTAGTGTTTGAACCTTGTGCTCTGATACCACATGTCAAAACCCAAATTTTCACAAAAAATTAAAATTTTGATGTAACATAAACCGTTTATAGTCGTAGTTAGATAACTACTAACAGCTAATAGAAAGAATGAAATAGTTAACAAAAGTAACCATTAACTTAAACACATATAGATCAATACTATTTTAATGTCAATATGTGATGTAAATAATCTACATTAAGTTATTTTTAGCTGTACTAATAGTTTGATTTGTCAAGTAGGTGAGAAGTTACTTTCTAGCTGGGGCTTACTTAGCGATTGCTAACTTACTTGGAATTTTGGATCTTACAGGCTTGATAGGTAAATTTTGAACCAATAAGAGTTAATCCAGATATACTTCTTTTAGCATAATATACTGCTAGAGTAAAAGTTTTCTTAGTATAATTCAAGGTACTACAAGGTAACGTACCTTCTCCTTATTTATGTTGCAACTATATCAGTATTTAAATGCATGTCGTTATTATCAGTATCTTTACACTATTGATTTTTTATTATAAGAATGACTGCTACTTAGATTAAACTTCCTTCTATGATTACTCTATGCTATTTCCAGTCTTTAGTAGAGCTCAAGATTTAGCATATCAGTACTCTTACTCAAACTAAAGCTTATTGTTGTTACTATTTATAAAATTACAACACTGCTTATAAGTAATGCATAGACCTAAGGCTTTCCAAGAAGCAAACTTATACAGAGCTCTTAGCTTCACCTTTTATTTAGCTTCAGTAGAATAAGTTCAATAGCTTATAATTGTGTTATATTTATAAGTGATCCTCTACATGAATAACATCAAGTTGTGACCTATATTTTCCTGTTTTCTTAATGACCAAATAATGCGACGAACTTTACATTTTCCTACTTACTTGATAAGTAAAGGTGATGCAATAAATTCCTAGATAGTTTACTATCTTAAACACCCAAGTCCAACCTATCCTTGGTTTGATTCATCTTAGAGCTTGGTATCTCATGAAGACTAAATATCATGTACTTATAAGAGATTTATCTTACTCCCGGTATTGTTGGCCACATTAAAGAGTAAGAGTTATTCTAGTGTATATATGTTATTTATTACTATATACACCTTATTGATTTATATCTAGTTCTAACAGCTTAAACATTCATAGTTCATAGTTATACAAAGGGTCAATAGAGGCATTAACAATATTGCTCAAAACTTCTATTATACTATAGATCTTTTCTTAAAAGTTTGATTAAGAAAGATTTTAAGATCTCTATGAAACAAGGGCTTCAATGCCATACACAATTTGGTTCTTTACCAAAGAAGATTTCAAGGTTTATAATATAATGTTTATCAATACTACCAAAAAACTTGTTAATTAACATGGCTCAACTTCATAGTTTATCATTTGAAATGATGTGTTATTGACTTTGTATATTACCTTGTTATTATAGTCATTATTTAAATCATTGTAAATGATTTGTTGTCTCGATAATGCTATGACAACTATATCATTTCAACCATTGTGGATGGAAATATTTGGTGGGAACGTGGAACATTTACCACCGTGCAATACATAACTTAAAAAGCTCACGAAGCAACCCTATCTCTCATTCTTATCGATGGTTTTTGGTCTAGCTCTGTCTGGTTCGTTGCAGCCATGAGGGCTCCTTTGTCTCATCTCCAGCTCCTTTTTCTATGTAAAGAGAAGTGTTTCCACTCTATTGTGAGAATGGAGAGTCATACAGTTTACATTTGATTTTGTTCTACGTTCATTGCATTGTTTTGTGTGTAGTGGTACTCTGTCAATAGTTGTAGTGTCAATTTATTTCGTGGCCTTTGCCCAGGATTAATCCTACTTTCGTTGTCAACGTAGTATGTATCGTGATCCCGTCACCTCTATCACTTGTAAACATGAGGGTTTTGGGTTGTTTCTTGTGTTGGTTTGCTGTGCTGATTTGTTCCTTCATGGCTTCAGATTCCTTCACTTCCATGTAAGAAATTTGACTTAAAAATTATACAAATTATAGTTACAGCCTTTTTATTTTATATTTAAGTTATCCATTTCTAACTAAACCCTTCTCGGTTTTGCTTGCAGGATTGCAGTTTGAACAGACTTGGAAATAATCCACCCAGTTTGGATTTCCAACAAAACCTACAGGTAAGCCCCGGTTACAATGTGACTCCTCCTTGCTTGTACAGATTAGAGGAAAAGGGGTTCAGTTGGAGATGTAAAACAACCTCGGTTCCTTCGATGTTTTTAATTGTTTAGCTCAGTTGTTAATACGTATTGTGGTTATAAGCCCTTACTTGTAGAAGGGTTTCTCCAGCCATAATGCCATGACTTGTATCACCTTTTTCTTGTCTTATAAAAGATATGTAGCGAATGAGGTTTAATACTTGACTCTTAGTTTGTTTCAACCCACGCCACGATGCTGGGTACACCGGCCATGAGTTGGGTGTTGTAAATTTGTTATTTTTTAAGCCTTTTGGCCTGACAGAGTAATATACTTGGTTTAAAGGTTTCTTTTTAGCATTGAGCTCTATGTGGAATATGAGATGGGTTTTTTTAAAGGATTTTAATACATTAGAGCTTCGTCTCGTTTATACATCAGTTATAGAACTTGTAGGTTAAGACTTGTGTAATTTTGGGTCTTCCCTTCCTCGACTCTGAATAATAGTAATTATTTGATTGAATATTTTTCTTGTAATTAAATAAATATAATGTGAGGACTGACAATTCAGTCATAATATAAATTTTAAATGATTAAGCTTTCCAGTTAGGATAGATTATTAGGGTTTACTATAAAAGGACCCTTAGATAAATATAACCTTTAATCTATCAGTGGTAATGGTTTTGGTTTACCTATTTTCATTGTTACAATAATTTGATATTGTTTATCGTGTATTAAGTATTTTCTTTTCATTTTAAATAAAGAGTTATATAAATGCTGTAAGTTCTCAGCTTATTTCTATTTACTTTTTATCTTTAAATTCCTATTTGTTTATTGCTCCGTTAGTTAGTAAAGTTCCACACTGTTTTAATTATTAAAACAATGACTCTGTATCTTTGATTACCTTCTTTATTTATAATAGTTAAGTAATTAATTAGGGTTTCATCCCTACAGTTTTATATTTACAGGTATAAACCTGTCTAATAATTATAAGATAGTTTCTTCGTAATGAATATTAGTTATATAGTAGTTATAATTATAATTTCATTGCTTTTATTCAATAAACTGTCTAGTGGAAAATTGCTTAGAGTTTTAGCAATGAATAAGCATAATTTCTGTAACTCAGTTTACTCTTTTTAATCTAGGTACTTTTAAATTTAACCGTAGTTGTTTATAGTAATTACTAGTTCTATATTAAATTGATATTGTTAGAAAATAAACTATAAGATTAATAGCTTATTTCTTTACTTAACTTAATATAACATTGTAACCCTACTGTAATTTTCCTACTGTGTTTCTTTCAGTTACTCAGTGAAAACAAAAGAATAAAAACCTATCTTAACACCGTTTAACCTCCATAATATCTTCACTTGAATAAAGTTACTCCACTGTCTGTAAATACACAAATTTATCTACTAAGATATTCTTTTATTGCTTATTCGTTCTACCTGTACTAAATTTCTGCTATTTGTTTTTCAATATGTTTACATAAATAAACTTGTTAGAATAATAAACATAGATAATCAGATCACTGTTCCTTTTTTTAATAATAACCTACCTACTGAAATAAATTACTCTACTAAGTACGAAATGCAGAACCATATCTATTACATTCAGTCTCTTAACAATTTATTTCATCTACTTTAAATACTCTATCTGTGCTGGAGTACGACCTGGTCCTTCGAGGGTTGGAAAAACATAGACTAGAATTATTTTCAATTTTATCAATTTACACACTGAATATTTAACATTCATTTAACAGTCAGATTCAGATTTATCTATCTAACACAGTAAAACAAATAATGTAAAACCTTATTAGGATAGACAACAACAGCGTTAGGAGGCCGTTCCTCCCTACCAAACTCCTGGAGAGCACTCACACAACGCTTCCTCAAAACCTGCGAGCCTGTTCCTGGTCTTCTTGGCAGAGAACTGGTGGAGCATGCAAACAGTAACTGATCCAATAACACAGTAAAACACCCCTACACTCAGCAGTAAGATCTTTCAGCCTAAACGCTACACTAGATTAGTCAGCAGTTACCCCCTCAAACTCTTTCCACAATTCCCTTCCATTGAATTTCTCTGAAGTACATTCACCTGAATGATCACTTCTCTAGAATGAGCAGCCTCAACTCTCTTCAATGGGAATGAGTAACCTCCACAATTCCCTTTGCTCATCCTGCAACGTTGTCGGTCTGTCGTGGCGCTTAGCCTCTAGCCCTGTGGTTTGTGAAATTCTCTCCAGACAACCACATTTCGAAGGTAATACCTTGAATCTTGGTTGCTATTACTTTGGATGGAAGGAAGGCACGATAGGAACGCTCTCTTGTCATAGTAGAAAGGATTGTGACACCTTGCAGTGAGAAATTGTTATTCTTAGTTCTGTTTACAACAATTTTTCCTCCAGAAATAGCATCTTTTGCAATGGGAGGCTTTCAATATCTCACGTTCTATTAAGTTTTTTCTTAATAGCTTTTCAAGCTTAAATATTGCTAGTTAAAGTTTTGATCAAGATGAGGGAATGGACCGTGCAGGAGATAATGCAGGTCTCGCAGACTTGAAGGAAAACCTTCATCATTTATATGAAATGGTGGCTATAGGAATCATGGACAACAAGGAGACGACCAAAGAGGTAAAAAATCTTGTTGATGTGGTTGATATACATCTTACCAAATAAGCAATCATGATGCTAGGATAGATGATAATGTAATGAATTTGAAGGAAATCATCGAGAAAGTAGACCGTATTTAGGGGGATCTTCAGGGCCTGGTGCAAATGAATCAGGGAATCCAAGCTCATGAAAATCTTCTAGGAGCAGTTTAGCACATGGAGGAGGAATCTGTCACTCATCCTGTGGGGCATCCAGGCAACCCTTAATGTGTCTAATAATAGTTTATATGTTTTTCTTACTACTTAACCAACAGTACATTCGAGTATATACTAATTCTGTAAGTAATCGTAATGTAAGAACACTGTGCGGCATTTTAAGGTCTAACCTCTCACCTAGTTTTGTCTGCTTTTTCTCTGATCAGCAAGAACTCTACAGATGTTGTTTTTTTATAATGAATGAATGTGCACAACCTATTTAATATTACTCCTTTTTTAGTTTCTGTTAAAAAAAAATATTAACACAACTTTTTCATGGTAGAAATTTATGTGCTATTCTTTCATCCCAAAATTAACACTTTTTTTAAAATTTATTTAATGATGTTATTAATTATTACATTAAAAACAATATGTGATATACATAATATATATCATAAAAAACTATTAAAAATAAGTTTACACGTGTTTTTGAAAGTGTATTAAAAAGATGAAATATATATATATATATATATATATATATATATATATATTAATTTATAGTTTATATTTATATTTTAAAATTA
>LPNX010454954.1:3695-96165 GCA_001517045.1 Pseudotsuga menziesii
TGAAGTCGTGTGTGGCAGGGGGGGTGCTCCTTCATGTGTCGGCAGGAGCAAGTGGATACTTCGAAAGGAAGGTGCCGTTTGAAAGGTCACCCAGTTACCTTCGATCGGTCGACGTATTACAAGATGTCGACCCGGGTATGGTTCATCGCCTAGTCGGCTCCAGAGTGTAATGTCGCCAGCTCTTAGTCGAAGGTCATCTTCAATAATAGTTTGTATTCTGGTACGCGGACCTACTGTGGAAAGGGTTACTCCTTCGTCGGGAACAATTAGTTGGAGAGCTTCTGGCTACTCTATCCACATGTCATCATCTTCAGGGGATGCCTCTTCTTCGTCTTCGCCTTCTCTGCGTCGGTCATGACCCGACTCTGGCGGTACTTCAACATGGTCGGTCGCCCTAGGGTTTTGCTGCAGCTCTGCGGCCCTTTCTCGTCTGGCTTCCCTTTTCTTCTGTCTTTCATCCCTTTCGATTCTCTTAATGTCTGACATACTGTAGTACAATACTATGCCTTCAGTTCCTCTTCGGTCGATGATACATTACTGGTGACGACGACTCTGGGCGACTAGGATCCACTATGCTCGATGTCCGACACACGACCAGCTACCCCCCCATAGCCTACCCGATGCTTTTTAGAAAGCCCGGATAGTGTCTACTTACTCAGGAAGTATTCCCACTCCCTTTCAGCAATGAATTTTTCCCACTGCTTCTGCTTCTCCGCCCAGTTAGTGTTTGAGGGTAGTGCACGTAATAGAGGTCGAGGTTCGACAATGTGCCCTGCTCCTTTCTCTATGACAAACTTGAACAATAAAGCCGGTAAGGAACACAAGAATTGATCAGTAAGTTCTGTGAAAAATTTCTGTCGAACAGTTTCCACAGAAGTCCTGTCTTCGACTGCTTGTTCCTCACAGAAGTCGTCGGCTATCTTTTCGAACCACTCCGAGAGATTCGTACGTCCTCCTCGGATCAGTTTCTGGAGTAACTGTGCTTCTTTAGTCTCGTCCGGTTTTCTCATCCAAAAGCTGCTTCAGTAGATGTGGCACGGATTCGACAAATTTTTCGTGAATTTCAGTGAAAAATCTGGCTTTTGCTTCTGCGACTGTCAATCTGTTCCTTCTTGCGTAATTTTGTAGATAGTTAGCAATTTTTCGCTCCCACCAGTCCTTAATCTCCTGCTCTGGTATCATATGTGAGCATATATTCCAGTTATGTACTACCGGCAATGGAACCAATGTTGTAATCTCACAGATCACATAAGGTTACCAATAATACATAAAATATACAGAAATATACACAGATACAAGAGATAAGAACAGACAAGATGAACATATTATATTATTCTCAATAGATCATACAAAGCCAAGAACTGAACTACGTTCTTGAGTGGCTCAACAGTCTAATATACAGGTTACAAACAGTTAAAATCATAACTACCTGTCGGTTCACCGAACCGACACAACTATTAGTTAACAGACTAACTACTGTGTTTACTCAGCCGACCGACGTAGTCGGTCTCTCGACTTAGTCGGCTGATCGACTAAGTCGGTCTTCGTTCAAGTCGACCTATGTCGACTTGCTCCTTCTACAGTCACTACTACAAGAAATTAGGGATTTTGAGAGAAGAGGAATTTTTGAGTGAGCCCATCGTAGGATTTATCTCTTCCTCAAAATTGAAATTTAGAGACCAAGATCAAAAAATTTGGTTGGGTAAAACTCAGGGAAATTCAAAACCTAATTTGACCCCAGACCAGAAAACCCTAAAAGACTAGAACTAGTCATTTTGGTGCATTCAGTATATCTCGATATTGGAGAAGGACCAAGAGACAAAAATTTTATAGGATAAATATAAATTCTTGATGTACCCTGTGTAAAGGTTTTAGCCTCATATTTTCTATATTCTGGGAGATATGATTCCTCCAAATCAGGGTTCTATCCTCTCTTTGGATTCATCCCTAAACAGGACACCTAGGGAAAATTTCTATATCTCAGGCTAAAAAGGTCCAAATAAAATTTCTCAAGATGTTCCAAATAGGGAAAGGAATGTAATTTATTTGGTAAAAGGTTCAGACCTTGAAGGTGAAATAGTGACATGTGGAAGTCTTATAAGTTTGCTATGTTGAACAGTCCTGACATAAGCCACCTTGGGAAAACTCTCATAAGTCCCAATTGGTGAAACCAATTCTACTCAAACCTGCGATGTTGGAAAGAGGACAGAAGAGGATACCTCATTTGAAAGTTTCAGACACAGAGGAGTAGTATTTGAATTGTCTTTTCCTATATATCTAGTTGTTTATATGACATTTTTTAGTTATTATGCATTGTTGAATGGTTGCATTAATGAATTTATACTACTAATATGCATGTGATGGGTAAGTATCCCATGGTGCTATAAAACTCTCCATTGCTACTTATCTAGAATGAAACCTCTTTGCTGACATATTGGATTAGTGCACAATCTCAATGATGTCATGGTAGAGATGGAAGGCATCTAAAAAGTTTCCATGAGATATGGATGAATGTTGTATTGGCTAAAATAGTTGCATGATTATATCTTTATGCATAAGAATTTTCAATTATGAATATGCCTTATGAAATGTTGCTAACCATACAACTAATGCATTTGACTAGTAGGAAAGATCGCGTACAATCACCTACAAGAAAAGAAGGATGAGACTTGTTCTGAAGAACAAGTGACAACAATTCGAGAAATAATCCAAGATGAAGAATAATATGATGATAATTTCAAATAAAGAAAGAGGTCTCAGACACAATGCAGTTATGTGACATTGTTGAGCGACCTCATTAATGCAAAACCTTCCAGCTATGAAGAAATAGCGAAGAAGAAAGGGAAGGAGTGCACCAGTTCAAGAAGAATGATTTCTAGGATGCAGTATCGAGAGCTGAAGGGAAGTCTATAGTGTCCCATATGGATCTACAATATCTAGCATGTAGTATATGACAACATCATGGGATACAAGGAAATATTAGTAGTAGAGGAAGCTACTTGTCACTCCAGTACAGAATGTTTCAATGCATAGAGTACAAAAGGAAGAGGGAGAATGATGCTCCGCTTCCGAGGGAGTGATTATAGAATATCCCGAGGTTTGACATGGTACGATAGGATGGACAGCTTACTGATGGCTCTAGGATTTACTAGGAGTAAAGTAGATTCCAACCTTTGCTTCAACGTTGAAGGTGGAAGACCAGTGATGCTCATGTTATATGTCGATGACTTGTTCCTGACAGGGAAAGAGGAACTCATTAAAGTTGTAAGAAGGAGACTTGATGTCGAGTTCGATATGAAGGACTTGGGAATGATGAACTATTTTCTATGCATGGAGGTGTGGCAAAATGTGGATGGAATCTCCCTGGGACAAGGTAAGTATGTGGTGGAGATCCTGAAGAGGTTCAGGATGATGGAATGCAAGGCCATGGCCACACCTATGGAATCGAACTTGAAGCTATTGAGTGATGCTTCATTAGATTCGGTTGATGCCACAATGTATCGTTAGATGATTGGGTCCTTGATGTACCTAAAGAATATGAGACCAGATATTTTCTTTGTTGTGAACACATTGAGCAAGTTCTTGACGGATTTGAGACATGTTCACCTTATTGCTGCAAAGCATATTTTGAGGTACCTGAAGCGTACAGTTGACTATGGGATCAGGTATGAGGTGAATCATAATATTAACCTGGAAGGTTATGTGGATTCGGATTGGGCAGGTAGTGCCATTGAGAGGAAGATCACTTCGGGGTGCTACTTCAATATGGGATCAAGTGTGATCTCTTGGTTTAGTAGGAAGTAGTCTTGCATGGCACTGAGTACAGTCGAAGAAGAAGAGGAGCGGTGAAGCTCTAGTTTGTGATCCATATCAAGATCTATCAAAAGAGGGAGTTCTAGCATAGTCAGTGAGGCAGTTTGTCTAAGCATAAAATCCTAGCGAAGCTCATTGGTTTCTCAGACGTAAACGGTCCTGTAGGATTTCCTCAAATGTAATAATTCTTGGAGAAGCTCATAGGTTATCCTTGGATGTAATCATCCCTGATGTGATTCTATGCTAGAAATGGCCAAAGTGAAGTTCGAGTACTTCATAAGAGAATCTTGGTGTTCTCCAAATCGAGGTTCCTTCTAAGGGTAAGTGATGAGTCTGTGATCCTTTTTGACATGGTGGCAGGATTGGTTCCTCCCATGGTCAGACGTAAGTGATGTTCCTTTCTGACATGGCAAGAATATTGGTTCCTCCCATGGTCAGATGTAAGTGATGTTCCTTTTTGACATGGCAAGAGGATTATTTCCTCCCATGGTCATATGTAAGTGTTGGGACTTTTCGACATGGTGGCAGGATGGGCCTCCCATGGTCAGATATAAGTGTTGAGACCTACATCCAGCATGAAAAAGGTTTGGCTCTGTAGTGTAAATCCTTGCAGAGGCAAGGTAATGCATCCAGCATGAAAAAGGGTTGGCTCTGTTGTGGAAATCCTTGTAGAGGCAAGGTACTACATCCAGCATTAAAAAGGGTTGGCTCTATAGTGGAAATCCTTGCAAAGGCAAGGTACTGCATCCAGCATGAAAAAGAGCTAGCTCTATAGTGGAAATCCTTGTAGAGGCAAGTTACTGCATCCAGCATGAAAAAGGGTTGGCTATGTAGTGGAAATTATTACAAAGGCAAGGTACTGCATCCAGCATGAAAAAGGGCTGGCTCTGTAGTGGAAATCCTTGCAGAGACAAGGTACTGCATCCAACATGAAAAAGGGCTGGCTCTATAGTGGAAATCCTTGCAGAAGTAAGGTGTTGCATCCAGCATGAAAAAGGGTTGGCTCTATAGAGGAATTCCTTGCAAGGGAATCGCAGTACATCCAACATGAAAAAGGGTTGGATCTATTGATGAAGACCTACATGGAGGCTAGGCCTACAACCAGCATGAAAAAGGATTGGCTCTGAAGAACTTCCTATGATGAGAAAAATTGAGAGACAACACCATTTGCTCGAGATAGCGAGAGCAGTGATGATGATGATGATCTAGTGATGATCCAGCTTTGATGATGATCCAGTGATGATGATGATATAGTGATGATCCAGCTTTGATGAATGATCCAGTGATGAAGACTTGTGTTGATGAATTGTGTCAATAGAATACCTTCCTAGTTAAGAGGGAGTGTTGATGTATTTGTAACTTCAAAATGTATTCACTTATATATTTTATATATTGTATTTATTTGTACCCTGATTTTCCTATCGAAAGAATCATTAATGTAATCAAGTCATATAAATTCATAGAGGTTAACCCTCCTTTGTAAGTCGGGGAAAAAGTCCCCACAGTTGAGGGGTACTAGGGTTATTAGAATCTCCTAAAGAAGTCGGCCATGGTGAGTAATTTTCAAGTGGAAAACTAGTATAAATAGAGAGTGAGAATCTCTATTTGAAACACACACTCACTCAACTATAGTGCATGAGTGAGAGAAGAGGAGCTCACACAAGTGAGAGAGAGAAAAACTATCGAAGACCATCTTTTTGTCTTTGGGTTTTACTTTTTCCATTGGTGCTCATTATATATCTGAGGAAGTTGCGGGGTTTTCTCCTTTATCATTTCCCCAAGAAAAACTCTTTGTGTCTCTTGTCTCTTGTGATTATTGTTGTGCATGTTATTCTCTCAGATAAGACCCTAATATCATATTTATTAAATGATAAAAATCTAACAGTTTTTATGGCCTTCCCTGTCCCTATGCAGACTCTTTGGACCCCCCTTTTCTAAATATAACTTTGATGATCCAAAAAATCTCTTTAAAAAGTCTTATTTATTGGTATACATGGGTCACCAGCTTACAGACCACGTGTACATGCAACTTGCTCCACTATGACCCGCATACATTGGGAAATGTGCTCAAAAATAAAATATTTGGATTTTTCCTCATCAAGTCACGAATAACTTGATTATTAACCTTCCATGTTCCTGGAAATGCTCTGAGTCAACCCTTGACTTCCTATTTAAGTGCTATTTATTGAGCTACTTGGATGAATTAGAGAAGGAGAACTTGTGAAATCAAAGGAACTATAGTAGATTTGTGCCCCATTCTTGCATACTTGAGTCTGCATCCCTTTGTCCTTTGAGCAACCATTGATGTCCTTCCTAAGCTTTCCATTTTATTTTGAGATTTCAATTTATATGGAGGATTGAAGTGGTGGAGGCCCAAGTGGAGGACTTAGTTTCTCGATTTAGACGAGGTGTCAACAGATTTTGTCACTTATATCTATGTTTATACTTAATAGAAATATCCATTTATCGTCCATTATATGTGTAATTATGAATATTTTTATCCATGGATGTAGTTTCTTCAATTATATATTGGATTTATATATCTAAGAGTAGGTTCTAACACTTAATATCTATCATGCTTGTATGTTTTGTTGTTGTTGATAATAAAGTGTAGGTGCAAGTGTGTTTGAAATCTCAACAGGGATCTACTGTCCGGAGCAAGGTACACTTGTCATCCCTTAGTGTCAGAATTGTTTATCTCTTTAGCATATTAGAAGTGGATTTATTTTAGGTATCATACTGTCTATTGTGGTCCATCGCAAGCCATAGGAATTTTTCTCCATAACAATTGTCATTTTATATACATCTAGTTACTTAAATGATATTGTTTAGTTGTGTACATAGATATGTTCCTAGATTTAGGAAGTGTATTATGCATGTTAGAGTGTTTTCATTTATGAACAGTTTACTACTAATATGAATGTGATGGGTAAGTGGCCTATGGTATTGTACAACATTTCATTGCTACTTATCTAGAACCAAACATATTTGTTGACATGTTGAGAGTAGTACACACTCGTAATAATGTCTTGGTAGAGATGGAAGGAATCTAGAAAGTTACCATATGTATACAAGATATGGATGAATGCTGTATCATATTGGTTTTTGTGTGTCTCTCTATCCCTTTTCCCAGGGATCATGGCCCAGGTTCAATCCCTTCTACTTAGCACAATAAATCCCGAGATATCGTCCCGACAAAGAAGAGCACAGTCGGCAGCACCTGCGATGCAGATATTGTCTCACCCTAGATATCTCTTTTGATGGGTAACTTCTAGAACCACGTTTTCGCAGTTAGGTGCGATAGTGTTTAGTACTTGGCTCTGCACCAAGGCTTCCAACGAAATATGGGGGTGGATTATTTGTGTTCATTGTGCTTCAACTGCTAGGATGCGCCCCAACCTTTCTTATATAACTCATTAAATAAATAGCAGACATGTAACATAATCACATCCAGTAATGCAAGGAGAACATCATACATCTATTCACTTATAAGAAAACCTATAGTCATTCTTTCAATACAACATTTACACATATATCTAAGATACTTTCAACATTCACACATATACAGAGAATATAATGTGAAAACCCATCCGGGCGAAAAGCACAAGGTGCTCTTCATCTGGCATGAGGAATTAGATGCACCTTTCTTCTGTGCACTAAGCTGCAGACTCTGTTCAATAACTTCTTCTCTAACTTTATAGACTCTTCCTCCCTCTCATGATCTCTAATATTCTCTTTGTTCTCTTCCTACTCTACTTCTACTAGTGATCTGCACACAACCTGGATCAACTCAACATTTCCTACTCTTCTGTGCACTCAGTTGCAGATCCTTTACTCTGATGCACTCGACAATACATATCCACCAACCAAGAGCTCACGCTTTTCATCCAACAAGATCCTACAATGACTGACTGTAGAAAGAATGTCTACAAGGATTGACTATTGGGAGAATGTCTAACCCACATACAGCTTGGGTTACTTCTTTTATAGCCTTATTGCATACTTGATATAGCTTCCATACATACTTGATACAAAATCAATACCAACTTGATACAAACTCTATACAGACTCATTACAGACTCATTTCTATCGCTATCTCAGTCGAATTACTTTATCCAGCTAACAGGTTTTTTTTCCTATTCTAGGAACACCTAATGGGAGGCATAACGACCTGACTTACAAAGATGCCTTCAAGCATGTGGTTTCCACTGGCTCCAGTCAATATCGTACCCACAATCGTTAAAGCCTGTCACTTTCTCAGCATATGTCTTACTTTCATTTTCTAGTCATTATGCTACTTGCACTCCTTCTGCTGCTGATATTTTGTCGTACCATCTCGTTCCACACTCCATCCTTTTGCCGTGGCTTACTTATCTAACGCGACTTCCTCATCTAGTGCCTTCTCCTCTTCTTATTCCTCTCTTTCACTTCCTCTATCATAGAATCCTTTCACTTATTGCCTTTATGTTGCTTCCTCAGTCGTAGCTCCTTCTTCTCATCCTTTATCTCTTCTCCATAATTAGGCAGAATTCTGCATGAATTATGCCTTACTGTCCCTAGTCCCAATAGGCCCCCAACACTCACTTATGGATCATCTCGAGCCATTTGAAGCTATTTATCCATGTAATGACCTACATTTATTTTGTTCTGAAAATATTCTACGATTTTCACTCATCTTTCTCTGCTTATGTGTGCACTTCTTCCTCTGTCTTCCGCATTTTTCCACCAGGTCGAAACTAACATGTTTCAGCATGACATTCTCCACTGATGTTGCTACATCGTGCACCTTCTAATGTAGAGGTTGACTGTATGTTCCTTGTTTGTTTTTTACTTACTAAAATCCTTTATTACTCCTATTACTACTACCATACTTTATAATTATCGGATGTAGTTATTGTTTCAGAGTATTAGGACAGAAAGAATGGAAGAATTATCATTATTACCGATTTTCCTTGTTTGCATTTCTGGCTTCAACAAAATCATCCCAGGTTTTTCCTTCCACCCTTCAAAATATTCCACTACACCATCTTTGAAAACATCGGTATATGCCTTGGGGTTCCCAACAGTTGGTAATTCCAATATAAACTCAGTTTTTTTCTTTGCTTCACTGCTGGTGAAGTCTGCCATCGTATCAACATCTTACCTTCCTTTACTGGAATTTGTCGACTCATTTTTTTCCTAAAAGAGTCATTACCACGGGACCATTTGTTGGGTTTTTTTGTGTCTCTCTATCCCTTTTTCTAAGGATACCAACTCAGGTCTAGTCCCTTTTGCTTAACACAACAAAGCCCAATATATCATCCCAACAGAGAAGAGCTCAACCGGAGCACCTGCGACACGTATGCAGTCTCACCTGAGATATCTCTCTTGATGGCTAACTACCAAAACCATGTTTCCATAGTTGGGTGGGAGTGTGTTTAGTACCTAGCTCTATGCCAAGGCTTCCAACAAATCTGGGGGTGGATTATTTTTGTTCCCTGTGCTTCAACAACTATCCTGCACCCCAGCCTTTCTTTTACAACTCATTAAATAAACAACATACATGCAGCAAAATCACATCTAGTAATACAAGGAGACCATCATACATCTATTCATTTATAAGAAAACCTATAGTCATTCGTTCAATACAACATTTACACATATACACAGAATATAACGTGGAAACCCATCCGGACAAAAACCACAAGGCGCTCTTGATATGGCATGAGGAATTATATGCACCTTTCATCTATGCATTGAGCTGAAGATCTTGATCAATATCTTCTTCTATAACTTTACAAACTCTTCCTCCCTCTCATTCTCTCTAATCTTCTCTCTATTCTCTTCCTACTCTACTTCTACTAGTGATCCGCACACAGCCTGGATCGACTCAACCTTTCCTACTCTTCTGTGCACTTATCTTCATATATTTTACTCTAATGTACTCAGCAATACAAAGCCACCAACCAAGAGCTCATTCTTTTTAGCCAACGAGAGCCTACAATGACTAACTGTAGAGAGAATGTCTATAAGGACTGACTTTCGGGAGAATGTCTAACCCTCATACAACTTGGGTTCCTTCTTTTAAATCCTTATTTCATACTCAATACAGATTCCATACATACTTGATACAGACTCAATATTGACTCGATACAGACTCAATATTGACTCGATACAGACTCTATACAGACTCATTTTTGTTTCTATCTCAGTCGACTGACTATATCCAGCCAACAAGTTGTCTTTCCTATTCTAGAAACACCTAATGGGAGGCACTAACGGCCTGACTTACGAAGATGCCTTCATGTGTGTGGTTACCTCTGGATCCAATCGAGATC
Source organism: Pseudotsuga menziesii (assembly GCA_001517045.1). NCBI lineage: Eukaryota > Viridiplantae > Streptophyta > Pinopsida > Pinales > Pinaceae > Pseudotsuga > Pseudotsuga menziesii. Next base: position 13,826 of record LPNX010454954.1, read on the forward strand.
GTACCCACTATCGTTAAGGCCTGTCACTTTCTCAGCATTATGTATTATTGTCATTTTCCAGCCATTATGCTACTTCCACACCGCTGCTAATATTTTGTCGTACAGTCTCGTGTCGCACTCCATCCTTTTGGCACAGCTTCCTCTTCTGACGCCTTCTGCTCTTCTTCTTCCTCTCTTTCACTTCCTCTGTTGCAACGTCCTTTCTCTTCTTTCCTTTATGTTTCTTCCTCAGTCGTATCTCCTTCTTCTCCTCCTTGAGCTCTTCTCCATACCTACTAAGAATTCTACATGAATTATGCCCTACTATCCCTAGTCCCAACATATCGGATGAAATAGTTGCATGAATGTATGGCATATATCTTTATGCATAAGCATTTTTCATTATGAATATGTTTTGAATATTATGAAATGTTTCTAACCATGTAATTGTATTTGACTTGTGGGAAGGATCGTATGCAATCACCTATAAAAAACAAATGATGAAGTTGTGGATGTACAAGAGAAGAATGATGCAATGGCGGATTTACGATGAATTTGTTGATGTACAAGATAAGAATGATGAATACCAAGTGATAAAGAACAAATTATTGATTTGTTGACTAATCATTTGTCTCGTGTAAAGTTTGAATACTTTTGAGACAAGCTCGGTGTATTCCAAAAGGACCTCCCTCGAAAGAGGGAGTGATGATGAGGATGTGGTTGTGGTGCATATGGTGTGGAAGCTTAGTCTATGAATGGTATGTCATCTTGATAAGTCTTGGTTGATCCCACTGGGATTGGTCTATAGGTACTGAAAATTCATGTTTGGCCCTAGTGGGATTAGTATGCCTATCTAGGCTTGTTTGGCACAAAAGGTTTAGTATGCCAGGCAAGGCTTGTTTGGTCTCCAAGTAGATCGGTATGTCTAGATATGCTTGTTTGGTCTGAAAGGATAATAAGCCAGATAAGGCCAGTTGGGTCTACCAAAGTACCCATTGTGATGCTACTTCAAATGATTCTAGCACTTTATGTTGATGATGTGGTTGTGGTTCCAGCACTCTATGTTGATGATGTGGTTGCGGTTCCAACACTTTATGCTGAGGATGTGGTTTTGGTTCTAGAACTCTATGTTGATGATGTGGTTGTGGTTCCATCACTTTTTGCTTATGATGTTGATGTGGTTGTGGTCCTATCATGTTGTGTTGATTATGTTGATGTAGTTGTGGTCCCAACACTCTATTCTAATGATGTTGATGTGGTTGTGGTCCCAATACTTTGTGTGTGTGATGTTGATGTGGTTATGGTCCCAACACTCTGTGTTGATGTCAATGATGATGTTGTTGTCTTATAATTTTATGCTAATGATGATGATGTTGTTCCATTATCTCTATGATGATGATGCAGATGATGATCTAGAATTTATTTGATCATGATGATGTTGTTTTAACACTAACATGATAATGATGTTATCTATCTCCTAGTATTCACATACTAATGTTGCAAATGATGATGATGTCCTAGTATTCACATACTGATGTTGCAGACGATGATGATGTCCCAATATTCACATATTGGGGTTGCAGATGATGATGATGTCCTAGTATTGACATACTGATGTTGCAAATGATGATGATGCTCCATGATGATGATGTTCATCGATGATGACATTCTGTGATGATGATGTTTGATGATGATGATGTTCCATGATGATGATGTTCCATGATGATGATGTTCCACGATGATGATGTTCCATGATGATGATGTTCGATGAATATCATGTTCTATAATTAATATGATGCGTATGATGTTGTTTCTAAAAAACTTCCTATAACATATAGATTCTCTTGTCAATTGTACATTTGTTGTTATGATTGTTGCTAATGATGTAGAATACCTTACTTGTTAAGAGGAAGTGTTGAAATAAATGTAACTTCAAAAGATATTCTATTGTACTTTTATTGTATTCCTCCATCAAATATTTTATTCCATCGTTCGAAGATTTCCTTGATGTAATTGGTCAGGTAAAAGTCATGAGGTAAAATCTTCATTGTAATTTGTGGAAATAGTACCCATAAAATTATTTTGTAAATGTTATTTTTAGTCTTCCTAGGTAGGTCAGACCTAATTAGAGAACCTGGCCCTAATAGGTAGGTAATTGAGTCACTCACTTGTTAAGTATAAATAGGCAAGGCGCTGCCCTCATTTGTACACACTTCTCACTCAAGCAGTTGTGCACGAAAGCGCACGCACGTGAGAGAGAGAGAGAGAGAGAGAGAGAGAGAGAGAGAGAGAGAGAGAGAGAGAGAATTATGTAAAGGGAGCTTATATTCATGTTCTTGGGGTCTTACACTGTACTTGTTTGAATTCTATATTGACAAAGTTTTGTTGGGTTTTCTCCCCCAGGAGGGTTTCCCAGGATAAATCTTTGTGTGATTTTGAGTGGTTGTGCTTGTATTTATTTCAGTGATCCTTTGCTTATGATTATGATGTTATGATGCTACATTTTTTAAGATCTTGTATAACCATCAAAATTCTAACACTGTTTGAGAGATATGGTTGGTTCTCTAAATATGTAATTTCTATATTTGTTGTTATGGTTGGTTTTCAACATTGGAAAATTGGTTCAACAAATCCCAAGTCTGGAATTCGGTTCCTCATCCTCCTCAAGGAATTTTTGTATAAATATGTAATGAACATCATGTATTGAGGGGTTCAACATTTAGTATTGAAATCCATTATTCTCTTTGGATCCAACTTTGTAACAGTTTAAGCTTGGTTAATAGATGCTAGTGGTTTTTTAAAGAAGAGTTGTAGACTTTAATTGTGGAGATCCAGCTCTACTCAGTAGAGGAAGGGCCATCTTCCTTGAACAGATGCTAGTAGCATTGATTGTAAGTTTGTTATTGTGTGAATTTGTTTATTATTTAGTTCATTCTTTCATTCATTGTTAGATTTATCGTTGTTGTTATTCCTATTAATTCATTTTGATAGATTGTTGGCCAACATAGGACTTCTTTCTGATTTATGTAATTAGATTATTCTTCACAAAATTTTATATATATTACAGTGTTTGGAACGTGATTAGATTTACAATGTGTTTTTACTTTTGCAATGAATATGTTTGAGGTCTAATTTATTTTTAAGAAGGTGTGATCAAGTCTACAATGAGTTTTTGATTTCATACCAATAGATCAACAGTGTCAGGTAGAAATTGTGTTTGCATAGATATTGCATGATAGCTTTGAAATAAAATTATTCCTCGAGTTGACAATTTATGTTTTGGGAATTTCAGTTGTTTATTCAATTAGACAATTAAATTGCGCCAACAAGTACCTTCAAGGCAATCTTCTGGTACAATGAAGATCAATGTCATGGATGCAATATTTTTCTCAACTCTTCAAGATCTATGGAGGATTATCTTGATCACAAAACTAAGATCTTTCATGCCGTATGCTTCGATACCATGTGAAATGTTTCAGCGAAATTGGAGAAGATAGAACTTTAAAAATTTTATCAAGTAACTTCAGCACATATGTATCTCATAAATCAACCACATATGAATATTAATCTAATTAATATAAATCCATTAGTCTTGATGCAAACCAAAATACTTAGATTGATATTACTAACAAGCTCATCTCTGTAGTTGGAAGTCCATCTCATAGGGTACCTTCTATGAGAACACTTGACTTGATACAAACCATAAGTCTCGACTTGATACAAACCACAAGTATATAGTCTTGATAAAAAGCACAAGAATTTACAGTATGAGCATCACCACCTCAATCATATGAGGATATAGATAGGAATTTATACAAACCACAAGTCCGGAGAATGATCCTGATGATATATAATTAATATTTGGCGCATCGAAAGTCGCGAGTTGGAAGAAACAAAATAAAAATACAACAAACACTCCCAACTTCCAATTTTCAACGTCAGCATGTTGAAAGTCGAGATTCAAAAGCAACATACAAAAGTTACAAAAACCACTCCCAACTTTTGATTTCTAACATCGACACGTTGAAAGTTGGGACTCGGCACTAACTTAACAATATTATGTAACACACCCAGTGTCACACTAGACTTGACACACACAAATTTTTTACTTTTATTTTTATAAAACAAATATGCATGATAACCACATGCATAATGTTTATATGCATTCTTGTGACAAGTGCATATTACACTGCATAAATAGTAGAAGCATTAAAAAATTCAAAAGACCCATGAAATCTTTTAACAAATGCATACCAAATAATGTCATAATAATGGAAACATAGAATAATCTATAGAACGTTTATTCAATAATATTCATGCAAAATAGATTGATGTACAATTGTGAAAATATAAGTGAACAATACTAATTACAAAATAAACTCCACAAAATTAGAGCAAACTTGTCTTAGGAATGAGTGGATTATAATTCCCCTAAAAATAATTAAGTTAACACATAATATGCAACTTTATTAATACAAATATTTTATTATCTTTATTAGGCATGATTAGCGCACCATATTAGGTTATGGATTACAAATTAATATTTCCAAAACGTTTTTAATAAAAATATTCATTTATTGGTTTCCATAGAGTGAACTATGACAAAGTAGCCAAACTTGTTGAACTTGGACTTCAACATAAACATTTAATTATTTTAAATTGGAATAGCCCATGGTTTTGAAAATAAGAATACCACTCAATGCAAAGCACCTAAAATCATGCCTCAGCACAAGTTTTTGTTTACAATTTAATTATTAAACAAAATTAAGACATAGACATAAACATAAACTTGTTTACAATTTAATTATTAAACAAAACTAAGACAAACATTTACTCTACTTTGAAGCTTCAACATAAATATCTAATTTCTTTCAAACAAACCAAATCGACATATGGTTTTAAATATCATAGACCATGCAATGCAATTCATAATAACAAATCTTAACACATTGTATGTGTAAAACTAAACCAGTATAGATCCATCTTAAACCAGGATCTGCACCGAGAGGAATCCAATTTCTTTAGGTGTAAGTTATTTTTGTATTAAATTTTTAAATGTTCATAAAAAATTACACCTTAAACATTTTGATTCCTTTAGTGTTTGGTAAATCCTGGTTTAACATAGATATTTTAATTACTTTTCATTTAGCTTTATTATTGGGTTTTTATTATTTGATAAATTAGGCAACATGTTTTTCTCTATATTCTTTTTTGTTTTAGGAGACTTGTTGGTGTATTGTTAGGTTAAACACACATCGATCTCATCAATGTTATTTGGACGACACTCCTTTATTCTATTCAATAAGCCATAATCAAATATATCAAAATTCTACTCTAAAGCCACACCAAAATATCTAAATTTTATTATAAAAAATGTTTTATTATTATTATGGTTAATTATAAAGAAAGTTAGTTAATTTAAATTATTTTAAAATTATTATATAATTAATTAAAAATGAAATAAAATAGAAAGGATAGAAACTTTAAAGAAGGTTGATTATCTTTTAAAAAATTAGAAGAGTTTAGCATTTCCAGTAATCATTAAGAGTAATCCACAATATATTTTTTTTATTTTTTATTTATGTCAGTTAACATAAAAAAATTTATGTTGGCTAGTATAATGTGACTAACTTGAGAGGATATCCCCCATACTGGGCTGAGAGCACCTCGCTTCTCTAGATGCAACAAGCAAAACACGCATGTGGTTTGTAGTTTACTTATTAGAAATAATGGGTTGAACCCACCTTACACACAATTAGTTATACTAATTTGAATAATAATTTCAATCATTATAATTAACTATTAAGAAACCATTTTCCTCTCAACTACATTTCATTTAACTCTTCTTAGCTATCTTTTCCCAAATGAAATACCTTCTACATAAAACTTAATATTTTTTAAAACAAATATGTCTAACATATCATTTAATTCTCTAAGAATTATTTTTATCCTAATTACATGGAAAATACGAGTTAAACTCTCCAGTATAATTAGATTAAACATTATGTTTATATCTCAGTAAACTAGCAAGATCTATAAGAAATTGCAATGATAAATACTTATTTACAAATTTTAACCTTCAAGTTATGGAAAAACAATATAAAGGAATAGAATTCCAACTTATTTGTCGATTCAAATAAATTTTGTCTCGCAATTATAATTTGTTTTTAACAAAAATAACACAACATTAATCTTATACCCATTGGATACACATAAATTCAAATAAGCAAAAAATGAAAGCATTCCTTGTATCCAAATTTAGAAAATTAAATAAGGAAAACATCCAAACTCTTATTGGTCATTAATTGAATAACATCTAAGAAATTAAAAACACAATTTTGAGAATTAGGACTTATCTACAAAGTTCTTAAAATGGGCAATTGGCTTTGTGGAAGCCATGCTCCACCCAGCTGTAGGTAGTTTTGTTCATTATTATCTCATCAGAACTCCACCCCCAAGATGAGACTCATGCATTCACCATATATTCTCACCAGTCTGAGGTTTCTATCAGGATTTCCTCACTTAGAAAATAGGATTTACTAGTTTGTTACAAAATCCATTCCAATTGTGAAATTCCTTTCCTTATCTTCATTCTAACTAGCACCACAGTGAAAATCCATCACTGCATATGTGCTTAGAATTCCACTCAAATAATTTCTTACACCATTTCCATATCACTAGTGCAACCAGAGAGAAAACGAGAAGAATTTATCAACCAACAAGTTAACAAAACAAGTTTGGGCTTACAGGTCCTCTCAAATAACCCAATTGCCACAGATTGTGGTCAAATTGGATACTTCACTCTAGATATGGACGTGTTTCTCTGTTCTCTAGTGATTTCAATTAATCATGAATTCTATGTTTAGTCACAACTCTCTTCAATGCTACAACATTCTCGTGTTGCACATTGTGTTTTCTCTTCTCCTTCTTTGAAATCCATGTTCTTTTTATTCTTTCACATTTTTTTTGTTGTTTTCCTTGGTTTCCTTTTCTCCTCTACCCTCTCCCCTAGGTTCCACCAACCTTTAATGTCCTTGTCACATCTGTGCAACACTTGTCACATCTTTGCAACACATGTCCTTGTCACCAGAGATACCAGTTGACAAAAAAACTTGGGTTTCCAACTACACACTATGGCTTATGACACACTACACTCTTAATTTAGTACACTGTGGGCTCTACACCCATGTTTAGCAAACTAAGTTTAGTAAGAATTATAATTATGCATGATGATTTGGCACATCCTATACAGCAGACGATTTTTCCTCTATAAATTCAATGTCACAAAGACTCCCTTCCTCATGTGCAACCTCCACAGTTCCCTTTGAGCATTAATCCTTCCTACAACTCCATTCAACAGTGTTCCATGTTCTCATGAACTGGTAAGAACGTTGTTTTTCCCTCTTGTTGTAAATACCTCCCAAAAAATACAACATGCTCCCTCCAATAAGCTCAATACTCCTTCCCCAATATCGATTCCACAAACCTTGCATGGATCTTTCACATCCATGCAACACTTGTCAAAAATCCAACTAACTCCACTTATCCACATTTTAACTCATAAAACGTATTTTTAAGGTTAAGCAAGGAGATTAAGGCTTAACAAAAGGTAAAGGGTCTTCGTTTGTTTCTGCGGGGTTAAATAGGGTTATAACATATCCCCTCATGCTATTACAACCCCCACCCTCCTCACTCTCATGGGTGAATACATGAGCCCTCGATCATTTAGCGTTTTGACTCAACCATGGCCAGCTTAGACTTTTATATTAAAATTTACAAGATGTACATTGATTTATCCCATTTAAGCACTCATAAACCATTACATATCTACATAAATACATTTTGAACTGAGGAAACAATCCAGAGGTGTTACATTCCCCTCCCCCTTAAAATGTGCACCATCCTCAGTGTTTTTAATGTCCAAACATTTATACAAAACTTTTAAAATTTAATTACATAATTTTGTCTTCAGAAAAGAGGGGGATACTCTTCCCACGTCTTATCTTCTAGCTCCCAATTTGGTTATTCATGGATGTCATAGGTCCATTGGAGCTTTACCTGATATATGGATCTATCCTTTTTAGTTTTGGTTCTTTTGTCCAATATGTAAACTGGTTGCACTTGGATTTCTCCTTTAGGTTCCACCTTCAATTTTGATCATCAAAGACTAGTGGTCTTCTTGGTGATTGTTCAATTTTTCATAATTTTGAGGAATGTTTCAAGCAACATCCCTCACTATAGTTACATCCTTTAGATTATACATTATTCCATCCATGTTCTTCCTCTCGGGACAATTGTTGAGCTAATGGTCACCTACACACTTCTAGTATTTGACCTTCCCTTATTTATTTTGTCCTGTAGGATCATTGTCCCTAGGTCCATCTATTGAAGTGGGTTTCCTAAAAGAGTTAAACTAATATTGTTTATTCTCAAAGGGATTAAATCCATTTTTATTCTACTCTTGTTTCACCTTCATCTTACCCTTCAAGTTATTATACAAATCATGCATGTTCTCACCTTGCTCATACATGCATTTATCCTTTTGTATGCATTCTTTCAAGGTATGAGCTCATCATAGGATATTATGTCCTTATAAAATGTTGGTAAGTTGCTAAGGAAACAATGGATCTTTACCTTTTCCTCTTGGATGAAGTCCACATAACTCGACAACTCCAAGAACCTCTTCTCATATTCCTCCATTGTCATGCTTCCCAAATGGAGTTTAGAGAACTCTAGAATCTTCTTGTCATAGTACTGTTGTGATAGGTATTCATGCTTTAAGTACCTTTGGAATCTCCTCCAATAAATTTTATTTTCATCCAAGTCTTATACCTGCACCAATTGCTTCCACCACCTATAATCCTTTCCTTCGAGGTTATAAATGGCAATCATGGATTCTTGATTATCTGGATAATCAAGCAATTGGAGATACTTCTTCATCTCTAAAATACAAATCTCAAAAAATTCATTAGATTTATTTCTATTAAAGGTGGGAGGATTAATCTTTCTTAGTTAACCCTGTAAAACATTCTCATCTTTTTTTCTTTTATGATGCATGCTAGGATGGACATCATGCCTAGATTCAAGTTTCTTACTCCCACGATGACTTCCAACTGAATGGTGTTGAGAATGCACCTTCCTTTCACTTGCATATTTATCTTTGGAATGTTGGTAGCTATCAAAATTTTCTCTTATCAAGGATTCTTCTCCTTCCCTTACTATCACAAAAGGTACTTGTTGCACCCTATCTTGCATATGCATTAGGTTTTACGTGAACTCTTGATTAATCTGATTCTGATGTTCCATATATTGTAGAATCTTTCCATTTCCAACCTAAATGTCTTTCAACATTCGGAACACTTCGTCACCTCTTCAGCAAACCGATTGGCCATTATAATCTATCCTTTGGTCACCTATTCTCACCTCTTCAGCAAATTGAGACCTATTAGGGATTTCATCCATCTTTGTAGTATTGTTGGTCTACTACTTTTGAAAACCCAACTACAAAGGCCTGAAACAAATTATACTGTAGCTAACAATCTAAAATTAACCATGTTTGTTAGTTCACATTAAAAATTCATATGCATAATTGTATTCACATTATCTTCATATAGCATTCCATATAATACAGTTACAGAATTAATAGTTTGAGAGAATATGCTCTTCCAAACAAACAATTCCCATAGGATAAGGGTTGAGACCTTATCTCTAATACCACATTGTAATGTAATTGTATGTTACATAGCTACCCAGATACTCCTTTATAGCTAAATCATACAAGAGAACTACTTTATCTATAAAAAAGACACAAAAAAATAAATCAAAAAGTTAAATAACTAGCATAAAGCCTCATTTGAATCTCTTTTGCAGAAGCATAGTTAACAAACTCCTTCATTAAGCCCTAATAATATTAATCAATACTTAATACCATATTAGAATTAATTAAACATTCATTAAACAGGGTTAATTAACACAACCGATGGATTAATCCACCTCTCCAACTTAAAGCCATCAATCTACACTTCACCATGTCGATCTCGACATTGGAAATCAGGAGTCGGCATACCCAAAACAGAAAAATAGCAACCACTCCTAACATATGATTCTCGACATTGACATGTTGGTAGTTGGGAGGTAGCATGAACAAGACAACATTTCAACGAACACTTTTGACATCTGATTCCCAATGTCAACATGCTATAATTTGGGAGTCAACTCGAACAAAAGTGAAAAATACAACAAACAATCCTGATTTCCAATTACTAATGTCAGCACGTTTGAAGTCAGGATTCGACACCAAAATACAAAGGTTATACAAACCACTCCTGAATTTTGATTTCCCACGTCGGTGGGTCAGAATTCTGGATTCGGCACCAACTTAACAATATTACAAAACATACTCCTGACTTTCAATTTATGGTGTTGACATGTCAGAATTCAGGATTCAACACCAACTCATTAGCACTATAATCAACGGTCATGATTACTCATCAACATAGTAATCAACAGTCACGATTACTTTGATTTAATATACCAACACATAACCATTTTTCCATAAAATGGCTACAAAAAAGAAACAACTACGTGGACTAAGTATTTCTTCCATGACTAGGCATCGAAATTATTTCCCACTAGCATGTGTCAAATTCATGGACTGACACAAAAACATAAGGATAATCGAAATTAAACCAAGGAAAAACTTGCCACGGGTTGAAAAAGAAATAACAGGTTTCCCCCAAGCATCGAACCAGTCCCATTCAAACAAGGGTTCCATTCATAGGTTTGAGAATTGAACCAAGGAAACACAGCAAGACTTAACAATCTTAAATTGCAATCACAATAAGACTAGAAATACAGTTAACCTCTCCAAACAACATATCCCATTCCACTAAATTGGTAAAAAAATTAACCAAGCATTATTATTGAAACCCACTTAACAAATTGTTATAGTTATAACAATTACAAAATTGGGGAACATTGGGAAATTGGACAAGCTAAACAACCTTCAGCCTAAATAAGGTATAAATAGGATCACTAAGGAACAATTCATTTATCCTTCAATACCAATCCTAAAGTAATTCAATCCCAAACATGAAAACTGTATCCATTTCCCACAACAAGTCATGTAACCATTACATTATTTTGCACCTTTCTTAATAATCTATAAAACTGGAATGGCATACATGCTTAACTATTCCTTCATGCAGAAAATTAATTTCATCCTTTGGAACCCATTGGCTTGTCTACCAATGTCCATCCAAGGATTTATCTCATTTAAACAAGACCAAGACATAACAACCCATGGAATTTATTGACTTTTCTACCAATTTCCACTCAAGTATAACTCATGCATTTAACTTCATTCATACAAGGAACATAGAAATAACCTTAAAACCTATTGGCTTTTCTACCAACATCCAACTAAGGCATAAATTGCTTAACTTCATTCATAACCAACATATTGAACATAACATATGATCAATTACTTATCCAAACTCTTTAATTTGTCAAGCAAATGTCATTTATAATTTAGGCATTCATATAGAACAATATACACAGTTGCTCCATAACAACAAAAAATTACATTCATTCTGATTTAACATCAAGTTGTATGCACTTATCAGTTATTAAATTGTATGGAAAATGGCTTCATGGAATCCACACTCCATCAAACCATAGGTAGTTTTGATCATAATACTCTCAAAAAAACTCCACCCCCAAGATGAGACTCATGCATTCACCACATACTTCTCACCGGCCCAAGTTGTATCAAGATTTCTCACTTCACAGTCAGAAATTACTGTCTTACAACAAAATCCATGTCAAACTATGCAATTAACTTCCTTAGATTCACTCTACTAAAACAATAGTGATGATCGTCACTATCCTTTGTGCTTATAATTCCACCAAGTCAATTTCATGTACCATTTTCCATTTCACTAGTGTAACCAGAGGCAAAAAACCAAATAGGTTAATATCGACCAAAAGGCTTGTAGATCAACCCAATTCCATTGAATGTTAGAAAAAATTGGATCACAGAGCAATAACAATAAGCAAGATAGAAATATAAAACACATTAACACATTACAAGATATACAACAATATAATGTGGCTCACCCAAGATGGGATACATCCACACAGAAATGTTCATTACTTTGATTTGTGTACCATCTAACAAAAATGAAGGGATACTACCTACATCACATCCACTACACTTCCTCTTCACTCTCTCACAGTCTCTCTCACACCATAATAGAGATAGATTTTATAATTATATAATACAATACACATCCATATTACAATGCTTTCCTTTTATATAGGAATTACCATGGGAAAATACCACAGGTCACCCAATACCATGGGCTCATAAACTGTTGGCCAATAAACATCCCAAAATGTTTTAACTCCCTTTCTCGAGGGTCAACTGGCCCCCGGACCCCCCTAGATGGGGGTATGGTCCCCCTTGGACCCCCACAAGGGTATGATGCCCCACCACACCCCTTGCTAGGACAAGTGTATAGTAAAACTTGGGTATAAACATGGTTGAACAATAAAATCTCTGAATCAGGAAGATCAGGTTCCACAACCAACATTGCACATAGTCAAAAATTAGGAATCTCAATCATGTTTTGGACATGTTTTCTCATTCTACCATAGATATCAGTTGAAAAAACAACTTGTATTTCCAAGTGTGCACTCTGGGGTATGACGCACTGCACTCTTGATCTAGCACAATGTGCTCTCTACACCGAGGTTTAGTAAACCATGTTCAGTAAGAATTCTACTTCTACACCATGCTTCGACACATCATATGAAACAGACAATTTTTTCTCTATAAGTTGGATGTCACGGAGACTCCATTCCTCATGCATAGCCTCAATAGTTCTTTTCTACACATTACTCCTTCCTACAACTCCATTCAACATCGTTCCATGTTCTCATGGACTGGTACGAATGCTTTTTTTCTATCTTGATGTGTATACCTCCCCCATAATACAACATAGTCCCTCCAACAAGCTCAAGCCTATTTCCCCAAGCTCGATTCCACCAACCTTACATAGATATTTTATGTCCTTGCAACACTTGTCAAAAATCCAACTAACTCCACTTATTGACCTTTAAACGCATAAAACAGGTTGTTAAGGTTAAGCAAGGATATTAAGGCTTAACAAAAGGTAAAGGGTCTTCTTTTGGGTATGTAAGGTTAAACAAGGTTATAACTTATCCCTCCAAGCTATTACAACCCCTCCCCCACTCACTATCATGGGAAAGGAAATTTTTAAGGATCCATAATTTTCTTAAAGTGTATAAACCTTGTCGAATCTAACTAATTCTTAAATTTGTAACCATAGAATGTTTGGAGATTTTTTTTTAATATTCAAATTTCTAAGGACCTTATATATTTTTTGCATAATTTTGGCAATTTTTAGAGGAAAACAAATTGTCCCATGGAATTTGGGCAAATCAACTTTGAAAAAAAGGAAAATTGGCGAATATTTTTTTAGAAAAAAAGATGTCGAAAAATACCCCATGGGCTAAATTCGCCCCTAACTTTTCTGTTGGTTATGGGTGAATACATGAGTCCCCGATCAGCTAGTGTTCTGACTCAGCCATGACCAGCTTAGAATTTTATATTAGAATTTAAGAGATATGCATTGAATTATGTCATTCAGGCACTCATAAACCATTACAAATTTACATAAATACATTTTAAATTGAGAAAACAATCCAGGGGTGTTACAGAAATAGAGTATGAATTAGATACTACGGTTGGAAATGTTGTTTTTACTATGTATGCTAAATTTGGTTGCATAAATAATTCATACAAAGTATCTGTGAGGATGACTGAGTGAAATATTGTGTCATGCAATGTGATGATCACTGGTTATGCACAACATGGGTGTGGCACAAAGGCCATATGACTCTTTGAATAAATGAACAGATAGGGATTGTACCAAACCATGTTCCCAAAGAGTCTAAATTCATCTAGAATTTGACATCAATTATTGTAAGTACTATAATAGCCTATGTCACTGAATTATTTATTCACCTTCTCAATACGTTTTCACAATAAATGTGCCTTTTCTATATTGTATGCAAGAAACTGTGACTCAAATGGAAAGTACAAAAGAAGGGACCTCCCATCTACAACACCATTATAATAGAATTGAGCCCACTCTGATCATAAAAAAACATGACCCTTGCAAGAACTTTGAATATTTTTTCCCATCACAGCTTAGGTCACTAGAAAATAGATTTTGATAAATGAAATACCAAATAAAAGTTATGACCATTCATGTATACAAACAATCTAATACATGAAAAATAGTAAGTTTGATGAGGGAATGGAAGATCTCAAAAGAAGGTGGGAATGGGGGTTCAATGCATGGAGGTGGAGGAGGGGAGATGAGGTGGAGGGGGGATGGTATGGTTTATAAATTTATCTAGATTGGGTAGTCCATATATGCTTTGGGGAATATTTCCATTTAACATATTGTGGGTTTTGGGGATTCTAATTGTATTTCTAGGACAACTAAATAACACTCACATTAAATATCAAACCAAGGACCTTGTTTTTATTTCAAGTCTATGTGAAAAATATATGCATACTACAATTTACTTTGTAGTGTTGGGGATTCTAAGTGATCATGTAGATAAATGTATGAAAATTGATCACTCCACTCTTTTCATGTAAGGAAACACACCTCTCAATAGTATTGCAGAAAATCTTATGAAAGGTTGTCAAATAAACACTACTTTTGTAAATAAAGGAAATCATACCCAATCCATGCAATCGTTACTAAAAACAAAATCAAACTTGATCTATGTAACTTGGAAGAAAATAAAACCACACTCAATTCACACAAATCTTACTAGAAGGGAAATAAATCACAACTACCAAATCAAATCCATGTAACAACAATCATCACTTCAATCAATCACATGCTCAAAATAAGTCTTGCAAAGAATGCACCTGCTATAATAAAGTGAAGGATCATATATAAAGGGAATTCTAATCAAGATGCAAAACAACGATGAAAATATGTTCTACAAAAGTAACAACAATGAAATGAATTATCAAGTAACCAAATTCTATAAGTAACAACAGTCGTAGGAATTATCGGTTCTTTCTAGCAAATGACTAAACTCTGCAAGTAACAACTTATGTAATTAGAAACTATTAGAAATAAAGTAACAATTCATATATACCAACAACAACTACATCACTTGGAATTATGGAACAAAATACAATAAATCTATCTGATTAAACAAAGAAAATCAGATCTCATGACCGGCTAAGTGGGGACTTCCTTCTCTAATCAAGACTGCTGAAACAACTCACAAAATAATACTCAGATCACACGAACCAACATATCTTATATTATATAAAAAAAGGAGGATACAATGAGTTCAATGATCTACTGCTCTACCTTCTAGTATTTCTATCTAACCCCTAAACCCAAGAGAGTTCAACGTCTTTATGCGTTTTTCTAAATAACAGTCTCTTAAAAATAGGATATCAAGAATGTTTCGAGCAATACATAACATAAGACATGTTATATATTCATGTTGTTAAAACTAATACAAAAAATAGAATATTTCATTACATAGTTACAATCACAAGTAATTGGAATGGCTAGTACTCCCATACTACACTTAATGATTTAGCATTTTCATAATGGAACTTGTCTTCTACTATACTTGAGCATTGGTCGAAGACCAATGCTCAAGTATCCAAAATATTGTGTAAATGGAAATATCATAGGAAGTAAGAGAACCTCAAAGTAACAGCATATCAATAAAAGACAACATGTTCCCCGAGCTCATACAAGAGTAATAACATCCAATTCTTCAAGAAGTCAACACCTTGTTTTCATCATGCCAATACATACCTTTAAGCCATTTAATTAGTGACCTGAAATCAGTCACAAAACTACTTAACAACCTATATTATTAATCAAAATAATGCAATACATAAAAAAAATATACCTTGGGTTAGAACATGAACTTACAAGTGTCACACACAATTCTTGTCAGCATCATGTACTGAGAACCAAAAAACCAGAAATTGCCTCAATTCCTCAAGTGATGAAGTTAGACACTGGATAGGACTCATATTTTCATACTTGTGTCCACCACCGCTTTTTCCCTTTATGCAATAAGAGTTACCATCATTAGTAACACCACTTTTCAATTGACAATGAACGGTGCCACCACCTAATCCCTTTGAGAAATAAGCGGTGCAGCCCTGGTAATGCTTTGTCTCCATATCAAAAGAGCGGTGCTCGAGTTTTAAAAGGAAAAAGAGAAGATTCACGAAGCTTCTCAAAGATCAGCTTTTTGGCACCCTCATCCTTACTCTTGTGGACCATCTGAACTCGAGATCCCCTTAGTATAATATCCCTTCCACCTCGTCCACCATTTCCTCAACCATCCTTATCCTCCCAAGGGCTATAAGTATTGGTTCATTCCCCATGGGTTGGGGGAGGAAAGTTATGTTGTTGCACCAAAGTTCTGTCCAAATATAGGGTGAGAATAGAGAAGACAAGTTGAAGCTTTGAGGATAAGATTTTGCATGAGAGGAGGCATCACAACACTAAGGAACCATGGTTGTTAACTCTCTCATTATTTGACTATGCAATAAAAAGTTTCTTTCCCATAAATCTTATTGTGTTTAAATCACTGATTTATTATCAAAATCCTCAGTCTTTGATATAGAATAATAGATTGATTTTGGTACTTTTGATCGTGTGTATTTTGTGATGTGTTGTTGCAGGTAACTGTGGAAATATAACACTCTTGAAGGCTGGAGCATCACACTGTATTGCAGGTGTAAGTTTTATTCCAAACATTCATTTATCTTAGGGAAAGTTCTCTTTACTATTATCACTCATTTGTTCTAGTTGTGAACGATTCAAGCTAGGGAAACAAATCTTGTCTACAAGAGGTGATAATTTCCAGCAACAAATCTGGTGACCATACTAGGGATGACATTCAGAACTTGTACTCTTTCTTGGTTTTCAGTTCTTTTCTTTATTCCAAACTTCGACTTTTTCAGCGATCGGATCTACTAGTTTTGTAGTTAGATTTGGTTTCATTTTGACCATATACGCTCAGATCTGAAATATATCTGCTTCATATGCTTAATTTTCCTGTAATTTTTGTGATTTGATGCCAGTAGTCTGACACTTAACTTTCTATTTTCGCTTGATTTTTGCTTTGAAACCTACAAGAAACACCGCGCTTTCAGTAAGGACAAGTGGTGCCACCGCATATACCTAGTGGACAATAGGCGGTGCCACCGCTCTGTTTCAGTGGACAAGGGGCAGTGCCCAAGCGGTCACACTCTCTCAATAACCTCCTGCAAGCGGTGCTAGGTAGGGTTTTATACCCCTGTGATTTCAAAAATTAGTATGAGTTTGTTTCTTTTCTGAATGTGTTTCTGGATTCATCATTGATTTTTTACTATTAATTCGAAATCTGGAAAGTGGTAAAGGATTGTTTCATTTTGTTTTAAAGAGCTAGGTTGTTTTGATTTGTTCAACTACTTGCTATTATTGGGTTTTATTTTTGAAAGAGTGCTTGGAATTCATATAGTTAGATCTATTGTTGCTATTATATCAGCTGAAAAGAAATCATTTTTCTTTTGGTTTCTTCATTTTTGTTATTCATAGGTTAATGAAAGATTTCTTTTTCTTTTGATTAAGAAGAAAAATTTGAGATTGATCATATATGTGTGTTCAAGGATGAACCATTGGATACTTGATTAGTTGCATAAAATTTTAGGCATTTATGCTTTTTCCTTTCTTTACATGCTCTTTTCTCAATAAAAATAAATCATAGTTTGAGTTAGGTATTTTTGCATTTGAAGAATTTAAAAAGAGTTTAGGGTGCCAAGTAGTTGTAGCATCTTTCTTTTTGGAAACAAGATCTTATTTCATTTACTTTCAAGGTTGGTCATTAGAAGTATTTTGTTTTCTTGCAATTTTGGAAAATAGTTCAGTGTGATTGTTTGGGATTTCCTATTTGGAAACGAAAATTGAATCACTCTCTCTCCTGTAAGTAGGGCATACCCTGAAAGATAAAGTAAAAATTTTCATGATCATGCTGAATGGTTTTACTTTTTCTGTCCACACCTCATGCATTCACTTAATCATTTAAGATAAAATTAATGCTAGTTCTAGGTTAAAATATTTAGTAACTTGAGTGATAAGTTAGAAGATGTGTTCTGACATATATAAACATAGGATTTGTTGTTCTATTTCCTGCACTACATCCCAGGGGCTTGTAGTTCTTCCATGTACCAACCGCTATATCGAATGTCCTTTCACGTACCCTTGAGGTATATATAAATGTACTTCACGTACTTGATAGTATATTGGAAGGCTCATGTCGAACGATTGTACATTAGACAACACTAACATGGATTTGATCTCCCACATACCTTGCATATATCAAGAGACCCCTCTAGGATACCTTAAACCAACTAAGAAAATCCTTTTGGATGTCTTGTTGGAACAATACACCGATAACAGCACTTGGGGAGCTACTACACACCTGCCATCGAGGTAATCGGGTATTCAGGAAAGGGTACGGTCCCAATCCTCCTTGTCACGTTTTACTATTGGACCCCACGGTATATCGCTAGTTGCGAAGACTTGAAAATCGTAGTGAGGAACTAGATTTTTATCGGCCCTCTTATCACCTAAGTTTGCGTGTGACCTTAGCTTGCGTAGGAGTAATTTTTGTGCGTGATTCTAGTCTCAAACCCTAGGTTAGGATCTTTCTGACCAGTATTTTGGCCGAGTTACCTTTAAGATGATCTCGAAGAGTCCAAGGCTTACCACTTGAGTTTCCTCCTATCATAGAAGAGAGAACAATGGAAGCTGCATACCAAGCTGCCACGGATGATTCCCATGTGGAAGGGAATCCAGTTGTGGAAGTTGGGGAAGAATTTACTTATTATGATAATCCCTTGGTCCAACAACCTCCTATGGCTGATACAACCTTTCATTTTTTAATGAAAGGTCAACCTGGTTCATTGGATTGGGTATTCAATCACCCATCAGATGACACTATAGGGATAGAATTTGGTACAAATTCTCCTTTTTGGAGAACTTCCATAGGGAAATCCATTTCTGAATATGGGACTACTAAGCCGGAGCCCTCCGTACTTACTGCTCTAAGGAAATCCCTTAGAGATGCTTTGTCAAATGCAAAATTGTTTTAGAAATATATTAATCATTTGCATAATATGGGAGAAAATATAAGAAGGGGGATTTTATCTCCTCTTCCCCACCGTTCAAAAGCAACCCCCCAAGGATACCGTGCACGTTCATGGTCTCAAATAGATCCTAGTTTAGGATCACTAGCCCAAGTTTCGGTAGCTTATGATCCAATTCAACCCTCTATTCCTACTCCTTCAGTTCCAAATCATGTTTATGCCTCTAGTGCTCCCATATCTTCTACCATTTGGGGGTAACCCCCAACCCAAGTTGTTTCAATTATTAGTGGAGTTACTTCCAATAAAAGGAAAAACCTTGTTGTAGGACAACCAGTAGTTATTGTTCCCTCCACAAACACCAATGTAGTTATTCCTCCTCCTAGTGCAGGATAACCCTCAGGGATACAACCTGCAGTTAATCAACCTTCATGGGGTTACACTTACCTGGGAAACTAACCACCTGTAAGCAATGTGAATAATCAACCTAAATCTTAAAGGAGTGTTTATCCTAGGATTCCTTACCTTGAAAATATGTTTTCACCATGATGGAAACCTAATTGGTCATATATTCCTGTGCCTGGAGGAACACTTATGAATATTGATCGAGGTTAGAAAGGGCCACCTTTTGGTGGTCCACCTTTTGGAGGACCACCACCTAGAGGACCACCTTCTGTAGGACTCCCATCAAGAGGACCACCACCTAGAGGAAAACCACCTAGAGGCACACCTTCCAGAGGACCACCACCTAGAGGACCACCACCTGGAGGACCACCTTCTGTAGGACCACCTTCCGTAGGACCACCTTCTGGAGGACCCCCATCTGGAGGACCACCACCTAGAGGCCCACCTTCTGGAGGACCACCTTTCGGAGGACCACTGCCTATAGGATCGCCACCTAGAGTCCCACCTTCTGGAGTACCACCACCTAGAGTACAACCATATGGAATAACACCTTCCAAAGGACCACCACCTAGAGGTCCACCTTCTAGAGGACCCCCTCCACCTTTTGGAGGCCCTCCTCCCAGAGGCCCACCCCCTTCGGAGGATCTTAAGGAGGGTCATCTGCAAATACACCTCCCCAACAACTAGTGTATCAGTCAACTTATGGTCCTACTGGTATACAGATTCCATATCAATATTACCAGTATGTAGAACCTAATCAACAACTTCCATTTTTGGAAACTTTGGAATCACCTTATTTGTCCAAGTTGATCAATGATCCCATCCAACATAACCCTTTGTGGCCTTCTATTCTAGTCAAGTTACCATCATACATCCCTAAGTTTGATGGGAAACAGGGAGAGGATCCCAAAAATCACGTTATGACATTCCATTTATGGTGCTCTTCTAACTCCTTGATGGATGATTCTATCCGTTTGAGGCTCTTCCAATGAACATTAACTGGAACAGCTGACAGGTGGTACATTGAACTTCCATAACATTCATTTGTGGATTGCAACTCATTGGAAACATTTTTTCTTACCCATTTCTAGCTACCTATCCTTTATGAGACTGGTATGGATATTTTGACATCCCTTCATCAAAATACTTCCACCCATATATCAGATCATATTCATGAGTGGAGGAGGCGATGGAGGCTCATTAAATCTCCTATCCCAGAACAATTGTTGGCTGATTGGTTTACAAAATCCTTGTTGCCTCCCGTTTCCCGTGATGTGGATATGGGTAGTGTTGTCACTGAAGAGCATGCTATCAGTCGGGCGTAGTATCTGGATTTGGTTTATTCCTAGTCTGACACCTTGTATGATCTGATTCCTCAAGCTCCTCATCCTAGCACAGACCCTATCAAGCCACTTGCAGAGACTCTTATTGATGGGGTTATAGGTTCAATCCATCCCCCATCCACAATGAAACCCGCTAAGCAACAAAGTACTTCTACCACTACTCCTTTTGCTCCTATGGTTTTTTCCGAGGTGAATGCCATTCAAACTACGCAGACACCCAGTAATAAAAAGAAAGGAAAAGGAAAAGGTAAAAAGTCAGGAAACCAATAGGAAAACCCCAAGACTATGACCTTGCATAATGAAAAAAAAGGTAAGAGGAAGGCTAAGTATCCTTTCATATTGTGTGGAGGTGACCACTTCACTAAAGAGTGCCCTCATCATGAATAAATTAATAATTTTTTTAAAAATAACCCTACACCGGTGGTACTTACCGATCCTTTTCTGTCTCAACAACAATTAATTGACCACATGTCTTCATAAGGAACCTCTAAATCCACTGAAGAGATCCGAATGATGTCCGATGAAACTATTAACTTGACTACACGCAGTCATACATATGACAAACTAGTAGAAAATAAGGATGAAGGTAATTCTTTTGAGAAATCTCCTTCTATGAATTATTCTCCTGCACCTCCATCTAATGGCCCTCTTACGATTGAGAAACCTAACCTTGACTTGATTTTACGCCCACCTAAGAGAACTCTCCAGAAATATGTATTTAATCCAAATGCTCAAGCCACTCAATTCTACAATGTTGTTGAATATTTCCCTCAAGCACCTTGTACTATGTCTACACTAGAGGTACTCCAAAGTTTCCCGACACAATGTAAAAATATGTTGACGAATTTAGGGGCCTTAGATCCAGATAATACCAATATGATTTATTTTAATGTGGAGAATTACAAGTCTAGGTTACCCCCCCAGCTCGCATTTCAAATCACAACCAAGGTAGTTGGGAGGAAGGTCCATCATATTGTATTGAATGAAGGACCTTCCACTTCAGTGTTGTCTATTTCTTATTGGAGATCCATTGATTCTCCTGAACTTACTAAGTCACCTACCACTTTGAAATCTTTCGACAGACAAGGTTTCCAACCTCATGGTTTGTTACCAGCACTATCAATTGAGAAAGGGGGCAAGACTATTTCGATTCAAGTGGAAGTAGTCGATGCTCCGTTAGATTACAATATTCTATTGGGAAGAAAATGGTTTTATGCTATGACAGTTATTGATTTGATGGTTTTCCGTACTCTCCAATTCCTTCGCTTAGGGAATATTGTGACCATATATAAGCTTGATTTTTGTTTACCTGATGTTACTGCCCCTACCGCAAACAATATTCCTATGTTAGGGAAATCCCCTCCACCTTATCAATTGGTTTGGGTGATAATGTTTAAGGATTCAACTCTTATGGATGTGTTTCCCTTGACCCCTCCTAGTACGGAAGTAGAAACTGTGAACATGATCTCCACGGCCGGACACATTCCTAAAGGTAAAGAAGTTGGTGAGATGTCTTCTCTAGGCCCTCATGAAGCACTTTATAATGCTATAGAATATGTTTCTGATGTATACTATGATGATCATCATATAGTGGCATCGAATCCTTACCACCTACCCTATTGGATAGATTCCCCTTTCCCCACTCTAAATTATCTCTCACATACTTTCTCGTCAGATGAGTCTATTATGGAGATCATGAGTGTGGATGAACCTGTATGAGAAGATCATCACCATAGATCATCTTTCCTTCCCAATGCTAATTATGTAGACTCCGATTTTGTCTCTCTCATTAGTTCTGATATTATCAAAAATCCTCAAACACATGTGTTGTTACAAGACACTGAGTCCGAATGAAACTTGTGTAACATCACTCAGACAACTCCCATCGACATATTAGTGAAGCTTGGAACTGTTGAACATTTTCATGTAGGCCATACCTGTTCAACTGAAGAAACTAAAAAGTATAGAGCTTTGTTCAAAGAGTTCTGAGATTTGTTTGCTTGGACGTATGAATAAATTCATGGGATTGACCTATCCATCATAGTACATGATATCAATACTTATCCCACAACAAGACCATTCCGACAAAAACTCCGTCAAGTCCATCCGAGGAAAGTTGTGATAATAAAATCCGAGGTTGAAAAACTTCTGAAAGTTAGTTTTATTTAACCTATACCGCTAACTGAGTGGGTATCTAATATTGTTCATGTAGCTAAAAAATAGGGCACTATTAGGGTTTGCATCGATTTCTGAGATTTGAATAAATCTTGTCCCAAGGACAACTTTCCCACTCCGCATA
Source organism: Pseudotsuga menziesii (assembly GCA_001517045.1). Lineage (NCBI taxonomy): Eukaryota > Viridiplantae > Streptophyta > Pinopsida > Pinales > Pinaceae > Pseudotsuga > Pseudotsuga menziesii. The sequence goes on from LPNX010454954.1 coordinate 37,074, forward strand.
TCGATCAAATTATTGATAACTATGTTGGGAGCGTCATCTTCTCATTTATGGATTGCTTTTTCGGCTATAATCAAATAGAAAATTTTACCTGCAGAACAGCATAAGATGGCATTCATTTGTCCATGGGAAACCTTTTCCTATCGAAAGTTACCCTTTGGTTTGAAAAACGTTGGATCTACATTCCAGCATGCCATGTCTTACGCTTCAATACGATATTAAGCACATTGTGGAACCATACCTGGATGACCTCCCTACTCATTCACAACAACAAGAGGATCATCTAGGGAATCTTAGGGACATTTCCTTTCAATTTCGTCATCATCACATATGGCTTAATCCACATAAGTGTGTCTTTTATGTTGATATTGGAGGTGTCCTTGGCTTCATGGTTTCCAAATATGCCATCTAGATAGATCCTTTGAAGATAGTTGTTATTTTGGCCTTACCTGCCCGACCAATATTACTAAAATCCAAAGTTTGCAAGGGAAGGAAAACTTTATTCGTCATTTTGTGTGCAACTTTGCATAAAAAGCATTGCTATATGCATCTCCTAAAAAATAGTAATATGTTTCTTTGGGATGACCAGGCCCAAAAAGATTTTGATAATTTGAAACACGCTCTGACACATTCACCAGTGTAACACCTCCCAGATTATTCAAAAGACTTTTTGCTTTATGTTTCCGCCTCCACTACCACCATCGATATGGTTTTGGTGTAGGAAGATCTCAACGGCCAAGAGCATGTGATTTACTATTTAAGTAAGAGTCTCCTTGACTCTGAAATTTGCTATTCACATGTGGAGAAGCTAGCTTTGGCTACGGTCATTGTTTTGCAAATATTTCATCATTACATTTTACTACGCACTACAATTTCCCTTGCTGATCAAAACCCTATGTATTACATTTTGACTCGTCAAGTGCTAGGGGGAAGTATTCCCGTTGGATAGTTATCCTGCATGAATTTGATCTTGAGTTCACTAAGGCTACTTCCAAGAAGTCCTTAGTCTTTACGGAGTTAATGTGTGGCCTTCCTTGTGCTCTCATGAATTTTGATCCCACTGATTCATTTTTGGATAAATTTTGTTCTTGAACAGTACAACCGACCCATGGTATGGAGATTTGATTATCTATCTCCAAACCCAAATACTTCAGCCTAATATGTCCTATGATGATTGCGGATGCATATGCCACCACACTAAATATTAACTCATTCTAAATGACATGTTATACCAGAATGGTATAGACTCTATTCTCTGTCAATGTCTTACTCATGATGAGGCTGAACAAGTCTTAAATGGCTACCACTCTGGATCATGTGGAGGTCATCTTTCTAGGATGGCTATAGCTCAGAAAATCCTTCGCACTGGGTATTTTTGGCCCTCAATATTCAAATATTGTCATGAGGTAGTTAGAAAATTTCCACACTATCAACTTTTGTATCCAAAAAACAAAAAATCGCACCCCCCTTGCACCTTTACAACCCGTTATCGTTGTTGGCCCTTTCACCAAATGGGGGATATATTTTATGTATTGTAAGCCTACCTCAGTCGGGGGGCATGGTTACATCATCATAGACATAGATTACTTCACAAAATGGGTTGAGGCAATGCCTACATATGCAGAGGATGGTAGGATTGCCACCCTTTTTATTTTTAATCATGTAATATCTGGGTTTGGAGTTCCACAAGCAATAGTCATTAATAACAGATCCCATTTTTGTAATCAGATGATGGCTAAGTTGAGTACTAAGTTGGGTTTTTCGTCATGAAAACTCAACTCCTTATTATCCACAGGCTAATGGTCAAGTAAAATTCATTAACAAATTTTTGAAGACTATGCTATGTAGAATGGTCAGAGATCACAAGTCCTACTGGGACCTAACTCTATTTTATGCACTATCGGTTTATAGAACTTCGGCTAAAATAGCAGTCGGTTTCACGTTGTTTTAGTTGGTCTATGGATTGGAAGTTGTCCTACCTATTGAATGTGAGATCCCATCACTCAAGTTTGTAGTTGAGTTTCTCCAAAACAATTCTATCAAAGAAGAACATTTTATGTATTTGACAAACCTTGATCAGAATCGAAGAGATGTTTCCTTGGCTAATGAGGCACATAAAAAACACGCTAAGGCTCAATACAACAAATCCATTCAGTCTCGTATATTTAATGAAGGTGACATGGTTCTGACCTATGATCAGAAACATGACAAACTTAGAAAAGGGAAGTTGGAATCCATGTGGTATGGTCCCTACATCGTGTGTAAAGTCGTACAAAAAGGGGCCCATGAGCTTGTAGATTATGATGGGATACCTTTCAGGCAACCTCACAATGGGTTGTAGTTGAAAAGGTACTATGCTTGAAGACATTTATTTTATAGTACCTTGTATATATTTACATTGATTGGCTTTTTTGGTGTGGTTTTAGCATTTCAATATCGTTTTGAGTTTTGTCAGTACTGTTTATACCATGTTTTGGTTATGCAGATCAAATGCCTTTTATGGTTTTGTTGATGGTTCTTTCCATCACACCCTAAACCTTGCTTTAGCTTCTTGGGTTTTTTGTTCCCCGACTCATGATCTAGTTGGTTTAGGAGTGGTTTGTGTAGGTCCAGCCACCAATAATATCGTCAAGTATCATGCGGTAATAGGTTTGTTAACCGAGGTTGCATCTCAGGACATTGATCACTTGGTAGTTTTCATGGACTCACAACTAGTGGTTTTTCACTTAAACCATGTCTATGCCATCCTAAAACCTACACTTCTCCTTATTTTTCAAAGAGTACATTTGTTAGAAAGATAATTTGAATCTATTACTTATCAACATAGGGCCTAGGTCTTGTAACACTATTGCAGGCTCATTAGCCAATTAGATTTTGGACCGGTATATTGCTCACACATAAATGAAACATGGTTCACTGTAAATAAACATAAATAGTAAAAAGACATAAAAAATCATATAAATAGCATTCCACATTTGAACACATATAAGCCGCCATACATAAGTCTGTATATATATATAAAGAGTGTTTCACAAAAAATATGGTCTCGAGACCCTGTCTTAAGCACATTGGATTTTAGATATACAAAATGACAAAAATAATGAAGCTAGATAGCTTTCAGTGTCTACAGCATGTAGGATAACTAGTGGTGCTCATGGTAATACATGATGGCTCTTGCTACCCTCCGTAGCATGCATCCAAATTGACCCGATACTCTAGTGGTATGCCTCTGGTACTTCCTAGGGAGGTCATCCATGGAAATGTCTAGAATATCAAGAGTTAATCATTTGAGGTTCTCCTCTAAATCAGTCAACTCATTGTCTCCTCTTTGGATGAAGCAGGCCCCCGCTCACCTTTCAATTGGGGAGGAACCCCCAGGTCATGCATCTCCTACATCTGCATGAAAATGTTTGGTCTCGTTATCATCCATAAAAATTATAAAACATAAAATACAAAAATAATCAATGTCTTGAGTATTCTTCTTACCAATGTCACCCCATTGGGCACCTGTTGGTAAGGGTGGATCTAGGTCCCCTCTGAATTCAGTACCAACATATGCATAATCCTCAACCATGAGTAGTTGTTCCTCCAACCAACGGAAAAAGGAGCTACCATACTTGACTTTGGATACATCACCACCAGTGCGGCCCATGATCTCTACCCACCACATCATGCAAGGGTCTCGTGCTCTCAGCTCGGTGAAAGCTACCTGCGGCCTCAGATGAGGTACCCGCTCGAAAAACAAGAATTCCAAGATGGTACCATAACTGAATTGTTTCAACTCTCCCTACCAACACTTAGTCAGATGCTCCTTGAAATTACTTAGTAAAGCCTCAACCCAGTTAAAGACTATAGGCACCATAGCCTCCAAGGCATAAAGCATGTGTGCTCAGGAATCCTGATGATCCCCTTGGCTCCCTCCAACCTACTGCATGATAAAAAGCACTGTTTGGAGAGGAAAATCTATCACCTCTTTGATTGGGATGTTTTTCCTAGACATCTGAGTACCAAGAAAGCAGTGGTGATCTATGAGCTCCTGTGTAGTGACATCTCCTCCCCGAGGACTTGTTGTTGAGAAAGGTTCTCTGTTCCTGGATAACCCTATAAGGAAGTATATGTATTCTACTTCCTCGATAAGAACATGGGCCCCCACTTTTGGTTATGAGTAAGTTTTTTTTTTACTTTTTCATACTTTCATAAAATGGAAAATTTCCTTGAGCACTAATTTCAAAATTTTGGTCGTACTCTTTAAACCCAGTACCAAATTTCCAAGTCAACTTTCGCTTCTTTTTAGACTCGTTAAACCCCTTCATCGTGAAAAGAAACCCTAATGGATTCTTATTTAAGCTCTTTTCGAACTCCTTAAATGTCAAAATATCGTTGAGCAAACTTTTCTTCTTCATGCTCGTAAAAGTAATTGAAAATTCTCCTTTTCGACGTAGTTTACCCCTTTTTCAGTTCGGATTGACTAATTACGAAAAAAGAATACTCTAGTTGATCTCAGCTAGAAGAGTTCTCTTGGGCATTAATTTTATACTTTTTTGGGCCCTAGGGACTAAATCATACAAAAAAGGACCTTTTGGAGTCTTCTTTTGTTTTCATTCAGACTCTCTAAACATGAACGATACCAAGTAAACTTTCAATGGACTCGTTAAATTGAACATTGAGAGACCCTCTTTGTTAGATTTTTAACATTAAGCTAGCATAACATTAGGATCTTTAACTGAGAGAACAACAAGCACAACAATCAAACACAAGAGACAATGAACACAGTTTTTTTCCTCGAGGAAACCATAAATGGAGAAAACCCCACAACTTCCTCAGAGATAAAATTAGAACCAAAAGTAAAACCCCAAAACAGTAAGATGATCTCCTGACAGCAGTAACCTCTTTCTTCCTTTCCTTAGTGTCTTTCTCTTTCATAGCTATGTGCTACAACTGAGTGTGAGTGAGTGTGTGATAAATAGAGAGGCTAGCTCTCTATTTATACTAATTCCTGACTTGACTAAACCCAACTAGGGCCGACTTCACCAGGTGAGTCTAATAACTCTAGTGCCCCAGAACTGCGGGGACTTTAACCCTTGATCAATAGGAGGGTTACGCACAATGACTTGACATGACTTGTTTACATTAAGAACCTCCTGATAGGAACATCAGGGCATGACATGACTCAAGTACATTCCATAATAAACATCGGGTTACATTACATAAGAAATACAAGTGAATACATTCTGAAGTTACAATTTCATCAACACTCCCTCTTAACTAGGAACGTATTCTCTCGACACAATTTTCATCACTGGTCTTCTTCTCTGGATCATCTCGTCATCTGCATCTTCAAGTCATCTTCATCTTCGGATCTAGATCATCACTCGATCTGGATCATCATCACTGGATCTGGATCATCATCACTGGATCTGGATCATCATCACTGGATCTGGATCATCACTGGATTTGGATCATCACTTGATCTGGATCATCATCAGTGGATCTGGATCATCACTGGAGAATCATCTCTGGATCTGGATCATCACTGGAGCATCATCTCTAGATCTGGATCATCACTCAATCTGGATCATTACTGTTGGATCATCATCACAGGTGCTATCTCATGATTCTTCTCATCACAGGAAGTTCTATAGAGCTATCCCTTTTTCATGCTAGTTCTAGGCCTAGCCTCCATGTAGATCTTCTTCAGCGCTTATATATGACACCAAGTCAGAATGGCCCACCCAGCACTTACATCTGACCATGAGAGGAACACATCCAACATCATGTCAGAAAGGCACGCCCAGCACTCACATCTGATCATGTAGGAACTAATCCTATAATCACATCAGAAAGGCCCAACACTCACATCTGATCATGCGGGAACGCATCCCACAACCCTATCGGAAAGGCTCAGCAATTATATCTAGCCATGTGGGAACACATCCTGCAACGATGCTAGAAAGGCTCTGCACTTACATCTAGCCATGCGGGAACACATCCTGCAACCATGATAGAAGGGCTCTGCACTTACATCCAAGCATGCGGGAACACATCCTACAACCATGCCGGAAAGGATCTGCACTTATGTCCACCCATGTGGGAACACATCCTGCAACCATGATGGAAAGGCTCTCAACCCCAGGTTGAGGGTTCCTGGTAACTGACCAGGTGCCTCAATTCTCCAAGAGAATGGCATCAGCCCTTATATTTGATCAAGTGGGAACACATCCCTCAATCACATCATAATGGCCATGTGCTCACATATGATCATGTGAGAACACATCTCACAGTCGTATCAGAATGGCCCTCAGTCCTAGACCAAGTATTCCTGGTAACTGACCAGGCACCTCCATTCCAAGAATGGAAATAGCCCTTATATCTGATCATGTAGGAACCAATCCTACAGTCATATCAGAATGGCTCAGCACTCATATCTGACATGGAAGGAACCAATCCTCTCACCATGACAGAATGGCTCAGCCCTTACATCTGACCATGGAAGGAACCAATCCTCTTACCATGTCAGAATGGCTCACGTACTCATCACTTCCCCTTGGAAGGGACCTCAATCTGGAGAACACCAAGATTCTTCCTGAAGTACTCAAACTTCACTCTGGCCAATGGCTTCATCAACACATCAGCTATATGTTCATCTGTCGCAACATACTAGAGCTTCACTGCTCCCCTCTGCACCATATCCCTGATATAGTGATACTTGATCTTGATATGATTCAACTTGTCATGGAACACCAGGTTCTCTGACAACTTTACACAACTCTGGTTGTCACAATGTATACAAGTAGAATCCAACCGGAGTTCAAATAAATCGGACAATAGCTTCCTCAGCCATACTGCCTCACAACTAGCTGAACAAGCTGTGACATACTCTGCTTCAGCTATACTCAGTGCCACACAGGATTGCTTCCTGCTAAACCAAGAGATCACACCTGATCCCATACTAAAGCAACACCCTGAAGTGCTCTTCCTATCGATGGCACTTCCTACCCAATCTGAATCAACATAACCCTTCAGGTTAATCTTTTGACTCACCTTATACTTGATCCCATAATCAACTATACCCTTCAGGTACATCAAAATATGCTTTGCAGCAATCAAGTGAACATGTCTCAGATCTGTCAGGAACTCGCTCAAGGTGTTCATAGAAAAGAAAATATTTGGTCTCGTGTTTGTCAGGTACATGAAGGACCCAATCATCTAACGAAACATCGTAGCATCAACCGTCTTTGATGAAGCATCACTCAATAGCTTCAGGTTTGATTCCATAGGCGTGGCCATAGCCTTGCAGTCCATCATCCCAAACCTCTTTAGGATCTCTACTGTATATTTCCCTTGTCCCAGGGAAATTCCATCTGCATTCTGCCACACCTCCATGCCTAGAAAATAATGCATCATACCCAAGTCCTTCATTTCAAACTCGGCAGCAAGCTTCCTCTTCGTATCAACAATCAACCCATCCATACCTCTTACAAACAAATCATCTACATACAGTAGGATCATCACTAGGTTGACATATTCAACCTTGTAGTAAAGGTTGGAATCTACTTTACTCTTAGTAAAGCCCAAACTAGATAGAAAGCTATCAATTATGTCGTACCAAGTCTTGGGTGCCTGTTTCGGACCGTACAGGGCTTTCTTCAATCTACATACATGAGACTCCCTGTCATGTGTCTCAAAACCAAGTGGTTGTTACACATACACTTCTTCTTCTACTACACCTTTCAAGAAAGCAGTCTTGACATCCATCTGGTGTATCTTCCATTTCATCACTGCAGCCAGGGCAAGTACTAATCTGATAGAAGTGTATCTGGATACAGGTGAAAAATTTTCTTCATAATCTATTCCTTCTTTCTGGGAGAAACCACGAGCAACAAATATTGCTTTATATTTTTCAATGCTACAATCTGCAGCATGCTTGATCTTGTAGATCCATTTGGAAGTTACAACTGACTTCCCTTCTGGTCTTGGGACAACATCATTCTTCATGATCGATTGATACTCTTCGATCATAGCATCCTTCCATTCTTTCTGTTCTGCCACTTCTTCATAATTGTAAGGTTCTTTATTGATGAAATCACACAATAATGCTACATACCCAGAGCAGGATCTGGTCCTCTTTCTTTCTCTGTGATTCTCTTCTGGAGCCCCATATCTTTCCGCACCTTGTATAGCTTCTCGTACCCAAGTAGGTTTCCTCTTATGAGGATTCTTCTCCTGAGGTGGATCTAGAAGTTCTTGTGGTTCTTCAAATTCTCGAGCTTCTTCTTGAACTTCTTCATTCATGGTTGTGTCATGAATTCTGGGTGCTTCCACCTCTTCAAGAACTTTAGCGGGTTTCTTTCTGGAGTTGTTGTAAGCTTTGTCTTCATCAAATGTCACATCCCTACTGATGTCGATCTTCTTGAATCTTGGGAAGTATATTCGGTAAGCCTTCGAGCTTTCAGAGTATCCCACAAATGTGCCCTTCTTTCCTGAAGGATCTAATTTTGTTCTCTTCTCTTTTGGAATGTGAATGTATACAGGACAGCCAAATATTCTGAGATGGCTGACTTCTGGTCTCTTACCAGAGAAGACTTCTTCAGGAGTCTTGTTCTCGAGTACTTTGTGTGGAGTACAGTTCTATACATACACCATTGTTCTGGCATCTTCTGCCCATAGATGCATAGGCGGATCTTGATCATGAAGCATTGATCTTGTAGCTTCCATGATAGTTCTATTCTTCCTTTCTGCAATCCCATTCTATTGTGGATTGTATGGAGTGTACAAATCCCTCTTAATCCCTGAGTATTTGCATAACTCTTTGAATTCATTTGATGTGAATTCTCCACCATTATCTAATTGAAAGGTCTTGATCTTCTTTTCAGTGTGGTTCTCGATCAAGGCTTTGAATTCCTTGAACTTGTTGAATACTTCATCTTTGTTCTTCATGAATTAGATCCATGTCTTCCTAGAAAAGTCATCAATAAAAGAAACATAGTATACATACCTGCTTAGTGAACTTGATGACATTGGACCACATACATCGGAGTGGATGCTTTCCAAGATTCCTTTTGCTTTGCTCTTGCTACCTTGAAATGTCTTCTTTATGTTCTTTCCTTTCGCACATCCTTTGTAGACCCCATCATCTTTTGCTTGAATTTCTGGAAGACCTTCAACAGCTTTTCTTGCAAGTGGTGGTGCTCTGTAATGCACATGTGCAAGCCTCTTATGCCAAAGCTCATTTGGATTTACTATGTCATGGACTAAAGCTTGTTCTGGATGGCCCTTCAATTTATATAGACCTCCTTCTTGTTCCCCAATCACTACTGCATCATCAATAGTCTTTCCCTTTGGCAACATGATAACTTGGCCATCTATAAATGCAACCCTCATCCTTTTGCATCTAATGCAGATATGGAGATGAGGTTCTTCTTTAGTCCTGGTGCAAACAATACTTCCTTCATTATCATGGAGTTTCCAGAGTCTAGCTTATAGGAAGATACCCCACTACCTTTTATTGGATACTGGTAGTCATCTCCGAGCTTCACCTTGTGAGGTGATTCATGTTCTAAGAGTTTCACAAAGGATTCCTTGAATCCTGTCATATGTTTGGAAGCCCCACTATCTATAAGCCAAACATTGCTTCCATGAGTAATGTTTCCCGTAAGAGTGAAAATCAAAACATATTCTTTATCACTTGAAGAATCTTCACTTTCATATCTGGTTCTCTTGGTGGAAGGTTCATCATCCTCTACAGCATGAGCATGATATCTTCTCTTGTTTCCCTTCTTCTTATGAGAGTTAATCTTGTTTCTAGGACAGTCTTTTGCAAAGTGTCCTCTTTCATCACATGTATAGCATCTTAATTTAGATAAGTCCTTTCTAATGTTACCTTTATGGTGAAAGGTCTTACCTCTAGAGTGATAAGAGTTTCTTCTGCCTTTCTTGGAGTGAACTATGAGAGCTTGATATTAACTTCCCATATTCTCTTCTCGAGCTGCTATCAAAGCTTCTTCTTGAGAGCATTCTTCCCATAGTCTATTGAATTTGGCTAACTTCTTTCTGGCACAAATTCCTTGAATGAAGGAGTCCCATCATCTAGGGAGACCATGCAAGGTGGTCATTACAATCTCTGCATTTTCCACTTCTTCACCTATTGCTTCCAGCTTTTCCTTGATCTGAGAGACCCTTGTAAAGTAAGACTGGATGGTCTCTGCATCCTGGATCTTTACATGCTTCAGTTGGTTTCTCAGAGTCATCTTCTGGTTTATGTTCTTACCTTCAAACAATTTGGTTAGGGCATCAAACATAGATTTAGGTGTCTCTAGAGAGGACACCTGTGGTATGAGGTGATCCTTGATTGAATCAGCAATGATCCTCTTTGCCATAACCAACTTCTTCTTATGTAAGGCCTTTGCCTCATATCCCTTTGGAACTGCAACCTCCTCACTGATATAGGAGTCCAACTCATTTTCTTCCAGGACCAGGGAGATCCTATACTTCCAGGCTCAGGATTTATCAGCTCCCTCAAGATTTTCATCAAGCTTGGTATGATGAGACATCTTAACTGAGAACCTCAAATGGAAATACAAAATATTAAGATCTTACCAGGTCAAGATGTCAGATCTAGATTTGGAGCTGAAATTCTGCAGTGCTGGTTCTGGAGCAGATTAGGGTTTTTCTTTTCCGAAGTTCTATCCAACCAAATGATTTTATTTTGATCCCTAACTTTGATTTTGAGAAGGATATCAATCCAGGCCTAGGCTCACTGAAAAATTCCACTTCTGTGAAGAGCCCTTAATTTCTGGCAGTAGTGTCAGGTTCAAAACTGAAAAACCTCAGAATTGGTTTCTGCTTCGACAAAAAGATGCACCCTAGGGAGGAGAGTTATTCCAACCTTATTTTGCTGAAAGTCTGTGGAGATAGATCCACAAAGTAGGAAGCCTTAGTTCCCACAGTTGCACATTGTCTTCTTCTCATGTTAGCTTTGATTCCATGTTAGATTTTTAACATTAAGCTAGCATAACATTAGGATCTTTAACTGACAGAACAACTAGCACAGCAATCAAACACAAGAGACAATGAACACAGTGTTTTTCCTTGGGGAAACCAAAAATCCAGAAAACCCCGCAACTTCCTCAGAGATAGAATCAGCACGAAAAGTAAAACCCCAAAATAGTAAGATGATCTCCCAACAACAGTAACCTCTTTCTTCCATGCCCCAGTGTCTTTCTCTTCCTCAGCTATGCTCTACAACTAAGTGTGAGTGAGTGTGTGATAAATAGAGAGGCTAGCTCTCTATTTATACTAATTCCCAACTTGACTAAACCCAACTAGGGCTGACTTCACCGGGTGAGACTAATAACCCTAGTGCCTTGGAACTGCGGGGAATTTAACTCTTGATCAATAGGAGGGTTACCCACAATGACTTGACATGACTTGTTTACATTATAGAACCTCCCGATAGGAACATCGGAGCATGACATGACTCAAGTACATCCTGGAATAAACATTGGGTTACAATACATAAGAAATACAAGTGAATACATTCCAAAGTTACAATTTCATCAACACTCTTTTGGGAATGAACCCCTCCTTTCTCAGGTTTGTGAAACGTATGAGAATGGAATTATCTTAGGATAAGTTGCAACAAGTGTTTGTTACCCTCTTTGAACTTGTAAAAATGAAAAGAGGCACTCATCAATCATGATGAGGAAATTAAGGGAAGGGAACTTTTCATTTGCAATAATGGCAGTTGTTAGTCACCTTTGAACATGGCACTTGTCTACATTTAATTCAATCAATTGGGTATTCAAATTTATTACAGGTCGATCCACTTTCATGATTCATATCACTCCTTTGAGTCTTTCAAAGCATGCATCATCCACCATCGTATTGTGTCTTGGTATCCGCTTGGTCAATTCAATGCTGCCAAGTCTTTGGTCATGTCATCCAATGTTCAAAGGGAAGTCATATTGAGAGTTTGCATCAGCAGTTAAAATTTTGTGTCAGTTATCTTTGAGTCAGTGCCATGGTTACATCATACTCAAAATTCTAGAACTTTGTTCCAAGTTTCATGTCGTCAATGTGGGATTCATCATGGCCCTCCTTCGACGAGACTATTCCTGTCAACTTCAGCTCATCATCTAGGAATTAGTCTTAGAAACAAAAGCAAGTACCTTGAGATCTGTATGCATGAATGATAGATCCTCTCTCTTTCGACATAGGTTCGCATCATTAACCTTTGATCGAAATATTCAACTGAGTGTTCGACATCATATCATCTATTCACACTCGGGATATTGTACTAAAGTACCTTGGGAATCATCGACATCAATGGTGATCTCCCTCGCACTTGTTAACGGTTCTCATCATTGACTGGTAATCGAGTGGTTTCTACCATGTTCAACATCAATACCTTGTAATCACATGGATAGAATCGTACTTTGTATAAGATGAGACAAAGACCCTAGGTATCTATTAAGTGCTCATTACTTTCCCTAGGTTGTGATGGAGTATTTGTATGAGTCCTAGCATGGATCCACATTTTTATGGTCGTGGTTGTGTTCAAATTTGCATCCATGTGACATAGATCTACATTGTATGTATGGTATTTATGTCCAATTTTGAGTCTATTACACATGGATATATGATGTATTCTAGTAGCCATGATTATTCATCCCTCTCATGGATATGCCTTGTATTGGTCTGCAACCATGATGAGAAGTCATTTGGATATGAGTCAAAGTATTGATGTATTGCAGAAAAGTTGGTTTCATGATGATCTCCAATCAAGCGATTTCTTGCCTCGAAGTGATAACTTGTTCTTATAAAGCTCTCACCTATCATATCCATCTAGCCTCATGCTTTGGGGGGAATTATGTTACACACAATTCTTGTCACCATCATGTACTGAGAACCAAAACACCAGAAATTGCCTCAATTCCTTAAGTGATGAAGTTAAAACATTGGTCGGGACTCATATTTTCATACTTGTGTCCACCACCGCTTTTTCCCTTTATGTAATGAACATTACCCTCATCAGTAACGCCACTTGTAAATTTACAATGAGTGGTGCCACCACCTAATCCCTTTGAGAAATAAGAAGTGAAACCCTGGTAACGCTCTGTCTCCATAGGAAAAGAGCGGTGCTCAAGTTTTAAAAGGAAAAAGAAAAGATTCTTGAATATCAGCTTCATGGCACCCTCATCCCTACTCTTGTGGACCATCTGGACTTGATATCCCACCTAGTAGAAACTCCCTTCCACCTCATCCACCATTTCCTCAACCATCCCTATCCTCCCAAGGGCTATGAGTATTGGTTCATTCCCCATGGGTTGGGGGAGTAAAGTTATGTTGCTGCACCAAAGTTTTGGCCAAATCTAGGGTGAGCATAGAGAAGACAATTTAAAGCTTTGAGGACAAGATTTTGCATGAGAGAAGGCATCACAACACTAAGGCACCATGGTTGTAAACTCTCTCATTATTTGACTATGCAATAAAAAATTTCTTTCCCATAAATCTTATTGTGTTTCAATCACTGGTTTATTATCAAACTCCGTAGTCTTTGATATGGGATAATATATTTCTTTTGGTACTTTCGATCTTGTATATTTTGTGATGTGTTGTTGCAGGTAAATGTGGAGATCTAGCACTCTTGAAGGGTGGAGAATCACACTGTATTGCAGGTGGAAGTTTTATTCCAAACATATTTTTATCATAGGGAAAGTTCTCTTTACTGTTATCACTCATTTGTTCTAGCTGTGAAGGATTCAAGCTAGGGAAATAGCTCATGTCTGTAGGAGGTGAGAATTTCCAGCAACAACGGGAAATATAGTATTAAAAAGGATAAAGGATGATATCAAGGTGTCTTCTAAACAGGGTAAATTGGTGGAAAAAAGGGTTCAAATTATATGCTCAACATCCCCCCCTCCCCAAAAAAACTAACTATAATACATGTCCTCGTGCAACTAGTCCTACCTAGTATATTTATTAACCCAAAAGTAAGTCTCATGCAACACACTTAGTTGGTAGGCCCCATGTGTTTCCTCCCTAGAAACTCTAAAACCTGCACAGATCATCACTTCGACAACCGAATGTTTATTTTCCCTAGACAAATCATACATGGGATAATATTGATACATAGGTAACCTAATAAGAAGGAAATAAAAATTCAGCCCAATCTACCTAGGGCCTCTTTGTTCAATGCACTCAAGGTATTTATTGAATCATCCCATTACCCTCTTAATATTTGGGAACCCAAAAGGATATTTGGTTTTGATTTCCAATGTGGATACCTCCCACCTCTTTTTACAACCCCAATATCATTAATGCAACCAACACATTGATTGAGTACCCTTGCATGTATGTTCATAACCAGTATGGAAAGATCAGGGGATCTAGTGATCGAGGTTTGATCTCTAATAAAATTGTTAACATTAATAGGCTCTGCTCTCACCCTCAATCCACATGTATCTTGGTTTCTCTCTACATTATCATGATCCAATTTCCACCTAATCTAGTGCAACATATATGACACAAAAGCTCTCAACTAGAGATCCCCTTATATGTAGGGTGTGGAATTCAATTCCTTCTCAAAGGGAAGAATAAAATCATGAATATAAAATTTTCATAGAAAATTTTAAGTGACCGCATTAGCCTCATAAACATATCTCCATAAAATCTTAGCATCAGTAAACAGATAAGGATTAGCCTCAATTATAATTTTGAACTGGAAAATAATGATTTTTTCTTGAAGGAATAGAGCATACAAAAGAGAAGGAATCCTACTATTTAGCAAGTCCTGAATGAGTGAACATGTCTTATGTTTTATTATTCCTTCTTCTTGACTTGATCATGTGCCTCCCGCAATTTCTTTTTATATTCTATCCATCTTTCATTTTTCCTTCTGTAAAAGGCTAGCTCATTAGTCCTTTTATTTTCCATGTTTCAAATTATTTGTCTATTTTCCTGCAAAGGAACCATTCCCTCCTAAAACAACATTGCTAATTCCTTCCACTTATCAAGTTTTTCCAATAAAAATATAGGAGGAGAAAAATCAGAGGTGAAAACTACAATTTCCCTCGTTTCAA
Organism: Pseudotsuga menziesii; assembly: GCA_001517045.1. Lineage (NCBI taxonomy): Eukaryota > Viridiplantae > Streptophyta > Pinopsida > Pinales > Pinaceae > Pseudotsuga > Pseudotsuga menziesii. The sequence continues at coordinate 52,151 of LPNX010454954.1, forward strand.
CCTTTGTCTAATTAAATACCATATTGTGCTCTGTGTTTACAAGATTGTTCCAGTAGCTCCCAAAATATCCCCACAAAATAAGTAAATTTCCTTCTTTACCTTCACCGTAACCTTTTTCCTTGAATGGGTCTTCTTATTAAAAGTAGGGGATGCTTCAGAAAGAGTACTAACCTTGATGTCTTAGATAAAAAAATTATTTTCCTCTTCAGTTCCCTAATTTTCTGTCTTAATTTCTTTTTAATCCTTTTCAATATCACAACTTATTTAATCAAAAAGGGAGAATTTTTCTTACCTTTCACACCTCCAAGCATACTCACCTCTCCTTCTTACATATTTACCTTGACTGGAATTGGTGTAGCATATTTGGTGTTACCCGATGCTTCAGCAACTAGCTCCTATGTAATAGCTTCCCCATCCTTCAATGTATCCATGTCTAGCTCTTGTGTGGCAAAAATGGCATCCTCTATGATTGTATTTGGTTGAGTAGTACTTGTAACTCCTATGAAGTAGGTACAACCTCAACATTAATTGTTATTTTGTTGACTTGTTCTTTTGTAACAATCGAATGATTGGATGCAACCGTTTCAGAAGCAACAACATGATAGATTCCTTCCTCAATCCCATTTGTAACATCTTCCATATTATCACTTTCCCCTACAAATGGTTTTTTTGGAGAATTTAAGGGGGTGATAATGGGTGGTTCCAGTCTCATATATTCTAGGCCCATAAACCTTGTTCTTTTCCTACGTAGAAATGCCACAAAATCTGCACTTTACCTTTTTCTATTGCGTGGCATGGTAAGTGTTGCAGGTCATTTTTACTCAATTACACATGGTTTCCAAGCTTCCTTGGGAGGGATATTCTCAATTACTTATACATCACTACATGAAATTGATGGCATGGGATGGTTAGAACCCTGTTCATTTTATACTTCCTCATGATCATCATTTTGGTTGACTTCTCTAAATTTTTATGTTACTTCACATGTCTCCCTTATTTCCCTTCCCCTTTTTTGTTCCTCCTAGTCCACTTATCTCTCTATTTCCTACGTATTTCCTTTGGGTTGTTCCTTGTCTCTTGGCTACCCATAATTATTGGGTTTTTCATCACCACCTAATTTATCTAGGACAACTTCCTCAACCTCTAGTTCACCCTGTTCTGCTCCTACCTATTTCTCTTCTTCAATACCTTCCAATAATCCCAAAAATGGCCTCCAATAAATTTGAGTGTTCCCTAGGGAATCGATGACCAAGATTTTAACAAGGTCATTTATTGTTAGTGCCACCAAGGGGTGTTTCGTACCTCTCATAGAGCATGCCATGAGTTGCACGGATCTCAATAGAAAATAAGGAATGCTCAAACAAGCATCATGTCTTACTTATGACAATATCTTGAGGCGATATGCAAACATTATCATTTAGGGACTCTCGCATGTAAGGTACTTCTGAATGAAGATGTTCATATTCTTCCATATGGTAGGTAAGGACTCCCACAAATAACCCTTGCATCAACATTACAATATTTATCCTTCCCTACTAAATGCATTTGTTTCTTACAACATGGGTGTCCTCCTGCCAAACCACCATTCTCCTTCTTATGGGATCCCCATCACCCTAGATATGTTTTCTTTCGTTACAACCACCTCTACACCCTTTACCATGAATTTTTCATCAATCATATTCTTAGAAAACTATAGTGTTACCTATATGTCAGAACCCTACAATCTCTTAAAGTATAATTTCCACCCTGACTCTTAAAACAACTGGTAAACTACCCAGTTTTTTCGCAATTGCTCTACATATTACAGTTCATGTCGTACTGTTGACCCTCCCATTTCTATGGATTGTAATTGGCTCAATTTGAAGCATCATGATATCTTGTTATCGTGTTATGTATAGAACCCAATTTCAACTTATGCGTGCAAAAATACGAGGGTGGCATGGTCTTTTCGTTCAAATTTGGAAAGTTTCTAATTTTAATTTGGTAGATACATGTGTTTGTATGATTGTGGGATTCATTATTTATGTCCTAATCATATGATTTGAGTGTATGCATGTGGCCATATAATAAAATCCTTGGAATCGGCACCACCCCAATTGAAGGGTTGGGAATTTGCTTCCATTCATGGGCAGAGTGACATCCAATCAATGTAATGCAATTATTTCAAGAAATAAATAGGTTTCAAGTGGAGGTGTACCTATCTGAGCTTACCTTATGTATTTATGAGTGGTAATACAAGCAGTGGTCATTGACATAATTTGATTTGGTGGAATTAATAATTAGGCAATGATGTCAGTGACAAGGACAGAAGAATCCTTTAATATATCGGCAACATGGAAAATTAACTGTGGCAATCTCCAAATTGGTGGTGATTGTGGAAGAAATTTTGGAAAAACAAGTGAAATCTGGAAACATATGATAAGTTGTAGTAGCATCAAAAAATATCATTAATTGTTAGAGTTATGTTTTCAAAATGAAATCATGTTGTGACTTGGAGTTTTGAAAAGAGATGGAATAACTCAAATGATTATGTTAATTGTGATTATGTCATGTTGATGATTTGATTCTTTCCCCCGTGTTGTTATTTGGACAAGTTTCAACAATCAGTCATGTTGTCACTTAGACAAGTTTCAACAGTTGAACGCATCGTTACTTACAAGTTACAACAATTGAACGTGTTATTACTTAGACAAGTTTCAGCGGTTGATAATGTTGTTACTTAGACAAGTTTTAGCTCCCTGTAGAAGTTTCAACACTGTTTATCTGTTTGAAATAAACCATTAGTGTAAGAAAAAAAGGTCATAATGTTCCAAAATATACTATTTAACATGACTATTTATTTTGAAACAAAGATGGCTTGCGAGACTTGTTTTTTTTTTGCAAATCCCAACTTCCAACAAGTTGGTTTTTAGTTGAAATCTATCCAACTGTGCCCTAAAGGGGTTTTCAGCTAGATTTATTATTATTATTATTATTATTATTATTATTTCTTTCCTTTTTTTAATTTTCTCAAAGAAATCATGTAAGTGAAGGTGTGAAGGCTTCACCCTACTCATCAAGCATTTCTAAATGTGGGATGGAAGAAACATGCTTAATGAAAGAGTCCTATGAGTTCGGATGATGATATAACTGCAAACAATATCCATTAGCAATAAAATAGGTGTTTTCCTAATCTATGGTTACAAGATTGATATTCTTATTGTCAAACACCATCTCTACCTTGTAAGCACCTAACAACCTAGCGTAATGTTTTCTCTTGAAATATTTAAATATGGACTCATACAACAATGTCAAGTCCCATGACTAGAACAAATTTGTTTTGATAAGTTTTTTAGGCCACTTTGCATTTTGTTTCTACACAATATTGGTGTGTTGCAATGTGTCCAAGAAAATTTCATCAAGTTCATTGAGATGTTATAATCAATGATTTTGAGTTGTAGTCAAATCCATACCAACCTATACAATGCTTCTAAGTGTGTTGATTTCAAACTCAACCAGAAATATCAGAAACTTACCACACACTAGCTCAAACAGATATAATCTTGTTGTATTTCACCAAGTATCCCTATAGACCCATTGACATTATGACAATCGATCATCCCAATCATGAAAGTGACTGGCCACAGTCTTTGTAAGGATATTTTTGGAACTTTATTGATTATCTCAACCTGCATATTTGCTTATAGGTGATAAGGAAAAGTGACACAATTTCAAATCCTATATTTTGAAAGAAGTGCCTCAATCTTATTCCCTATGAATTCTGCTCCTCCATCAGTGACTATCTCTCAGCATCCCAAACCAAACAAAAATTCCTTCAAATAGGAATTCCATAATAGCCTGCTTCGTGGCTCTTAGGAGAGCCTTTGCATCTACCCACTTGGTTACATAGTCTATGCATACCAAGATATAATATTTTTTATGGAACAAGGGATTATTTGGGCCCACCAAATCAATATCCCACTTCTCGAAAGGTTCTATCACTAGATGTGCTTGTAATGACATATCATCGGACTGAATGGGTTGGACCATTCACTGGAAACTGTCACATCCCTTTACATTTTTATTTGTGTCCTGTAATATAGTGGGAAAATAATAACCCAAACACAACACTTTTTGATTGGTTCTTTTATCTGTGAAATTCCCTCCATGACACCCAACCTAGCAGGATTTAAGGACATCCTTAATATCATCTTTCCTTATGCACCTTTGGATTATCTAATCTAATCCTATGTATAACTGGTATCCATCTATTCATGATAATATGCCACTCTTTTGAATGATATTATGTCTTTCTCTTGGAGAGACATGGTGCAGAAACTTCCCTACATAAAGGTAATTAGAAATGTCTGCGTACCACAGTGTGTGATTAGACACTGTAAACAAGTGTTTGTCTAGAAAGTGTTCTTCTACATGTGAGTTATCAGTATTCACAATAAGTATAGATAAAAATTTCACAACCATATTTTCTTTTCCAGGGTTTTCAATGATGGTAATTTCAAATTCTTGCATTAATAGAAACCATCTAATAACTCAGGCACTTGTAATGGGTTTATTATCTAAATGCATAATAGTTTAGTGATCAATATGTACGAATATGGGATAACCAATTATGTAGTGCCGAAATTTATTGATCACAAACACAACAACAAGGAAATATTTGTCGGTTATCATGTTGTTCAATTATGCAGGACATAAGTTCTTGCTAGCATAATAGATGGCATAAGGCCTCTTATACTCTTCTTGTCCCATCCCATCTCCAACAACAACGTCGGTAGTGTTCAAAGAGATATGGAAGGGCAATGTCCAATCTATCCCTTGCAAAATAGTATTTGTAGATAACAATGTTTTTATTTTTTCAAAAGAATATTGGCAACTGTTATTCCATGCAAATTATGCATCCTCCATAAGTAACGCAAATAGAGAGGACACCAATTTGGAATAATTTTCAATGAAATGGAAATAGTTCCCAATTTTACCTAAATATATATGTACCTCTTTTTGTATTTTTGGAGGAAGCATGCTCAAGATTACTTGAACCTTTGTTGGATCAACATGAAACCCTACATTAGAGAGGAAATGTCCTAAGATCACTTTTTCTATCATCATCATATAGCACTTTTCTGTACTCGGAGAGATAGTAGTATGTATACAACATTTGAGTGATTTCTCTAAATTAGACAACGCTTCTTCAAACTCAGTTCCATATGGTATGAAGTTTCCCATATATATCTCAACACTATCATTGACTAAATCATAAAAATGCCCAATATTTCCCATTGGAAAGTAGAAGGTGCATTGTAGAGCCCAAAAGGAAGGATGTAGTATGAAAATATACCCCAGGGGTAGGTAAAGATTTCCTTATCCTGATCTTCAGAGCGGGTGTCTTCAATAACAAATTAAAATCTACAAGCCAGATTCAACACAGTCATGGATATAAAGGAAGCATCATGGTTATAAGAAAATAACAATGAAGAAAATCCTTCGATCACACAAGCAAGGGAAATTATTTACAACCAAAGAAACACCATATAAAATGTAAAAAGAGTTGCGACCAATGTCATGCAGACACTAAAACGAAAGGAAGAAAAATAAAAGGCATTAGGAGCATATTTTACCAATAAATTACAACAAATGGATAAAAAATTCAAATATGAGAAACTCAAGATCGAGGCACTGGAAGGAAAACTGGAGAAAGTAATGACAAAAAATAAAAATAAAAACTTTCCAAGGAATCACACTTCTAAAAAGGAAATTTAAAGACACTGAGCAAGAGAAAATAAAAGATGCATCCAAGTCAACTGAAGAGATCTTGTCACTAAAAGACCAACTCCAAAAAATTCAAGGACAAAGCAATGAAACTTGCATAATAATCAATGAACATCAAAACAAAGTTCAAGTTGAACAACTTGATATTGTCACTCTTAAATAAAGAAGCTCTAAGTACACTAGGTTGCTTGAAAAACATTAGAAGTGCTTGAAAGAAAATGAGCAAGTAATTGAAAGCTACAAACACAACTTAAGATGAATGACAGGTTTTCCAAAAGTACATAAGTGTTGAATGAGATATTAAGCAAGCAATGTTTATATCCTAATAGGTTTGGTGTAGGATATAAGGATGACACTGACAAAAGGGAAGTGTGCACTGAGAAACAAAAGAGACCATGTCAAAACCAATGCATGTTGGAAGTGCACAAAGATTGGACATACCGGAAATACTTGTAAAATATTAATTTGTTACAAGTTAAACAAAATTGATCACTAATATAGAATTTGTAGATTTCAAAAATGTTGGAGAAAGAAGACAAGTGATTATGACCAGCCAATTCACTATAAAAGCAATGATATAAAACAAAGAGGAAAGAGGTGGATGATTTGGAGGAAGACAATTGATAACGTATAAATGGTTAAGTCATTCAAAGTATTGGGAAGTCTGGACACTCAGTCTTTCCCTACTTCATCTCCAAACTGATCCATAAACAAAAGAACCAATCACAGTAAAATATGTGTGCACGAAGATACTATGACAGAAATAAAAGTAGTTATAATTCAATAAACTAGTGATAGTAGATGTAATTAATTATTGGGTGGTATTAGCATTAAATGGAAACAAACAATCAACTAAATCTGAACCATTTCAACCAATATTTGAAATATGAAATATTCCAATTTTCAAGGATGGACTAAATCTAGGTAAAACTCGCAAATCCCGGAGTAATTTAGGCGAAGATATCCTTATAAGGCATAATTTTATGAGTAAAAAAAACTCATCCATGATTACTGAAATATTGCTACAGTAAGTGTGTGTGAGGAAGAGTTTGAATCTTGGAATTCATGGACCCTAAGAGACAATGAAGATCAAAGATTCCTCCATTAGGTATGGTAGAAGAACCCATACTAACCCCTAGTCCATCCTCCTCAAAGTCTATTGAAGCTATTTGTGACCACATTCCCTCCATAAAAATGGATGTACCACATGCAAATTTTTCTAACAATGAAGACCTAAAAACCAGCATAGAAAGCTTCCAAAGGCGTAATACCTTAAGAAGGGCTATGCAGACTATGATCCTACCGACAAGGAGAAATATGTCAATCTGGTTCAGGATAAGTATCTAAACAAGAGGACTAGTGCATATCCCAAAGCACCAGTTGTTATGGAAGTCCAAACTTGGGAAAAAGGGTTGTTAAGAATGAGGATACTAAACCTGCTGGAAATCCCATTCTTCCAAAAAATATGCAAGTAAAGGTATGTGAAATAATGATCACAAGTACATGGTGGTTATATCTATATATGGACAGGCCTATCTCCATTGATATCAATCTAATTGAGTCAATCACTAGACTACCCTCCATTGGTGAAAATGTGAATCTTATCATGGATCAAAATCAAGAAAAATACCTAGGAAAGAAGATGGTCGAGAAATATGGAACTAAGCGAGCTAGCATAGGATTCTTAGTCGCACAAATAAAGGATGAAGTAGAAATATTCACATCCCAACTGCTGGCATGTAAGATTTTATGGAAGAGTCATCCTGATCAAGTATCAGTAACAATCATTGCAGTTGTAGAAAAGTGCATTGTGGGAGTATAGATGACCTGGTCAACCTTCCTGTTGAATGAATTTATCGATGACTGCATAGAATCACAAGAAAAAGGTAATCCTTTTCACTAGACTTGTTTATTTATTTTTATTACTCTTGTATGTTGGAAGGAACCAGAAGGGAGTCAGTTCTTTAACAAGAATAGAAGACCCTTTCAGGAAGCCAAATATACAAACTTGTGGTTTTCCATAATTTCAGAAAGGAAAAAAGAAAACAACATTAATTTCTTTATGTATGGCGAAAAAATTATGGATATTCTAAATAATAATCCACGCATATAGCCCCACACAGTAGAGGTTTTTAAGGTTTTTGTACAATTCAAAGAGATCCTGAAATTTGATGGTTCACCATTATGTACATTTGTTCTGAAGATGATATCGCTCATATTTTTCAAGAATGGGATTCAAAATGGAAAACCCTATTGATAGAAGAAGAAGAATCCAAACAATAGGAATAATCAAACAATCCACAACCTACAGAAGAGGAAGCTACAAATATGAATACTTATTCTGAACAAGGATTTGAAGGATCTACAAGAAATAATCCAGATGAAAAGAAAAAAGAAGAAGCTCATTCAGAAGGAACTTCAAATAATAAAATGAAAATAAGAAAACCAATGTCAATTCAGACATTGAAAATGGATGGTGTGGAACAAATTGGAGTAGAGACCAGAAATGTAGTTGATGAATCCATGGAAATATTGGAAACAAAGACTAGAATTAAAGAAATCACAACTATGAAATAAGAATTCATATTAAAGATTGAAGAAACATTGGCCTAAATAAAGCAGTCAATACTACAAAATGGGGAAGAGAAGAAAATCATTGATAAAACACACTTAGTGACACATCTGGATAGTTTACAAACAAATCAAGCTATCCAAATAAAAGAGACAGAACTGCAGCAACTCATGAAAATACCATATGTTGCTATGAATCATCCTCAAGAAATACAAAATATGGTAAGTCGGGTTGATCTCACACTGTCACAACTATTTGGAAATGAGCTACATGCACTACACACAACAATTTCATAAGAAATTAGATGGATACACGAGGCCACAACAACTGAATGGTATAAGAGTCAGAATGAAAAGGAAGTTCTACAAGAAGAATGTTTCATATTGAATATAGAATGAGAAAATAATACACAGAGGGAGTCAGAGCTAAAGATGGTAGTAGATAAAGCAATCAAGAGCAACCTTTTAAACCAGGAAGCTAAGAAAGCACAACAAAAAACTCTAAAAATATAGAAAGTTGTGGAGGAATTATATGACATTCATCCAGATCCTCAAACTGATGAAGATGGCTCTCCAGAGAGGAAATTCATGAAGCTAGCAAAAGTGATCCAATATCTGTAGGCTAAGGCCAACAAAAGACACCCTGGGACACCTCCATAGATCAAGGAATAAAGAGAAAGGAAACTGTAGAAATTGAGTAGCATAGTTGAAAACATTAGAACTTTGGCACAAGGGTGTAATGATCCATACAAATAAAGTGATGAAATGTGGGGACAGTTGATTGTTGATGAGAAAATTAAGGAGCTATCACAAGAGATGTGAAAAGTACAGGAAACTGAGGAGAAGCTCAGAGACAATGTAGCCACCCTATCTACTACTAAGAAGATGAACACAATCAAAGAATTTAAAATTCAGCAGTAGGAAATTGGGAGCATTAAGGAAGAACAATCCAAAAGAGTTAGCGAACTCAAACCCTTGCAAGAAGAAGATCATCGGATTGCATAATCCTTCTTAGATTTGCAAAGGGAAATCAAGAAGACTATAGAAGAATGCTCATAAATACTAAATCCATTTCCCCATGAACAAGAAGAACATGATTTTTTGGATAATAAGAAAGAAATGAAAGAAAAAGTTGCAACTGAAAAAGTAGCTCTACATAAATTGGAAGCAATAGTTCGATTAGGAGAAACATCTCCCACTTAATACAAAAATATTTGTATATGCCATTTCCATTGATGTCAAAGGGGGGGGAGAGAGAGAGATCCAAATGATAGAGGGGAGTATATATTTTAGGGGGCAGTCTATTTGTTGACATCAATGACAAAGTGGGGGATTGTTGAATATGTATTTCCATTGATGTCAAACATGTACTGTCACATGTCATAATTCAAAGTAATGATAAGTTTTGCACTAATATTCTTGTATATATTATCTCTATGTAAAGAAAGAAAATATTTATATGTATGTAACAATATGCAAATATCAATAAGTCCTACATTGGTCACAAGTACACAAATAGGAATCCACAAAGAAGAAATTTGAAAATGACATATGCACAAATACCATTTATGTGAGACTTATGAATGAAGAACAATAAAAACAAGCCGGTGTGTAATAGTCCCCCAAAGAAAATGGTACAAATTCCCACATGGACGTTGGCATATGTGTACCATACATCACACAAATATGAATTGTGATAAGTGGCATGCCAACACAGTTCTTAACTTGTTGAATATGCAAATATGTGGGGAGTTATCCAAGGCTAAGGAACTTCACCAAGTGGACACATATCTTGAGCCAAGAAGACTACAAATAAGAAAGAGATGAATGTGCTAAAGTAAGCTTGTGAAGAATTTAGATGTAAGATAATTCAGTTAGACAAGCTTCATAATTATTTGGGGTGTTAATGACTCATTGATCGTAGATAGAGATTTTACACAATGGAATCAAAGTGCACAAAACAGTATATGATGAATAGAATTAAGTGCGACGGATAAGGAGGATACCCATATTCTATATGTGTGACGTTTTTACTTAGTTAAAGACACAAACTGTTAAGTTTTATTAATTTTCTTAGATGATATCTTAAAACAAATTGTTACTAGAAGATCACTGAAATAAAAACAAGAACATAAACACAAGAATACATAGATTTTCCTTAGGGAAACCACAAGGGATAAAACCCTGCGAAACTTCCTCAGTATAAAACTCAACCAGAGCAGTGTAAAACCTAGACATCTGCTTCTCTCTTCTTTCTGGCGCACTTGTTCTTCTCTCTCTTGCAAAATAACTTGAGTGAGTGAGTACAAATGAAGGGGAGTGCCTCCCTATTTATATTCTTCAGTTGACTTGACCTCTAACCTAACAAGGTCGACTTGTCTAGCAAGACACCAAAAATAACATTTATTATATTGCCACTTGGGTACTATTGACCCGACTTACATACAAAGGTTTACATTGATTCTTTCAATGACTCTTACAAGACCAAACTCATATCCTGAAGGAGGAACACATTCAATACATCTTGAATATATTTCTAAGTTACAATGCTTTAACACTCCTTCTTAACTAGGAAGGTATTCAACCACAGTAGGAAGTACTACTACAACTGTACAACTTACTGGTGAGTCTCTATATGTCATAGGATGTTTTGGAACATCATAATACATCTTCATCATCGATCTCATCTAGATCACCCTCTGCAATTTCAGTATGTAAGTACTGAATGATCTTTTGTACGTGTTGAATCATCTTCTATGAGTATATAAATATTGAATCATCTTCTGGATCATCTTCTGTAGCATTAGTATGTGGATATTGAATCAACTTTTTTCATGTCAGTATATGAACATTGATTCATCTTATAGATCATATTCCGTAGCATCAGTATGTGAGTACTGAATCATCTTCTGTAACATCAGTAAGTGAATATTGTATTCTTTTGTCACATCAGTATGTGAATATTGAGTCATTTTCCACCATATTAGCATGTGATTGCTAAATCATCTTTTGCCAATATCACTATGTGAATATTGAGCTATCATCTACGACTAAACCATTGTCCATAACATCGGTATGTAAATACCAAAACATCATCTGCAATATTAGTATATAGATATTGAGTCAACATCTGCACCATCAATATATAGATACTGAAACATCATCTACAACATCAGTATATAGATGCTGAAATATCATATACAACATCAGTATATAGATACTAAAACATCAACAACAACCTCATTAGCATGTTAGTTCTAAAAATAAATCATCTATAATGCTATATCATCATCTGCATTATCATCATAGAGATAACGGTACATCATCATTGTCATCAATATCAAACATCATCACTAGTACTAAAACAAACTCATCAACAGTCATTTCAACAATCATCAGTGTGAGAATACTAAACCTACTATATCAGTATGGGAATATTGAAACTATCAATCATCTCATCAATCAACAATCATCAGTATGATAATACTGAACCTGCTACATCAGTATAAGAATACTAAAACTATCAACAATTTCATCAATCAACAATCATAAGTATGAGAATACTGAACCTGCTACATTAGTATAAGAATACCGAAGCTCTTAATCATCTCAGATTCAATAAACAATCATCGGTATGAGAATAATGAAATTACTACATCAGTATAGGAATATTGAAACTATCTCAACAATCATCTCAATAATCATCAGTGTGACAACACTGAAAACATCTAACAATCATCTCAAAAATCACCAATCATCAGTGTAACAACACTGAAACTATCTCAATCAATCATCTCAACAATCATCAATCATTAGTGTAATAACACTTAAACTATCTCAACTATAATTTCAACAATCATCAATCATCAGTGTAACAACATTGAAACTATCATCTCAACTATCATCAGTTCAACAATATTGGAGCACACATCTCAACAGTCATCAGTATAACAATATTGAAGAAAACATCTTAGCAAACATCAATGTGACAATATTGAATAAAACATCTCAGCAATCATCGGTACAACAATATTGAAGCAATCATATCAACATTCATCAGTATAACAATACTGAAGCAAACATATCAACAATCATCATTATAACAATACTGAAGATACATCTTTCCCTCTAACTATCTCAGAGCAACATCATAGTGAGTTCTCTGGTAGATCCATCCAGGCATTTTGTCTAACTTACTAACCCTTTTGAGCCAACAAGCCTAGTTAAACAGATGTATCTTCCTGGGGACCAACAAACCTTGTCCCGACTTACACACCCACTTGGGTTAAATTGATCTAGCCAAACATACTAATCCCCCTGGGATCAATAGGCCTCATCTAAATTACTAATCATGGTGGGCCAACAAGCCTAGCCATACTTACTCTACTCTAGAATGAGCTACCACTACTGCATCCTTCTTCCACCTACCATCACTCCCTCTTTCGAGAGAATTCCTTTTGGACTACACCAAGATTGTCTCGAAAGTATTCAAACTTTACACGAGACAGAGGCTTAATCAATACATTTTACACTTGTTCCTTTGTAGGAACATACTTGAGCTTTATAGCTCCTTTCTGAACCATATCCTGGATGAAATGATGTCTAACTTCGATATGATTTTTCTTATCATGAAACATCAGGTTTTCTATCATCTTGATACAACTCTGATTATCACAAAGGATATCAGTAACATTTATCTCTGCATCAAATAATATCACCAACATATTTTGAACCCATATTGCTTCGCTACAGGCTGAACATGCTGCAATGTATTCAGCCTTTGTCTTCCTGAGTGTAATATTGGTCTGCCTTCTACTGAACCATGAGATCATGCCTGGTCCCAGACTAAAGCAACATCCTAAGGTGCTTTTTCTATCTTTGACAGTTCCTTCCCAGACTAAATCTGTGAACCCATGTAATCTAATCTCGCTACTAGATGGATATCTGAGACCATAATCTAAAGTCCCCTTTAGATATCTCATTACATGTTTTGCTCCAATAAGGAGAATATGTTTGGGATTCACCATATACTGACTTAGGGTGTTTACAGCAAAACATATATATGGTCTTGTATTTGTTAAGTACATCAGAGAACCAATAATATGTCTATACAAAGTGGCAACGATTTCTTCTGAAGTATCATCATTTAATAACTTCAAGTTTTTTTTCATCAAAGTAGTCATAGATTTGCAATCTATCATTCCAAATATTTTTAGGATTTCTACTGCATATTTTCCTTAGTTTAGGAAAATCTCATCTGGATACTGCCATACTTCAAGACCTAGAAAGTAATGCATCATTCCAAGGTCTTTCATCTCAAAGTTTGTAGCAAGCTTCTTCTTACATTCGATGATGGGCTTACCTTCACCTATCAAGAATAGCTCATCTACATATAATAATAATACCATAATCCCATCATCCTCAACTTTATAGTAGAGGTTGGAGTCTGCTTTACTTTTGGTAAATCCCAATCTCATTATTAATCCATCGATTCTTCCATACCATGCTATGGGCGCTTTATTTAACCCATACAGTTCCTTCTTGAGTCTAGATGCATGAGTTTTATGATCATTAGTCTCAAACGCTTGCATTTATTCGATATATACTTCTTCTTCAATCAAGCCATTTAGAAAGACTGTCTTTACATCCATCTAATGTAACTTCCACTTCATGTTGGATTCCAAGGAAAGGTTTGTTCTGATTGAGGTGTACCTAGCCACTGGAGAAAAGGTATCCTCGTAGTCAATTCCCTCTTTCTGAGAGAATCCTTGAGCTACAAATATTTCCTTGTACTTCTCTATACTACCATTTGTTGAGTGCTTAGTTTCAATGATCCATTTCGAGGATACCACTAACTTATCTTTTGGTCTTGGTACTATTTCCCATACATTCTTTATAATGAATTGGTACTCCTCGACCATTGCATCAACCCACTCCTTCTATTTTATTTCTTCTTCAAAACAGGTTGGTTCCTTGTCAACTATATCACACATCAAATCCACATAACTAGGGTATGACTTTGGCTTCTTTCTTTCTCGAACGGTTCCTTCTGGGGCGTCGTGCCTTTTTGCTTCTTCGATTACTTCACGAGCCTAGGAAGGTTTTCTCTTTTGAAAAATCATTTCACTGGGTAATTCTTCAGGCAACTGAGGTTCTATCATATCATGATCCTCAGGCATCTGATCTTCTTTTTCGTTCCTAACTGGTTAAGGACTTTCTGCAGCTTTTGTATTTTCGTGCTCCTCTTCATCTTCCTTGTCATTCTTTGAATTTCTGAATGTTGTATCTTCATCAAATCTGCTAAGTTAAAATTGATAGTTTCCTGGGATATAGATTCGATAAGATTTTGATTGCTCACTATATCCTACAAATAATCCCTTCTTTCCTGAAGCATCTAACTTTGATATTTTATCCTTGGTAATGTGTATCTATATGGGAAAACCAAATATATTTAGGTGACTTGCTTCAAGATTTTCTTCAGAAAACATTTATTCTGGAGTTTTTCCCAAGGGCACTATGAGAGATTTTGTTTTGTACATATACTATTGTTCTGGTTGCTTCTTCCCATAGGTACATTGGTATATCTTTATCATGTATCATAGATTTCACAGCTTCCATGATAGATCTATTATTTCTTTCTACCACACCATTTTGTTGTGGATTATATGGAATGGTGAGATCCCTCTTAATCCCAACTTCTTTGCAGTATTCATTGAATTCATTTGATGTGAACTCTCCTCCATTATCTGACCTCAATATCTTTATCTTCTTTTCAGAGAGGTTTGCTACTAGGGCCTTAAATTCCTTAAACCTTTCAAACACTTCATCCTTCTTTTTCAATAAGTATAGCCAAGTCTTATGGGATAGTCATCAATAAAAGAATCATAGTAAACATACTCGCTTAATGAAGTGGTTTGCATTGGCCCACATATATCTGAGTGGATAATATATAAGATCCATTTTTATTTACTGCCACTTTTTGGATAAGGGTTCTTAGTGTTCTTTCATTGTACACATCCTTTACACACTCCTTCATGATCTATCTGAATTTCTGGTAGACCAGTCACAACCTTGCTTACAATTGGTAAATATTTGTAGTGAATATGAGAAAGCCTTATGTGCCATAGTTCTCATGGGATTATAGTATTGGTCCTTAATATTGAATCTACATGTCCCTTTATTCTGTAGAGTCCTCCTTCTTCAACTCCAATCTCTACTGCATCATCTATGGTTTTTCCTTTCGTCCACATGAGGACTCTTCCATCCACAAAGGAAATTTTGAATCCTTTATTGTCTAAGGCTGAAATAGATAAAAGGTTCTTCTTCAGTCCTGGGACATACAAGACATATTTCATCTTCATGGAATTTATAGACTCCAACTTATAGTATGCTTCTCCCATTCTTTTGATGGGATATTGGGAATCATCTCCAAGCATTACTTTGTGTGGAGATTCCTTTTGTACAAGGCACAAGAGTGAGTCCTTGTAACCTGTCATGTGCTTGGAGGAACCATTGTCTACTAGCCAAGTGTCATTTCCTAATGAGACTAGTCCTATTAGAGAATATCTCAATACATATTCTTCACTGGAGTCTTCATCCTTCTTTGCTTCATATTCAACTTCTCGATCACTATCTTCAGCAGCATGAGCCTGAAATCTTTTCATCTTCTTAACTCTTTCTGATTTCATGGGACAGTTAATAGCAATGTGTCCCAATTTATGGAAAGTGAAGAATTCTTAATTTGAGAAGTATTTCTTGGCTTTCTTAAACCCTTGATTCCTTTTATTAGAATGGTCATGACTCTTTATTTTTTTCTTTCCTTTAGTATGGATAGTCAAGGCTTGATCCTTATTGTTACTTAGCTTTTCTACTCTGGTTTCTATCCTTTCTTCTTCTTGGACACATTCTTCCCATAGCTGTCAAAACTTGGTTATTTTCCTTATTGAACAGATTCCTTGGATGAGGGCTTCCCAATCTCTTGGAAGACCATTCAAGGTGGTCATTACAACTTATGCTTCTTCAACCATGTCACCAATTGCTTCTAACCGATCCTTGATTTGAGATAGTCTTGTAAAGTAAGAATACGTGGTCTCTGACTTTTAAGCTCTTACACTTTTGAGGTGATTCCTCATGTTCATGTTCCTATTGATGATTCTTCCTTCAAATAGATCGAAAACAACATCAAAAATTTCTTTTGGAGTCTCCCCTGAGGATACTTGAGGGACCAAGTTATCTTTAATGGAGTCATTTATGATACTTTTAGCTATGATCATATCCTTCTTATACTTGGACTTGGCTTCAGCTTCTTTTGGTTCTTCCACTTCCTCCATTGCAAATATTTCTAGATCATTCTCTTTTAGGATGAGCATGATCCTATACTTCCATGCTCTAAAGTTTTCAACACCTTCAATATTTTCATATAGCTTGGTATTATTTGTCATATTTAATAGATAGAGAACTTCAAATGGAATAAGGAATAATAATACTTACTTGATGAAAACAACCTTTGGTTGTCCTTCTTTTGGAAGACCTAGGGTGTGATGCATAAACCCTAATTTTCTAGTTGGGATCACTAGTAGGGCTTAGTGATGGAAAATATGTGCCTCCCTATGGAGAGGTAGACTATATCTTACTTTTTCTGAGATTGATGATGGAGTCTCAAGAAAACTAAATCCCTAGTTTGACCTGGCGTCAGTGGCTGGTCCAAAACTAAAACTTCTTGGAATCCAGTTCTGCCTTCACAGAAATATGTGCTCTTTGGGGTGAGTTGAGTGAACCCTCTTTTCTGGTTGATCTATCGAGGTATTTTTTTGGAGTAACAAACCCTAACTATGCAATGTTTCCTTTCAGGGTGGATCTGATACCATGTTAGGTTTTCTTAATTTGCTTAGATGATATCTTAAAACAAATTGTTGCTAGAAGATCACTGAAAGAACAACAAGCACAGAAACATACAAACATAAGAACACAAATATTTTCCTTGTTGAAACCACAAGAGAGAAAACCCTACAAAACTTCCTCAGTATAGAACTCAACCAGAGCAGTGTAAAACCTAGACAACTGATTCTCTCTTCTTTCTAGAACACTTTTTCTTCTCTCTCTTGCAGAATAGCTTGAGTGAGTGAGTACAAATGAAGGGGAGCACCTCCCTATTTATATTCTTTAGTTTACTTGACCTCTAACCTAATAGGGCCGACTTTTCTAATTGACTGGGATGACTTGTCTAGAAAGACACCAAAAATAACATTTATTATATTGACACTTGGGTACTATTGACCCAACTTACACTCGGAGGTTTACATTGATTCTTTCAATGACTCTTACAAGACCAAACTCATCTCCTGAAGGAGGAACACAATCAATACATCTAGAATATCTTCCAAAGCTACAATACTTTAACACAAATTGCAGAACATCAGAAGTGATTGTTATTCAAATGCAGATCGAAGAAGTTACAGTAGTTATAGATTGTAAATTCATTCACAAGGATAAGATATTTTTGTATTTGTATTTTTTCAATACACTTATATTTCATATCATGGAGATTGGACGGGGAAAGGAGTAGGGGGTCATACCCTACTTCTAGTTGGTGTTGGAGAATATAATCAGGGTGTTGTAGCATCCTTTTTGTTGGTGTAGATAAAACCTAGGGGGTTGGAGCCTCCTTCCAGTTGCATCTAGTAAATATAATTTGGGTGTTGTAGCATCCTTTCCATTGTAGAAAATAAAAACCAGGTGGTTGGATCCTCATTCTAGTCAATGCTGGAGAATATAATTTAGATGTTGGTGTTTCCACAAAGTGGAGAGCGTAGTTATCTACAGGTCATAGCTTGATTTCCACAAGTCGTAGTTTGTGCACTTGAACAAATATCTATTCAGGTCAGTTCCTAAAGGTCGTGAGTCCATTCTCACGCATATTGAAGTTGTTGCCAGTTAATGCCAGTAACCTGCAGATTGTACTTGAGGACCAGATCAATGCCTGAAATGAGTGGGTGCTCATATTTGGAAATCGCAATCTCCCACGTATGTAATCATTCATATATATTTATAGATATACAATTATTCTCAGATATCTGTGCACTCTTTAGTTTGTTATTGTTGCTACTGAAAAGTTTTATTTGGTGAAAATATGTTTAAGTGAAATAATACACATATATTCACAATTACTAATTCACCCCCCTCCCTTGTCATAGTAATAAGATAAAACCAACAATCCCAAATCCCTATAGTAGAGAGAAAATGTCCCAAGGCCACTCCTTCTATAGTCATCATATGGCACTTTTCTATACTCAAAGAGATATTAGTCTGTTTACAAAATTTGAGTGCTTTCTTTAAATTAGATAGAACTTATTCAAACTGTGCCATATGGTCTGAATTCATCCATATATATTTCAACACTATTATTGACTAGATCATAAAAATTCCCAATATTGCTCTTTGGAAAGTATCAGGTGCATTGCAAACCCCAAAAGGAAGGACAAAATATGCATGTGTACCCCACAAGAAGGTAAAGGTTTTCATATCCCGATATTCAAGAGCGGTCTAGATTTGATTATATCCACAGAAAACATCAAAGAAAGAAAAATATTTTTTTCTTGATAATGTGTCAAATACTTGGTTGATAAATGGAAAGGGGAAATGGTCTTTTTATGTAGCTTTTTTCAATTCTCGATAGTCCACATAGAGCTTATGTTTTCCATTCTTCTTTTGGACAGTGAAAAGTGGTGATACCCATTCACTAATATTAGTTAAATGAAGTTGGCATCCAACAACTTCTATAGTTCTTGCTTAACAATGTCCCTTAGAGAATGATTCATCCTCCTTTGAGGCTATCGAGTAGGGATGCAATCCTTTTTAATGTAAATATGGTGGGTACATAGATCAGGGTGTACACCCTTCATATCCTCGTATTCTAACACAAAGGCTTATTTCTCTTCTTTTAGGAATCGTAACAACTTATCAATCTATGAGGGATTTAGATTTGGATTAATATTTAGTATCTTCCCTAACTCGATTTCATTTGGAATGTTGTAATGAATTACCATCGTGGGTATAACTTATTCTTATTCTAGATATAGTTCAGGATTACCATGGTTATCATTATTTACTGTAGTTTCTAACATCTGATACACATGTTGAGAGACATAGATAGCGTGACTAATAAAGCTACTAATAACATCATCCTCTATTTCAGTTTTAAAAGATAGAGATTTTTCAACTGTCAAAATGGGATGGGAATTTTCATCTTCAAGCTCAAAATAAAACCATAAAGTATTTTCACATGCCATGATAGCCTTTTTCGGTGGATAAAGGACCAAGTTTTTTATGGAATCCCCATGGGAAATTGTCATATTTCCTATCCTACATCTAATATAAGCGTGGGTCGTGGATAACCACAACCTTCCCAAAATCAGAGGATGGCCTTCAAGGTGATATTGAGTCTAAATGACTAGAAATTCTATTGGATAATCCCAAGAGTTCATATAAATAATTACATCCTCTAAGATCCCTCCAGGTCAAATGCTGGACCGATTGGCCAATTCAAGGATTGTGGGAGTTGGTATGAGGCTTGCAAGGCCTAATGTTTCCCAAGTTTCCTTAGTAATGATATTAATAGTTTCCCCCATATCCACTAAAGTGTTGGAAAAAGGTTCCCTTGGATCTGAATAGTAACTATTGGATTCCCATGGTCATCATATTTGATTGGTGTGTCCCTACCCAAAATTAAGTTAGATAATTACCCAAGACATGGATAGTGGGTGGATCCTTGTATTTCCTCCATGGTTATCTAAGGCACAACTCTCGAACTATCTTGGTGTAAATTGGTACATCCCTTATTGCTTGTAACAACAGGATTTTGACACACAAGTTTTGGAGCTCTCCTAATAGATTAAAATCAAGTTATGGGGGTAACTTGGTTATTTCCATCCTTTCTAGGTATGAAGGAGCAAAATCTTGAGTGTGGGTTGGGATAGTAACATCTACATGTTGCATTATTGTTGTTACTTTGAGAGTTGCAGCATGGGTAGAATTTTCAATTCCTTCATGATGTTACTTTGTTTTTGAATATAGGGATTTGTCCTCCAACTATTTAGTGGTTATTTTAGAGTTCTCTAAGTGGATAGAATTTTGAATTTCTTCATGATGTTACTTTGTTGATATTTTAGCTTGTTGAACCATCTTATTTCTTGGATTCAAATAAGCCTATATAGGTAACTGAGGCCGAATTACAAGAGCATTCATTAAGGTATTCATTGGTGCATTCATAGGAAGTTGGAACTATGGTTTCATAGGTAATTGTGAGGGTAATGGTAAAGGAAGCTAAGGTTGGGGTACTAGAAATTGTTGTGAAGGGAAGGAAGGATTTCACCAGTTTTGTGGCCAAGGGGAGTTTCAGACTTATTGAGCTAACCATTGTACCCAAGGTGAATGATACTGAAATTACTAGGGGGGTTTCCTATGTGCAGTGGAAAATTGTGTATGTTGAGGGCTATATTGACAATTCCAAGTATTGAAAAATGTATAAGAGTCCTAGTTCCTACCTAGGGGTTGTTCCTGCCATGGCTTCTTTAGAGCTAACAAGTAGGTTGGTTCAACCTCTTCATTGGTGCCCTAGTAAACTACTTTCAACCCTTGCAAGGATGGGCGGGATTTTTTTGGATGGTATTAATCACAAATCCCATATATTTCAATAGATTTCAATAGGAATTCTCTGGAGGCCCATTTTGGTTTACATTTTGGGTAGAAAATGGAAATTTCCTTCTCACCCTCGAATTATCTTTGTTTATATTGAAACACATCTAGGTGTGAGAATAATATTCCAAGGATGTCTGTGTGAAAGTATTCTAGAAAACTTCCAATCTCCATATAGGTTACTCCCTCATTAGCTGATTTTGTATCCCTTGGAAGATCATGCACCCTTAATCTACTTCTATAGGATCCCTATGAACAACTTCTATACCAATCATATATCATTTCATAAATTTCCTTCAAGATGTCTTCCTTTACAATCAGGTTTAGCATGTCTAGCCACTCATCCTGCATCCCCCAAATGAAAATTGTCTTCAAGATGTCACCACCTAGAGTGGTATGTGGAGACCTCTACAAGTTGTACTGGAAATTTTCTACATAATCTTCCAGGTTCTCCTCCTCCTTTTCTTCCACGAGGCACTACTAGTGGAACAATAAGACTTGATCAAACAAAAATATAATAAAAAAGTATATTATCAAAGCACCAAGTAACATGCCTTTCAGGAGGAATTCCATAAAAGGTTCAAGGCCATGGAAAATGGAAACCATTTCTACTTCCTTAGAGGATAATCATTACTACCCAACATAATTCCATACCTTAATAAGGAAGAATGGAGAGTCATAAACATATGTCAATGGAATATTGGTAAATTTTACCATTAAATTCTTAATGAAATCAAAGAATTTTTTATTTACCATGTCAAGTCCCACTTGTATACCAATTTCTAACAAAACAATCTTTATCAAGATGAAATACAAGCATTTGCAATGTTATATTTGCATTATTGAAATAGATTGATTTCAAAATGGCAAGGAGCTCATGTATGAACACTACACCTTCAAATGATGCAAGAACATTGCAAATGGGTTATCTTGTTAAAGAAAGCATATAAATGACATCAATAAATTGTTGTTACATTATCACATGTAAATTGGTTTTTAGCTCATATCCAAAGTACTTCTTTTAATCCCTAAGAATTTAGTGGTTATATTACAAAAAATGACACTCACAATTGACTCCTTTTGGTACTCGACATTGAGTGCTTTTTCTAAATGTGTTACCCTCTTTCTAATAAACTCAAGGATCCTCTTTTGTACATATATTAATTGGGAAATAGCACTCGTTGAATATCCAACTTGAGGTAGTTGGTTCTCTTTTTAATTTGTAATGATGCTACCCTTCTCCATCTCCACTTGCAACATCATAAGCACATTCTCTTTTCAATTATTGATGTTGCTACCACTTCTCCACCAAGAAAGGTTCACTAACTTATTTCCCATGTATGTTTGAACTAATTCTTGCTTATTTTCATTAATCACCTTACACATCTGCAATGCACATGGACTTTAAAAAGTATACATTAACGTTGTAGGAAGTAAATAATTAGAACAATACATGATAACCTCTTCTACAACCTCAAGTGACAACAACAAGAATGAATATCAACCCAAAATATCCTCATAGCCAGTTAAGAAAAACAAAACCAACTCCAAAAAAACACATCCCTTTACTACAATATAATTCACAATATAAATTAATTAAACAAATCCATTGAATTATGGCAAGAAAAATAGGGGCACTAACCTATAAATGATAGAGAAGGAAAATTAGAGCTACCAATTTCTACTTATGGTTGATTTACATGGCTTTGTACATAGGTATCTCTAGGCTCTTGCTCAAATTATTCATTAATAGACTCAAATTCCTTCGGCTCTACTTGAAATTGCAAACAGGGAAGAACCATTTAATATTATGATTTGTTGCCAACCCATTTTGGTCAATAATACAAATCCTTGGTAGTATGGAAGACTCCATACAAGTATTACAAGTCTACTCAAGAATAAACATTAGAGCCACCAAATAGATTATAACCTCAAAATATCATTAAAGAATAGATAACATAGGAACCTACAATTCTATGGTAATTTCAGAGTCATTAAAAGCTTCAAAACCATAACCAGTAGAGTTCAATAACATGGAAATCTAGTGTAGAGGTGACAATCAATAAAGTGGTGTGAATAGGATATATATTTGAACCCTACTGCTTTCTAAACTTACATAGCTGATGATGTTAGTTTGCAAATCTTCTCATTTGGAATGCGTGGTGGAACTAAGTTATTTTGTTGAAAGTTATCCATGTTAAAAACATGAAGATCAAAACAATACTATTCTCTAGCTCACCATTCCTAGAATGTGCACAAACCTAACAAATGTATTTATGAAGAGGCAACACGATATTCATTAAGCGGTTGCAGACTAGCATCCATGGAAATCCAACCAAAAATACACATTTATCTCTAAAACCAATCATAATGAAAATAATATTTCAATCACTACAAACTCTTTTTCATTGTAATTATATCAAAAGAAATTCTAAAATCCTTGCATTGGCCTAGGACACAAATCACATCAGGTTGTAATATGCAAACTACTTTTCACAACCCTCGATACACCTTCATTTCCATACCTTTTATTGGGAGTGCAAGAGACAACTAAAACTACAATAAAATATAATAATTTTCCACAACCCATAACGCAAATCATTGCAGTTTCATATTGTCCATCCATGCTTCATGATACCATTTAATTCATTATTTTCTAGCAATAGCTCAACACCTTTCTAAGCTCTCCTTCAAATTTTCATTTACTTTATTCTTGTGTCACAATGGACCAAGTTGTATGATCACTAATGTACACAACCTGAACTCAACCATGTCTAGATCAAGATCAACATACACAAAGTTGAAGGTTGAAACTAGAAGTTAAACCCCTACAAGCATCACAAAATAGAAAGTATTTCAAATTAAATGTATTTACAAATAGAGTTGAAATTTTATATTCTAAACAATACTCCAAAATCAATGAACTGGCCTCTAACCTACCATTAAACCATCTTAAGAAAATAAGATAGAATCAAGTTAAAAAATGACTGGCTTAAACATTAAAAAGTAAGACTAGAGACAACAACAAAAAATATAAGAGTCTCCAACACACGAGCAAACAAATATCACATTATCATATTCAACAAATCCAAAAATGAATGGTAAAAGGTACTAGCAAGAATCCATCTCATAGAAACATCAAGGGTTTACAACATTACCATTGAAACAATATAGATTATTGAAATTGAATTCCCTCGATCTCATACTATATGTAAATCCTAATAGAATCATATTTGAATATTCATAAAAATATTGACATTAAAATTCACATACCAAATACAAATTATTTCTTGATATTCCAAAGTAGATAAAAACGTGTAAATAATTAGACTTAAGAACAACTACAACAATATACTCTCAATGTACTATAGTACTAGGGTGAGGAATTCATGTTATATATTTTTCTAGCTCACATGACAACCAAGGAACTAGTAAGCATGGCCAAAATCATATGTGAAATAAACCTTGCACAAACCACCAAAGTGCAAGAAACAAGCACAATATAATAACGGTAATGCGCTCTCTGTAGCAAGTTCCCTAAAAAATTAGTTGGAAATTAATAAAATTATCTTAGCTTATCTAAGTGTCATTGAACAAGTTCACAATGTGAAAATACATCTGCTTACACAAAACTCTATGCTTCCAAGATGAAGTATTTAAAGTTGGTTTCATCATTCGACACAAATTAGAAAACAAGCATCCCTCAAAAGTGTGCAAATTTAGATGAGATTGCAAGGTTGTATGGAACTCACCCTTTAAACTCAAAAATTTAGTACCACTATAAGAGATCTATGTCTTGCAATTAGGCTAATTCCTCTCATCAGAACCCAACATTTTATGGATATATTATAAATACTAATACCAAATATGTAATACACATTTATATTTGGGAACTTTAGTTTTATATATTTAGTGGTAGGGTCAAGTTTATGTGTTGTTTGACAAACTTAAAAAAAATTAATTTTGAGTTAGGCTATTTTTTTGCAAGAGATAATTCATTTCTTCAATGACACAATTTTTCTTATAAATATGTTGTTTTTAATTTTTAAAAATACCGTGTGTGTGCATTGAAGAAAGGAAACATGGTATCAAAATGATAAGAAGTATTAAAGCAACTATGCCTATGAGAATAAAGTTTAATTTGAGGGGTGAAATGCAGATCAATCAAGGAGAGCAATAAAACTCAAAATTTTGTAGAAAAGAAGAAAAACACCAGTATGAGAATAAGTTTTATGTTGACAAGGACATGTTTATGGTTATGAAACATAGTTTATGTGGCAGGATCCTAGTTCTCATTTCTACAAAGTTTTCATC
The DNA here is from genome assembly GCA_001517045.1 of Pseudotsuga menziesii. Classification (NCBI taxonomy): domain Eukaryota; kingdom Viridiplantae; phylum Streptophyta; class Pinopsida; order Pinales; family Pinaceae; genus Pseudotsuga; species Pseudotsuga menziesii. The sequence continues at coordinate 77,495 of LPNX010454954.1, forward strand.
ATTCAAAGAATAATTTTTCTTATTTTGGGTACCAGTCAATTGTTTAAGGAATCAATTATACATCTTGAACATGTGTAGAGGTGACTCAATTACAAATCACTTCATCAAAGTTAAATATTTGAGAGATTCGAGAGATTACTAAATTTGGTGATGGAATGTCACCAACTTATAACTTAGTTTTAGGGAACAATCAAGAGAAAAGACCCATAAAAAAAGGAAGTCTACCCATCAGGCACATGCACATATATGGAAGATAAGATATTTTATTAATGTAAAACTAACGACCACAAAAGTAGAACAATGGAGAGGTGACATGTGACAACAAGAATCATCTAGTGCCTTTCTTGAGTATCAATCAAACATGGAGAGAATGAAGAAAATTCTTGAATTTTTCTAATCTTGTCCAATAGAGAGCTATTATTTCTCAAATATAGTCAAATATAAATACAAATCTTATTTCTTCCACATACTAAGAACACATATTTTTTTATTTTAAAATAATTTTAGGTTTTCACAAAATAGAAACAAATTTAAATCTATTGGTATAAAATATTAGAACTCAAGCTGCAGAGAAAACAAGCATAAAGAAATTGGATGGTTAATACATCAAAGAAAATTTATTTTTGGTTTAGTTGTGACTATTGAGATTATATGAGCTTAAAGGGTGTAACATGTATGTTTTTAGAACATGGTAATGGATTAGGACTCACTATGCTATTGGATTCTCAACATTCCATGACTAGTAATTACAGATCACCTCCATATCTAAGTCAGAATCTTTCAACTCACCTTCATGTTTATATTGTGTTTTATTTTGTTAACTACAACCATATTTGTAATACCCCTAGTTAAGACCCTTATTTTGATCATGCGTACAATGTAATACTGATATGTAATGCATGTATGGTAGATCAAGTGCACATTTTGACCTTATTAATAAAAAAATATAAAACTGGCTTTGGCAGTTGCCCAACACTTAAGAGATGGGGGACAGGTGAATTCACTAGGGTAGAGGTAAGGGGGTTGTAGATGGAATAGGGGGGTTGTATTCTAACCCTAATGCACCTTGAATACCTGAGGAAAAAACCTTTTCCTAATTTTAAACTTAAACCTTTGTTTTAATCCTAAAACTTGTTTTAATCCTAAAACTTGTTTTAATTGTAAAGTATGATTAATGAGGGATTAGGTGGGGATTTAATTTTGTGTATTTGACACATTGCTCATGTTGGGAAAAGTTCCAATGCAAAATTGTCATGGTGAGGTGATGAGCATGGATGTATAAGAAGGAGGGAGGTGGTTCTAGTGGGGAAGGGTGTGTGAAGCTAAACTAGAGAGACCGTGGGGAGGTGAATCTTGTATTGAGGAGAACCTAAGATTCAAAAATCGTATTTCCTCAATGTTGGTATAAATTGTATTGAATTTTTATCAACTGATGGTTTATGTTTAAGGAGATGGTAAATTGTACATGAATTACCTTGGTATAATTCTTGGTGCTGAACAACAGTGGTGGTTTCACTATAGTGCAAAAAGGGAAAAGAAGCCAAAGTGGTAAATGTACGGTTTGGCATGGAATTGACTATAACTTGCTTTATTTCCTTGATGCCTATAAATTTTGTTAGTTTCCTTTAAATTGTGAGGAAAAGTGGAGTGAATTCATGTGGTGAGATGAACCTTGGGTAAGGGAAGAGTCTCTTAGTGAATTTCCAAGTCCCAACTCGAGGGTGGTCTCTGAGTTCCAAAATACTATAGGTTAGGAAAAGACCTACGGTTGGGTGGAGCATGGCAACCTCGAAGCTAGTTGCCTCTATTTACTTTCAGATAAGTGTTCATGGTTTATCAATAATTTGTATTTTTGAAGTGTCTATTTGTAAAATAATTCATGTATGCATGTTGAATGTCTTAGAAAGATAAATTATGGATAAAATGTGCTTTTCCCTATAACTTCACCTATTTTTGGTGTTAAAAATTCCTATTTTGGAATAAAAATCACCTTATATGGGTTTGATTGTCCTAGTCCATGAATTGATAAAGAGCGTTGGTAAATTCTTTTATGTTGAAATAAAAGGCATGATTTGAGTATGTTGTTCATGTTTGAATGTTGATATTTATTTGTTTAAAAATTGTTGCGATAGAACTGTGTTTAAGGGTTGTCAGAATGATTGCTAAATGCTCTGTATGGAACCCCCTGAACTGTTGTAGGAAGTACTAATGGTTTTTGGTAGTTGTAGCATAACCATGCTTTCTCAACCTTGAGAAATATTCTTTGTTCTAAGTTATTAGAGTTTGTATCTTATCCTTTTGTCAAAATTGTTCTCTGTTTGTGTAAATTGTTAAATAAGTAACAAAGGGATTCATGTGTTTTGACGTGCTCAATTCGTGTAGTTGATTTAGAGTGGAACAAATAAGTTATCTCTATGTCAAAAGAGAAGTTCTTAATTCCTTGGAATTTTATAATTGCATATTGTTAGATGATGCTTGTTTATAACTCCATTTCAAGTTATTAGAAGAACAGATGATGACTGTTCGTTTAGTGTTGTTTTCCCTTGTTTTATTAACAATTAGTGTTGGATGTTTCTCGCGGATTCAATGTAGTTTAACTATTGATTAGAGGATTGTTAAATTGATCAAATTTGATATGTTAAGGCATGCCCTTGGTTATTTTACCTGTGGTAGTTTTTCTCTTATTTCTTCATTAGTTCTTTGTTATGTTTTTTTGTCTGTTCGGGAGCTTAACGTTTGTTTTAGTGGGAAAGCGTTCATTTCCATTTTTCATGGTGTTTCCCTTTGTTACTTATCGATTCTTTCCTTAGTCATTTTTTTCTCAAAAATGGCTATGTATTGGACTGTTGAATCAGAGTAATCACGACCATTTATTACCATGTCGATGATCAACCGTGTATGTCAATCAACGTGGTGTTGAATCTCGACTTCTAACATGCCGATGTTGGGAATCGAAAGTTGGGAGTGTTTTTATTAAGTTTGTTATGTCTCTGTCGACTCCCGACTGTTAACGTTAGAAGTTGAAAGTCAGGAGATTTGTTATGATTTATTTATGTGAAGTGCAAACTCTTGACTACTGACATCGAAAGTCAGGAGGAAGTTGTTGTTGTATTCATTGGGCATGCCAACTCTCGACTCTTGACGTCGAAAGTCGAAATTCAAGAGGTTGGTTATGTTTTGTTTGTTGGGAATACCAACTCTCGACTCCTAATGTCGAAAGTCGAAAGTCAGGAAGTTTGTTATGTTTTCTTTATGTGAAGTGTCGACTCCGACTCTCGACGTAGGAAGTCGGAAGTCAAGAGGTGTTACTTGTTCTTTTTTTTGAAGTATCGAATTTCGACTGCCAATGTCAGGATCGACATGGAAAAGTCAGAATCGGGATAGGAAAGTCAGAATCGGCACTATGAGGTTGGAATTGGTAGGGGGTGGATTGGAGGTGGATTTAGCTAGTCGGATCTGTCTGTTGTGGTTAATCTTGGTCGTCGGATCTTTTCTAGGGATTGCTTAGAGTTGTTAATTATTTGATTAAGGGGTTTTAATCTATGATTAATATTTTAACTTGAAATTGTTATGAATTTTTTAACTTTAAATGGATTAGTTGTTTAAGAAAATTTGGAGCTCGATCAGAACTTTTCAAGTGTTTTAGCCACTGATGGCTATTCGAGTGGTCGTGTAGAGTTGGGATGAGTTACAATATTTATGTATAATAGGAGTCACTTTTCAATACATTATTGTTTTTCTAGTAACCTTGTAGTCTATTACATCCATCTTCATGATTGCTTCAACCATTTTCATGTATGTCTTAGAATCACACTAATGAGGATCACTACAATGGACCTATATGTAACAAGATTAAAGAAGAATTTTAATCTCCAAATTATGCTGATGTTGAGAAAGACATGCTCATAGTACAATCATTAAATCCAAATTGTGCATATGGAGGTAAAAGGTAAATGTTACCAAGTTTTAGATGCTACCATTCAATCTTGCAAGATGGAGCTTGAATGGTTAGAGCCCATTTAACATCAAAGGTAAAACAAATTTGTACTAAAATATTTCTTAAAAATGAACAATGGGTTGTTTGAATAAAAGGAAGAGGATCCATTAATGTTCATAGTTCTCAACATAAGGGCATGGTCACTAAAGAAAAGATGGACAAAAGAAAATAAAACTAATTGAGAAAGGAATTGCAACAATTGAGGCACAATTAGATAAAATGAAACAAAATGGTGAGAGTGAAAAACATGCCTATTGAAGCAATAGAATGAATGATGCCCATTGGTAGAATAAAAGGAATGGAAATACTATGCATTGATGGTCTTTATTTATTACTTCCCTGAAAATTATTGAAGGTCAATGTCTCCCCTTTGTCATGGTCTGTGATGTTGATTCTGTGAATATATGCATAAATAAATTAGGAATAAAGTTTGTAGTAAAGGTGAAAAAAATTGGTTGGAAGTGTCGACTTAACTTCTTAATCGTGTATGTATGTATCTTATCTATTATTATGGATGGTGTTGGTGTTCATCCTTATTGTGCTCTACTTTAAATATTAATAAAAATGTATAACTCTTCAATGTAATGAAACTTACTTGTGTCTATTTAAAATTGATATATGAAATATTGTATACCATATTTATATGTATGTGCATATAAAATAAATGTTAACACTTATATTGGAATTTGAGATACATAATAGGGAGCTAAATCTACAATATCATAATCCAAATACCAATTTTTTAAAGTAACTATGATGTTTACACTTTTGGAATTTGAAACTCACACCTTCGTTATCAAAATTCACACTTTTTGAATCCAATATTTCAATTTGGAAACACTAATATTCACATTTTCAAAACTGAAACTCACAATATAGTAGTCTAGATTCTAGCTTTTAAGACAAAATTTAGTCGAACAAAGATTTATTGAATAATTTGATAGAAAATTAAGTGTTATGTTCTTGGTGTTATGCATTATTAGATCCATGTTGTACTTAATGTAATCCTTTCACTTCTATAATTAGCTTGTTTTTGGAACATTGTTTACTTTCTTATTGTTAATGTTTTTGGAACATTGTTTACTTCTTTATTCATCTTACACATGTTTTATAGGAAAACATGTTTCTGGTGGTACTTCCCCTCTTCGAGGGGATAAAAATGTTGATTCCCATGCCTTTATGGGATACTCTTAGAGCATCAACATTATTGTTTCACACGAGTCTAAGTTGTTTATACACGAGTTTCAGTGATCTAATTAGTTCTTAATGAAAATTTAATTAATTTCATATATCACTAGTATTGAATGTTAAGTTTATTTTAATGTTTTTATTATTTTGAATGTTTTCTTAATCTATGGGTGAGGAGAAAACATTTACATGAAGTAAAATCGTCAAACCATAAAGTTTATGTTGGAAATTATTCACATATGATTTTTTTCTCCTTAAAGTTGTATGCTATGAACCGACTCTTATATGCATACATTTATACATATAAGATTTTAAGTGTTTAACCCTTTCAATTTTTTATGGATTCTATTATTATAAGGTAGTCTTATTGAATATATATTAAATAAGAGTTCACTTATGAGGAGAAAGCCTTAAAATAAGGAGAGATAGTGTGTTTGTGTGTTATGATGATGAACAAGTTTGGTGTATTGGAATTTAAAAAAGGAAATAAATTATTTGGTTTGCTTTAAAATTTAATTATGTGCATTTCTAAATCAACACAAAAGGTTAGGAAGGTTCAGTATTGTAATAACTATTTTCAAATTATGATTTAATGTGGTTGTGCTCAATACAATTTAAGAGAAATTTGTTTCCATCTTCAACCATGTTAATGTCACAAAGATGATAAATTCATATTGTCTCAAATTTTTAGGAACTGCCCATTTAGACTAGGGTTGATCACCTCCTAATAGTATCTTAATTTTATCAATTTATACTTAGATGTAATAATAATTTTAAGGCTCGTACCCACAAAGTTTTGAACCGGTGACCTTACACAAGGAGTGCCTTAACAGCATACCTATTCACTGTATATTCTACGCCCCTTGTGAATTTTTAATATTATAATTATTATGAAGACATTTTTTTATTCCCCATTGATTTGGAAGGGCTTGGCATCGTTATGGGAACTTGGCTTGAGTTGTAGGTGGTTTCAATTGGAGTTTGAAGCAATCTTATGTAGTTTCTTGTCTTCCATGTTGTTATATTGTTTTATGTACATTAGGTGTGTAGTCATAGTCATGCTTTCAATGGGGAAATAATGGCTTCTGTGAAGAGGATAGAATATGGTGTGTTGCATTTGATTTTGAGATTATAAGCTATAAAAATATTTTGGCATTTTTTTATTCCCCAGTGTTTTGGAAAGGCTTGGTGTAACACCCCGGTTTTGACCTCGTTACATTAGATGTATATGATGTTGTAGACCATCATGGTGCGGAGCTAAAGGCCAAGGCCCCACCATTGATTGGTTATACTATGTTTCGGGTTGAAATTGTCACCGATGGTATATTGGGGCATGCAGCATACATATCAAGTTTTGTCATCATGTAAATATGCATCTTTAATTAAATGAACCCAACCAGCTATGTTCGCGGCAACCATAATGAAAAGGGCGTGATTTTCACAAGGATAAGGGTGGGGGATGTCAAACCTAGGGCAATGGGGGAAAAATCCATGTGTCACCTTCCCTTATCTTACCCAACTACCACCATTGAAAACTGCTGCTGTTAGCTGAGGCAGTTATGGCTGGGAGTGGAGTGTGGCAGGACTTTCAGTCCTTGCCCACACGCACACTCCACCAGCGGATTGAACCTCACGATGGGCAGAATAATGACTACGCCCCTCATTCCATTCTCTCCACCACTCATTCTCACCGTTGTCTGTTCATCCTCATGTAGGGGCGGTAGTCTGATTGTTCCCACGCACAGGCTTCTCTCCTGTTTGGTCTCACGTAGCCAGGAGAGAGGAGCCGTCTCCACTGTCATTCACATTTTCCACATAGAGGAATCGAGTGTGTTTCAATCTGTAATTGGGATTTGGTGTGAATCTTCTCTCACGCACTGGGTTCTGCATTGTTGTTACTCACGCAGCAAGCTGGGAGCCGTTCGGTCACTATCACTCATGATTTTTCCTGTGGAGAGCCATTTCTACGCTTAGGGGATTGTGTGTAAGTTTTCCCCACCGATTTGTGGCTCGTGCATATGTTGTTCCCTCTGTATTTTGGGGTCTGGTGCAAGTTTCCCTCATGCACAGGTTGGGAGACTGTATTTTCTTCTCCAATGTGGTCTGTGTAAGTTTTCCCGGTGACTTCATGGTCCAGGACGGACTGTTTTTTCCCCATGTTGTGATCTGTGTTTACGAATACATTTTGGGACTGTCGTAATTCGCTTGGGAGTCATTTTGGCCATGATAGGGCCAAGAATGAATCAGGAGTCGTTTCCCTGTTTAAACTGTAACTATTGATTGATTGATTGCATGCGTGCAATGGTTGGTCTTCAGAATGTGTAGGGAGTAGGGATGGGGACTTGGTTTGCTTGATAAACTTGGTGTGTTTGGAAACCACACAGATAGAGCTAGAGGGTTGGCTTTCTTCTCCACAACCCCTGAATAGCACTGGAATGGAAGTCAAGGCCTGAGGGACTATGTAGTAGAGAAGGGACTAATTCCTTGTGTTGGGTGTGTGTGGGTGTCTTAGAAGTCAGGCTAGTTCTGGTGTAGGTGTTCCCAGCTCGGTAATGAGCTCACCAGCTTAACATTTAGCCTTTCCCAACTCCTTTATGGCCTGATAAACCCAATGGTGTTGGCTTGGCTGTGTTTTGTGTATCGTTGGCTATGTGTAAGCCTGCTTGTTCCTTATTCCTTGGGGAATCATGCCCAGCTCAGGGGTGGCAACATTGCTGAGAGATTTAGGAGCATGCTAGCCTATGGTTGGGTGGAACGTTGCAGTGACGTAGCTAGTTGTAGAACGAGTTCTTCATAAGATAAGTAATCTTGTCTATTTTACTCCTGCAAACATTTTCCTGTTAATGAATATGATGAACATGTTGAATGCTTGTATGAATGTATTTTGCTTCTGCTGTGTATGAAAAATAATTGTATCTATGTATGTTCTACTTCAATGCATTCTGTTTTTAGCATTTCCATTTTTATCAATGCACATGTTCATGGGGCTGGTTGCCCGGATGGTTGAGGCAATGGTAGCATCATCTTCGCCGATCAGAGGGTCGGGGACGTTACACTTCGCATCGTTATGGGAACCTTGCTTGAGTTGTAAGTGGTTTCAATTGGAGTTTGAAGCAATCTTATGTAGTTTCTTGTCTTTCGTGTTGTTATATTGTTTTCTGTACATTAGGTATGTAGTCATAGCCATGCTTTCAATGGGTAAATAATGGCTTCTATGGGGAGGATAGAATATGGTGTGTTGCATTTAATTTTGATATTATAAGCTATAAAACTATTTTGGCATATTTTTATTCCCCGGTGATTTGGAAAGGTTTGGCATCGTTATGAGAACCTTGCTTGAGTTGTGGGTGGTTTCAATTTGAGTTTGAAGCAATCTTATGTATTTTCTTGTCTTCCATGTTGTTATATTTTTTTATGTACATTAGGTATGTATTCATAGCCATGCTTTCAATGGGGAAATAATGGCTTCTATGAGGAGGATAGAATATGGTGTGTTGCATTTAATTTTGAGATTATAAGCTATAAATATATTTTGGCATTTTTTTATTCCCCAGTGATTTGGAAAGGCTTGGCATCTTTATGGGAACCTTGCTTGAGTTGTAGGTGGTTTCGATTGGAGTTTGAAGCAATCTTATGTAGTTTCTTGTCTTCCATGTTGTTATATTGTTTTTTGTAAATTAGGTATGTAGTCATAGCCATGCTTTCAATGGGGAAATAATGGCTTCTATGAGGAGGATAGAATATGGTGTGTTGCATTTAATTTTGAGATTATAAGCTATAAAAATATTTTGGAGTTGTTATTTGTCCATTCTTCTCTAGAGATGTTGCAGCCCCAAACTTCATGACCATATAAGATAACATGAGTGACGAGACCCTCAAAGAGGTGCTTCTTCTTAGATCACAAATTCCATTGTTTTCAAGTGTATAATAGCCTTTACACCCTCCATTTATCATTTTTTCAATGGTATAGTTCCATTTAACATTTGTATGAAATCACTTCTTCCAAGGTGTTCTTGTCATAAACAAAACTAGTGTAAATAATCTTATCTGGATTTGATTATCATAACCTTTATTTTTCCAATGTTAAAAGTTAATTTTTAAATCAATTCATTAAAAAAACACTAAGTTGGGGTGAAGAAGACTAAGCAATAGGTGTTGAAGGGAGGAAACTCTGATTCATGTGCCATGTAAAAATATTGTTCAAATATGAAAAATGATTTGGACCCTAATTTTTTTTTAACAGAAACTAAAAAGGAAATATATAAAAGGGGTTGTGCACAACCATTCAGAACAAAATTTAGCAGAAGAAGCGTTCTAGCAGTAGAGACAAAACTGAAACAAAATATGGCCAAAGAGAGGTCCTTCTAGAACTGTTAGATTTTTATCATTCAATCTAGCATTATGATCTTAGGATCTTTAACTGAGAGAATAACATGCACAGCAATAAACACAAGAGACAAGATACACAAAGAATTTTCCTCAGAGAAACCATATAGGAGAAAACCCCACAACTTCCTCAGAGATAGAATGAGCACCAATGGCAGCAGTAAAAACCAAAAACATAAAGATGATCTCCACAACTTCTCTCTCTCTCTCTCTCTCTCACTTGAGAGAGCTACTTCTCTATCACTCATGTGCCCCAATGAGTGAGTGTGTGTGTGATAAATAGAGAGGATCACTCTCTATTTATATTCTTCCATTCACTTAATGTCCACTTTAACATGTCGGCCCCACTTAACAATTAGTTACTAGAGCCGACATCTCTAGGAGAGTCTAATAACCCTAGTTCCCCACAAATTGTGGGGACTTTTCCCTCTGATCAACAAGGAAGGTTAACCTTGACACAAATGTGGGGACTATTGCCTCGACTTACAATGGAGGGTTAACCTCAATGACTTTACATGACTTGTTACATTATTGAATCTCCCGATCGGAACATCGGGGCATGACATGACTCAATTTCATTATAGATACTTCCTGGAATAAACATAGGGGTACAATACATAAGATATACAAGTGAATACATTCTGAAGTTACAAATACATCAACACTCCCTCTTAACTAGGAAGGTATTCTATTGACACAATTTATCAGCACAAGTCTTCTTCTCTGTATCATCTGGATCACCATCAAGTCATCTTCATCTTCAAGTCATATCCATCTTCAACTCATCTTCATCTTCAAGTCATCTTCATGGTCAAGTCATCTTCATCAATTATGAATCATCACTGGATCATCATCGAGTCTGGATCATCACTTGATTTGGATCGTTACTGCTGGATCATCATCAAGTCTGGATCATCACTGGATCATCATCAAGTTTGGATCATCACTTGATATGGATTGTCACTGCTGGATTATCATCAAGTATGGATCATCATCAGGTCTGGATCATCACTGGATCATTACTTGATCTGGATCGTCACTACTGGATCATCATCAAGTCTGGATCATCACTTGATCTGGATCGTCACCACTAGATCATCATCAAGTATAGATCATCACTTGATCTGGATCGTCACTGCTAGATCATCATCAAGTCTGGATCATTAGTTGATCTAGATCATCATCAAAGCTAAATCATCATTTAATCACCATCATCATTATTGCTTCTGCTATCTCCTACCCTTCATGTAGGTCTTCAACGCTTATATCTGACCTTGAGTCAAAAGGCCTGCCCAGCTCTTACATCTGACCTCATCTTGTCAGAAAGGCACACCCAGCACTCACATATGACCTCATCTTGTTAGAAAGGCCCAACACTCACATCTGACCATGTGTAAACACATCGTGCCAGAATGGCTCCACACTTACATCTGACCTCATCTTGTCAGAAAGGCTTTGCACTTACATTCGACCATATTTGAAAACATCGCATCAAAAGGGATCTCAGTCCCAGACTGAGGATTCCTGGTAACTGACCAGGTTCCTCCATTCTCCCTGAGAATGGAATCATCCCTTATATCTGATCAAGTGGGAACACATCCCTCAATCACATCAGAATGGCCATGCACTCACATATGATCATGTAAGACTACATCCCATAGTCATATCATAATGGCCTTCAATCCTAGACTGAGTATTCCTGGTAACTAACCAGGTGCCTCCATTCCAAGAATGGCATTCAGCACTTATATCTGATCATGTAGGAACCAATCCTACAGTCACATCAGAATGGCTCAGCACTCACATCTGACATGGAAGGAACCGAATCCTCTCATCGTGACAGAATGGCTCAACCCTTACATCTGACCATGGAAGGAACCTAATCCTCTCACCATGTCAGAATGCATCTAGGTCTCATCATTTCCCTTTAGAGGGAACCTCGATCTAGAGAACACCAAGCTTCTTCCTGAAGTACTCGAACTTCACTCTGGTCATTTCTAGCATAGAATCACATCAGGGCTGATTACATCCAAGGATAACCTGTGAGATTTTCCAGGACCAATTACATTCGAGGACAACCTATAGGACTATTTACATCTGAGAAACCTACGAGCTTCACCAGGATCTATGCTCAGACAACCTGTCTCATCAGCTATGCTAGAAATCCCTCTTTTGAGAGATCTCGATCTGGATCACTGCTCCTCTCTGCATCATATAAAAATGCAAGTCAAATCAACAAAATCAAATAGTAGTTTTCAAAAGAAACATACTACCTCCCAAATAGCAAGTAGCAACATCTTTTGCCTCAGCTGTACTCAACGCCTTGCAAAACTCCATCATGCTAAATCAAGAGATCACTCTTGATCCCATACTGAAGTATCACCTCGAAGTGCTCTTCCTATCAATGGAACTACCTACCCAATACAAATCCTCATAACCCTCCAGGTTAATCTTCTGATTCGTCTCATACTTGAGCCCATAATCAACTGTAGCCTTTAGGTACCTTACTACATGCTTTGCAACCATCAGGTGAACATGTCTCAATGTGTTCACAGCAAAGCAAATATCTAATCTTGTATTTTTCAGGTACATGAAGGAATAAATCATCTGAGGATACATCATGGCATCAACTAACTCTGATGAAGCAACACTCAATAGCTTCAGGTTTGATGCCATAGGTGTGGTCATGGCCTTGAAGTCCATCATCTCAAACCTCTTCAGGATCTCTACTGCATACTTTAATGAGTTCCTCTTTTCTGTCAGGAACAAGTCGTTGACATATAACAGGAGCACCACTAGTATTCTGCCTTCAACCTTGAAGCAAAGTTTGGAATCCGCTTTACTCTCAATAAAGCCTAGAGTCATCAGTAATCTGTCCATCCTGTCATACCATGTCAAACCTCAGGATCTTCTGCAGTCACTCCCTCTAAAGCGAAGCATCATTCTCCCTTTGTCTTTCGTACTCTATGCACTGAAACATTCTATACTGGAGTGACAAGTAGCTTCCTCTGCTACTAATATTCTATGTATCCATCTAGGATCATTGGATACCAAGATCCTCTATCTTGAACTTTTTCAAAAATTCTTCTTGCACCCATCTGTGAGCTTGTCATCCTCTATAGGCTTTCATCTTCAACCTTGAGCAAAGGTTAAGATATTCATCAAGCTCATCATGTACGTGTTATCCCATGGGTGTCTTCTGAACTCATACAAGGCCTTCTTTCATTTGCACACATGATTCTACCTATCATGTGTCTCAACTCCCACTGGTTGCAAATGTCTCTTTGTATGCCTTCTTTTCGTGAGAAGCCTCATGCTACAAATCTTTCCTTGTATCCCACGATGTTTCCATCTACTGCATGATGGAAATACAAACTTCCCTTCATGTATCAATACTGCATCCTAGACATTATTCTTCTTGAACTAGTCTTCCCTTTCTTCTTGGTTACTTCTTCATGGCCGGAAGGTTTTGCATCAAAGATGTCGCTGCATTAGTCATATTATTCTTCAACTTGAACTGTCGTTACTTGTTCTTTGGAACAAGTCTCATCCTTGTTTGCTTGTAGGTGATTATGTACGTGATATTTCCTACAAGTCAAATGCATTTGTATGGTTAGAAACATTTCATATGGCATATTCAAAATGGCAAATTCTTATGCATAAATATATGATCATGCAACTATTTTAGCCAATACAATATTCATCGATATCTCACAGAAACTTTCTAGATGCCTTCCATCTCTACCAGGACAACATTGAGATTGTGCACTAATCCAATATGTCAGCAAAGAGGTTTCATTCTAGATAAGTAGCAATGGAGAGTTGTATAGCACCATGAGCTACTTACCCATCACATGCATAATAGTAGTATATTGTCATTAATACAAACATTCTATCATACATGATACATCAACTAAATATAAACAAATGCATAACAATAACAATATCATGAAATGAAAATTGAATACTTATCTTTATTTGTTTCGTGGGTAGACTCCTTCTTGAGAATTCAGCTTCATCATCTTCTTTATTCATCATTTCTTATCCAAATGCTAAGATGGATAAGAGTTTCTTCAAAAGTTGGGTCCTTCATATTCCTCATCGCTTGAGGGATATTCTTTGGATGGTGAGATCTTGATCTTCAGTTGCTCCCATCTTCTCTTTTCTTATGAGTCAAGCTTCTTCTTCTTCCTAGAGTCTACTAAAAGTAATCACTTCCTTCTGGCACACATTCCTTGCATGAATGAATTCCATGATCCTGGGAGCCCATTTAAGATGGCTATCACTACTTCTGCATTCTCCACTTCTTCTTCTACCACTTCAAGTTGTTCTGCATTCTAGATCTTCACATTATTCAACTGTTTTCTCAAAGCCATATTTTGATTTATGTTCTTCCCTTCAAATAGCTTGATCAAGGAATAAAACATCTCTTTCGATGTCTTTAGGGAAGGTATTTAGGGAAGACACTTGTGGTCCAAGTTGATCCATGATTGAATCAGCAATGATCTTCTTGGCCTTGACCAAGTTCTTCTTGTGTAAGGCTTTGAGCCTCATCTCCCTCTGGAACTGGAACCTCTCTACTCATGTAGGTGTCCAATTCATTTTCTTCAGAGCGATCATATACTTCCATGCTTGTAAGTTGGAAACTTCACCAATATTATCATCAATTTGATGTGATAGATCACTTTGAAATGAGAACCTCAAATGAAAATAGCAAAGGATTGGATCTTACCGATTTGAGTTGGCTGATATAGGGTTTGCTAGAAAAACCATAAATTTAAAAACTTATAATCTTTCAGATCTAATTAGATATAAATATAGATCTCTTCAAGGTGAGTTGTCCAATGTACTCCTTTTTTGAAAACAGTGGAGGGAAGCTCCCGGAATAGGAAGCCCTAGTTTTCCAATTTCTTCTGCAGAAATGCCTGATATTGTTTCTATGTATCTCTAAAATTACTGCTCCTCTGTGTATAAAAATTCACACTAAGGTATCCTCACCTATTCCTATTCCAACACCATAGGTTTCATCAGAATTGGTTTCACCAATTGGGACTTATGATTGTTTTCCCAAGGTCACCTGTTTTAGAACTGTTCAGCATTGCGAAGTAGTACGGACTTCCACGTGTCACTGTTTCATCTTCTTGGTCTGAAACTTGGACCATAGAAAGTAAAGTCTATGTCCTTTATGGAACATCTTTATAAATTTAATTTGGACCTTTGTATCCTGAGATATAACAATTCTCCCAAGGTGTCCTGTTTAGGGATGAATCTTGGAAGAGGCTGGAACCCTAACTTGGAGGGATCATATCTCCTAGAATATAGTGAATATAAGGCTCAATTTTGGAAACAGTGTAAATCAAGATTTTATCATCGCCTTGTGAAAGTTTCAAATCCTGAGCCTTCGCCAATCCCAAGATATACGAAATGTACCAAAAATTATCAGTTTTAGTATTTTAGGGTTTTTTCAGCTCAGGGTCAAACTAGGGTTTGACTTTCCTAGAGCTTCACCCAACCAAAAATCTCAACACAGGTCTCTAAACTTTGATTTTGATGAGGAGATAAATCCTATGCCGAGATCACTCAAAAATTCCTCTTCTGTAAGAAGTCCTAATCTCCCGCACCAAAAATTGAAAATGCCCAAAATCGAATTTTGCTTCGACAGAAAGATGTGCCCTTTAATGGAGAGTCATCCTAGCATACTTTTGTAGATGGATTGTGGAGAGAGACCCAAAAAGTAAGAAGCCCTAGCTTCTACAGTTGCACAATGTCTTCTTCTCAGGTTAGCTCTGATACCATGTTAGATTTTAATCATTCAAGCTAGCATTATGATCTTAGGATCTTTAACTGAGAGAATAACATCCACAGCAATAAACACAAGAGACAAGAGACATAAAGAATTTTCCTCAGGGAAACCATCAAGGAGAAAACCCCGCAACTTCCTCAGAGATAGAATGAGCACCAATGGTAGCAGTAAAATCCAAAAACATAAAGATGATCTCCACAGCTTCTCTCTCTCTCTCTCTCACTTGAGAGAGCTACTTCTCTCTCACTCATGTGCCCCAATGAGTGAGTGTGTGTGTGAAAAATAGAGAGGCTCACTCTCTATTTATATTCTTCCATTCACTTAATGTCCACTTTAACATGTTGGCCCCACTTAACAATTACTTACTAGATCCGACATCTCTAGGAGAGTCTAATAACCCTAGTACCCCACAAATTGTGGGGACTTTTCCCTCTGATCAACAAGGAGGGTTAACCTTGACACAAATGTGGGGACTATTGCCCTGACTTATAATGGAGGGTTAACCTCAATGACTTTACATGACTTGTTACATTATTGAATCTCCCGATCGGAACATCGAGGCATGACATGACTCAATTACATTATAGATACTTCCCAGAATAAACAGCAGGGTACAATACATAATATATACAAGTGAATACATTTCAAAGTTACAAATACATCAACAAGAACAACTGAAGTAGTTCTTATTCTTAATATTTACAGAAGTAGTGTATACTCGGATAAACTGTTGATTTAGGACTATGCAAAAAAACATGTTCTAAACAAATTTGATTAAGTTTTCCTGGAGAACCCCACAGGCTGGGTGACTGCATCTTCCTCCATTCTCTGAATGGATGGTGTTGGGTTGTCCTGAACGTGGCTTCCCTGGTTCAACTGCAATAAAATTTGAATATATTCCTGCAAATGGTCAAATCCTTCTTTAACAATCCTCTCAGCCATTTCCATACCTCTTCTCTCCTTAGCAGCCCCAAAAGGATTTAGATTTTTGCAAATACTATGGATTTCTTCATGCTGTTGGTTGATTTCCCCTATAGCCCCAGAACGACCAAGATCCCACTCAGAAAAGATAACCAAACTATTAGGGATGTTGAAACAAAAGCGAGGCTTAAACTCCAAGTTACCCAGATGCTGAAAAAACGAGAGTCTGATATCTCCACAGTTCAAAGCAAAAGGGGAGGGTTCTATACACTCAGGCGAGACACGGTAATCAGGAATTTGAGCATTTGCAGAATATAAATTCAGTTCTAAAGCCTCATCCAGCGACTGAGAGAGAAGCGGGTGCATCCATGGAGTTGGGTTACATTTTTTGGCAAGGCGCTTTCAGAAAAAACACAAAAACTTACCTCGATCGAGCAATTTTTAAGCCCTCGATCGAGGTCATAACACCTCGATCAAGGGTTTAACAAAACCTCGATCTAGGTTTTAAGAATACCTCGATCTAGGTTTTAAGACCTCGATCTAGGTTTTGAAAAAACCTCGATATAGGTTTTAACAAAACCTTGATCTAGGTTTTAAGACCTCAATCTAGGTTTTAATAAAACCTCGATCAAGGTTTTAAGGCCGTGATCGAGGTCCTTGTGCAAAAAAAATTATAAAAAGAGGTTTAAACGGTAGCTCGATTGAGCTTATTTAAAAACCTTGATTGAGGGATGTTAATACCTCGATCGAGGGCCTAAAAAACAGAGAATTAGCCCTCTTAGAGGAAAATCAATGTTTCTTTGTGTATTCTAGGGGTGTAAAACCTGCCATTCATGGCACATAACTGAGCGGAGTTCATACCAATAGATTCATCACTGAATCCTCTATCCATTGAGGTATCATGCATGTGTTTTGGAATTCATATGTTTTTTTTTTAATTAGTTCTAAAACTTACACTTAGAAAACCTCACAACAACTTCGAAGCAGCTCAAAGAAAAATACGCATGGTAAAAAATACACATCCAAAAATTTCTTAAAAATACACAACACACACATCGACGCATCCTCTTCAAAAGGGTATCTTTGGTTTTTCAATTTTTGAAAATAGTGAAAAAAAACTGGGATGGACACACGTGTATAAAATGATGCTAAAATCAGATGTGGTCACTTTCGAAAAATAATAAATAATTATATATTGTGAAATAAATTAACAAAAAAATATGGAGACCACAGTGAATTTTGTGTAGATCATGCTCATATATATATTTTTTTAAATTATTAATGTAATATTGAATTATTGGGGATGGACACGAGCCACTTATTAACTTCTTCAAAATTTTAAGGTCACACAGTTCATTAAATGCGAAAATTCACACATTAAATGACATCGGAATAATTAAAAAAAATCATTGGGAAGCCAACATAATATTCTACAATTTGTTTTTTAACTGCAAGTCGAAATTCACATAGCATGTATACATTTCGAGGGCTTCTATCTAGAACATGAGTAAAAAAACAGGTTTTCATCACAAAATTTGGCCAAAAAGTGTTAGCCACCTTCATGGAATCACCCAATCATAGGTCTTAACTTATCCTTGAGCAATAGCAGTTCAACTTTGGTCTCTTGCAAGGGGGATTTCTCTTTCTTTTTCTCTCTGGGAGAGCTCTCCTAATCCTCGTTAGACAATGGGAAATGATAGAGCCGACGACAAAGAGAAATATCACGATGCAAAGCTGTTGCACGTGCGATGGAACCTAGAGTGTGATTCATGTATACCAAGCTGGCATTAAGAAGAGAGGACAAATAGTTGAGGAGGATGAATGAAAGAGTACATGCATCCCACAAAGATCTGCATGGTCTTCCAAGAGGTCGCAGAAAATCATAATCATTTTGCATATAATCCGAAGAGTAACCCATGCCATGTCCTGACGTGTTGTGAGGAAGCCCGCTTTGAATCTTAGGTGATATTTTAAAAATTTTCTCATCGTCATTTAATAATATGGTTCCTGGAGGAAGAGAGGCCCCCTTGTTTGCCATTATGTCTGCCTTAGCATTGTTTGCTCTCATGATATGATAGTAGTCTATGCTCTCAGGGAGATGAAGCTGAGAAATCCTGTTGTTTAAACTTCTGCATTTTATGGATCTCGATGGATAACCTGTTTTCATTTTGAGAATCACTTGATGAGAATCCCCAAAGATAAGCATCCTTGTGATGGTTCTTGTGTCTATCATCTCCGATCCTTGGAAGAGAGATAGCCACTCTGCCTCATTGTTAATCTTACTCCCCAATCCTCAAGAAAAAGAATTAATTTTTTCTCCTCTTGGGTTCAAAATAACCCCCCCCCCCCCCCCCCCCCCCCCCCCCCCCCCCCCCC
>LPNX010454954.1:96215-123866 GCA_001517045.1 Pseudotsuga menziesii
ATTCCAATTTTCATGTTAATGCATGAGTCATTTGATTTTGGATATTCATTTTACAATACAATTGATTAAATAAAAATAATTATTTAATTTTGATTTTAAAAATTAATTATTTAATTTTGATTTTAAAAATTAATTATTTAATTTTGATTTTAAAAATTAATTATTTAATTTTGATTTAAAAAAATTATGATTTAATTTTGATTTTAAAAATTAATTATTTAATTTTGATTTTGAGTATAAATGCAATTTATTTAGTTATTTTTTCATTATATATATATATATATACTATTAGTCGGGGTGGACGATTGGAGAAGATGGGCAGAGCAGTCGAAGAGAGGTCGCATCCCTCCATGGAGAGCTCGGCTCTTTGCATTGATCTCAAAACCATATGGAATGGGAGATTTGCTTCTCTGCGGAGCCTTTGATCTGACAAACTATGGTCAAGCCAATGCACATTCCATAGACAGGTTGCAGATCCCCGAACGGGTCTCTTTACCTTGGACAGTTTAAGAAGGAATGTGGCTCTGATTGGGCTGGTTACCCTGACGGATTCAGAGCTGCGATCAATGGCGGAGGAGGAGGATCCAGACGCCGACGATGCTCTGAACGAAAATGTTTCTTGTATGATATTGATCATATTAGGCCATACTTTCACGGCGAAAGTCGAACTATGGCTTCACAAGACCCAGGTAACGACGAGATTCTCTAATCTACCAATTGACAGAGCTGGAACCCTAGAAATGGCGGCGGATCACCCAGATCTAATGCTACAGCAAGGGTGCATGGGCATTTTGCGGGCACAGGGAGGGAGAACAGCCCGCTCTTGGGTGCTGGTGCTTTTGTCCAGGTTGATGTAGGAAACTCGAAATTATAAGTGGATAAACATCTTCTCGCACGGGACCAAGCCGCTGCTAGCTCCGCTTGGCCTGCAGAACACCACGAGGCTAGCCTCTCCTCGTATTGTTCTGGATCAGATTACTCAGGAAACAACAGATCCGAAGAATGTGATGAGAATAGGAATGGATGTGATTCAGATAATCCAGAATAGCTACCTCAAAGCACAGCTTATGACAGATCTGGTATTGTTTATTACATCTCCTATATGGGTGGGGTTGCCCTCTATTTTTTTCGATCTCTCCTCGGGATCTGGAGTTAGGGTAGACATAGACATGTACCAGATCTTTATAAAATTGACCTCTGGGAAGTCAATTCTGGTATGGGTCCATGGATCTGAAAAAGTGGAGACACTAATAGCAGAACTCGAGCGAAGAGAGGGTATACCTAGAACCTATTTTTTCTTCCTTCATGACAGCAAAATATTGCAGGAAGATTATAGGCTGACAGATTATCAGATCTCCAAGAAATCAACCATTTTTTTGTTGCACCGCATGAGGGGGGGATTAAATGGAAACAAAGGATCCTTTGGTCCTTCGTCGCATAAAGAAGTAGCTCGACCTAAGGGACCTCCTATAGAAGCCTCTTCTTCTCCCCAAAACAGTCCGTATTTTGTGGAAAAGATGGAATCTACACCAACATTAGAGATCAAGAACCCTCAGGTAACAAAACTTTTCAGTACGCTACAAACTGTAGCTTTTATATGTCGTTTTAATGGTTTTTGGCCCAGATCTTTTGATCTCCATCAATGGGTTTTCACAAATTGGACAACCAATTGTCAAATCCTATTATGTTCCAAGGGGTTCTTTGTAGTTCAATTTGATTCTCAGGAAGATTACTAGAAGATGCTAACTCAGGGACCTTGGTTTTGGGGGAGAGCTGGGCTCTTCATAACACCTTGGTTTCCAGAGTTTGATTCAAACTCCATGGCGGTAACCAAGATGCCAGTGTGGGTGAGGTTGCCAAATTTACCTCTACCATTCTGGCACCACTTAGTACTGGAAGACATTGGCAATCTTCTGGGCAGGTATATCAAAAGTGATAACGATAGGAAAGAATAGGGATTATTTGCCTAAGTAAGAATTTGTGTGGAGATTGACCTCAGCAAAGGACTCCCAGATAGATTATAGTTGAAACATGAATCTTTCAATTGGATTCAGAGGTTGGACTATGAAAATACTACTTTTAGGTGCAGATCCTGTCATTTGACGGGTCACCTCCAAGACACATGCCCACTCCCTAAAAAGTTCACAAAGAAAAAAAAGGGGTAGACATCTATCCGTAAAAATTGGCAAACAGATTACGCTCCATCACTGGATGGGGATGAGGAGAGTGAAGACAAAGAACAACAGGAAGTACAGAAAAATGAGGAAAATATGATGAAATCTGAATCAATGGATGCACAAACACCAGGAAAAAAGAACAATAGTGCAGAAACACTACCAATGAAGTGATGCTTCTTTTAGTGGACTAAAGCGTGCACATGAAACAGAAAGCTTAGATTCTGATAAAGATCCAGTTACTGTTCAGCAGCCAGGGGAGATTGCAAGTAAACAATTGATCGTAGCTGTCACTCTGTAGGAGGGTTGGATTGAAGTGAAAAGAAAGAAGATGGGGAAAAAATGGAAAATGGAGACATATTTTCATCCTTGATTACCTTGTACTACGTTGTATTATAGTTTTATCTTTTTTATCATAGACCTTTGGTCTATTTTTTGACCGCTTGCTTCAGCACTTGAGCTATATGCTCATAATGCATTTGCATCTACAAAATGTAATTGTGATTCACCTCGGCTGAAATAAAATTATGCTTTTTTTCCTAGGAAATATATATATATTAATAATTTAATATATAGTGTTTTTTTTAATTTGTATTTATATTAAAAATATGTTTTTGATGTGTTGAATTTTTTTTTTTTTAGATATTTGAAAACTATTATCAATCTTTTGGTAAAAAAATTATTATATATACATTTTTGTTAAACTAAAATTTAAAGACTATTAATTTATAAAATACATAAGAGAAAACAAATTCTATTATGTACATTATACTTATAAATTATAATGTGCCACATCAATGCAAATCAAGTACAAATTAATCTTGTCAATTTTTGTTAGCTTACCCAATTAAGTTATGAGTTTCATTTGCAAGGTTACCCTAGTTCAATACCACGGGCATTTCTAACAAATAATTCAACCTTATTCAAGTTCAAACACTATTGTGTTATACAAACATTTCTTATAATTAAAATTCCACAATTAGCTATTTAATGCTATTTATTTTTCATAAATATAATAAAATATTCAAAAATAATCTTTTGCTATAAGAAGTTGTTTTTCAAAACAAAAACAACTTCTTTGTTTTTAACCCAGAGACAAACTCTTACATGAGTATTTTTGCACTAAAAAAAAACTACATAAAAAAATAAAAATAAAAATAAAAAAAATAAAAATTAGTCTAAAGTGACTGAATCTTCCATCGATATTTTTCCCTCTTGCACTTCTTGAAAGAATAAAGTACCAAAATCATAATTTACAACCATTTTTTACAGCCTATGAGCTTCCTGGTTGAAAATCCTTGAAATGTTAAAAAAGAAATCTAGTTGAAGGAATTGATCAGCAAAATTGTTCTTCTACACCATCTTTTTAAGTGGATCACCTGCGAATTGAAATTTCCTTTAGCCCACTCAATTATTATCTTGGAATCTTCATATAAAGTTAAGGAGTCTATGACACATTTGTTAGCAAAAGAGAGGACCCCCAAAGACCAAGATTTTTTTCTCTAGTGTTACTCACAACTTCACCTCCCATCCATAAATTTAAATAGTGTTGATCATTTAGTTTCAACACCATTCCACAACCACACTTCCCTTCCTTTGAAGAACCATCAAAGAAACCAACAATTGGAAAAAGAGTAAAGACAAGCTTGTAGACTAATTTTTGAGAAACTTTCCCCTTTACATCATCAAATTATTTAAAAGGGGAAATGTTTTTTTTACTACATAAAATGACATTTGGACTAACATTCTCAAATAAGGCTTTGTTTCAAACCTTCCAAATATTCCAATGGATAAAATTGGAAGGGTTCTGAAACTTTTTTCTTTTGCATACCAAGTTTTGAAGGACTTATTGAGATCTCCTTCTCCCCAATCAAAAACCATTTTCAAACCCTCTGCAGCTAAGACCCAAACAACTTTACTGAAATCACATGTGAACAGGTGATCAAGTGATTCTTCCTCTCTTTTGCCTAAAAGACAATGTCCTCAATCCATCCAGCCACTTTTTCTTAAGTTTTGCCTAGTTGAAATTTTGTTTTTCCATTAGAAGCCACAAAAAACATTTAACTTTTAAAATGAAAATATTGTTGAAATATGAAAAATGATTTGAACCCTAATTTTATATGAATTTAATAATTAGATAATCTTTTATAATTAATTAAAAAAAATCAATTTTCATTTTAATGCATGAGTCATTTGATTTTGGATATTCATTTTACAATATAATTGGTTAAATAAAAATAACTATTTAATTTTGATTTTGAGTATAAATACAATTTATTTAGTTATTTTTTCATTATACATAATAAAAATATATATTTATTAATATTTTAATATATAGTGTTGTTTTTAATTTGTATTTATATTAAAAATATTTTTTTGATGTGTTGAATTTTTTATTTTTTATATATTTGAAAATCATTATCAATCTTATGGTAAATAAATTATGATGTATACATTTTTGCTAAACTAAAATTTAAAGACTATTAATTTATAAAATGCATAAGGGAGAATAAATTATATTATGTATATCATGCTTACAAATTATAATGTGCTACTTCAATGCAAATCAAGTATAACTTAACCTTGTTAATTTTTGTTAGCTTACTCAGTTAAGGTATGGTTTTCATTTGCAAGGGGACCCTAGTTCAATACCCTTATGAGTGACTTAGTTGGGTGGAGGCACTAAAAAATCCAACCATGAGCATTTCTAACAAATAATTCAACCTTATTCAAGTTCAAACACTATTATGTTATACAAACATTTCTCCAACCGTGAGCATTTCTAACAAATAATTCAACCTTATTCAAGTTCAAACACTATTATGTTATACAGACATTTCTTATCATTAAAACTCCACAATTAGTCATTTAGTGCTATTTATTTTTCATAAATATAATAAAATATTCAAAAATAATCTTTTGCTATATTAAAAACTAGTTTATAAATTAAATAAGATATCTATTATGTTATTTAGCCACCTTAAAAGTTAATAAGTTTAAGGTAAAAAAAAAATTAATGATAATCAAAAGATTAAAATAATTATGAAGGTTATATATAAAGAGATATTATAAGCTATAAGTAATATTTTTTTTTCAAATAAGAGTTTTTTTTTACAAAGTGCATTGTTTTCAAGTCCATAATAATATTTACTCCTTTTATTTATCTTTTTGGCAATGTTATAGTTCAAATTAAGATTTGTATGTTTTATTTTTGGCAATGTTATAATTTAAATTTAGATTTGTATGAAATCATTTCTTTTTAATTGTTCTTGTTATAAACAACATTAGTGTAAATAATCTTTTTTGAATTTGATTATGGTAATTTTTGTTTTACTTTATATTTTAAATCAATCTACTAACAAAAACACTACTGGTAAAGAAAATTAAATATTAGATATTGAAGGAAACAAAGTATGTTTTATGTGCTATGAAAAAATTATTTAAATATGAAAAATGATTTAAACACTAATTTTATATGAATTTAATAATTTGATTAATTTTTTATAATTAAGTTAATTTTTTGAATAAATATAATTATTAAATTTTGGTTTTTGATTATGATTGTAATAAAATTATTTTCAGTTCATTAAGTTTTATTTAGTTATTTTTAACTATATATAATGTTTTGATTTTATTGTTTTAAATATTTAAAAAGAATAATCAATTCTTTATTAAAAAAATAATAATTTATAATTTTTATTAAACTCAAATTTAAAATTTATAAATTTATATAATATTAATGCATATGATATATACTACTATCACTTAAATACCTAAATACCTAAAGAGGTCATTTATATTATTTATCTTTTATAAATATAATAATAAAAATTAATGTTTCTCAATTTTTGTTTATACTTAAATGCCTCAAGAAGTGATTCAATGCTATATAGGTGATTTAATGCTAGAGTGAACACCTTAAATACAAAAATGTAACATTTCTTATAGAATTTTGAAAATTTTAATTTACATTTTGAAAAATAAAACAATTATAAATATTTTACACAGAATTATATATATATATATATATATATATATAATCAAAATAAGGATCATACATTTTAAAAATCTCCAAATATATTTGTAGTTTTTTTGAACAGTTTAGACAAGCAAGAAAGATTTGCTAACTTACTTATCTTAGCACTACCCTCAAAATGAACAACTTGTAAAAAAAATCTTCTTTGTTTCTAACCCAGAGACAAACTCTTGGATGAGTATTTTGCAGTGAGAAAAACTACATAACAGAAAAATTTAGTCTAAAGTGACTAAATCTTCCATCCATAATTTTTCGTTGCACTTCCTGAAAGTATAAAGTACCAAAATAATAATTTACAACCATTTTTTACATCCTATTGGCTTCCTTGTTGAAGATCCTTGAAATGTGCAAAAAAGAAATATGGTTGAAGGAATTGATCAACAAATTTGTTCTTCTACTGGTTGAAGGAATTGATCAACAAATGTGTTCTTCTACGCCATCTTTTTAAATGGATCACTTGCAAATTGAAAATTCCTTTAGCTCGCTCAATTATTATCTTGGAATCTCCATATAAAGTTAAGGGGTCTATGCCACATTTGTTAGCAAAAAAGAGGAGCCCCCAAAGACCAAGAAGTTTTTCTTTAGTGTTACTCCTAGCCCATCCATAAATTTAAATAGTGTTGATCATTTAGTTTCAACACCATTCCACAACCACGCTTCCTTCGAAGAACCATCAAAGAAACCAACAACTGAAAAAGGAGTAAAGACATGCTTGTAGACCAATTTATGAGAAATGTTTCCCTTTACATCATCAAAATATTTAAAAAGGGAAATGTTTTTGGTACTACATAAAATGGCATTTGGGCTAACATTCTCAAATAAGGCTTTGTTTCAAACTTTCCAAATATTCCAACAGATAAAATTTGGAAGGGTTATAAAAAAAATCTTTTGTATACCAAGTTTTGAAGGACTTATTCAAATCTCCTTCTCCCCAATCAAAAACCATTTTCAAATCCTCTACAACTAAGGCTCAGACAACTTTACTGAAATCACATTTTGTGAAAAGGTGATCAACTGATTCTTCCTCTCTTTTGCATAAAAGACAATACCTTGGACCCATCCAACCACTTTTTCTTAAGTTTTTCCAAGTTAAAACTTTGTTTTCCATTAGAACCCAGAAAAAAACATTTAACTTTTAAAGGGAGAGACCGCTTCCAAAGCTTAGAATTCCACCATTTGACATTGCATATGGAATGGGAAAAAACAATAGCATAATAGGATTCTTTTGTTGTTACCTGCCCATTTACCTTGTTCCAAGTTCAGAATAGTTTGTCCTCCTCTGAGTTTAATCTTATACCTTCCACATTTAAATTATGGATATAGTTATCCCATATTTCTACCCAAATACCAGAAAAACCCAAATCTTTTGACAAAAACCAATAGTCTCCTTTCAAGGCTACCTAGGGAGGTCTTTTTATTTTGTTCGGAGTCATCAAGTCTAAGGTTTCAAGATGACTGATTATCTCTTCTGGTAATTTGCAGTTTTCAGTAGCTCCCACAAAATGATCGATGCCAACTCTTACATGTTTCCCATTTCCAATGTCCCAAGATAACCATTTTTTTAACCATAAGAAGCTATTTATGAAATTGTTCCAAATTGTAGAGAAATTATTGCTATCAAGGAAATCCAATATGAACCAATATGCCCTATCCACACCTTTAAGGTATTTTTATTTACAGACCTTGCTCCATAGACTTGATTGTGTTATATTTTTCTAAAGGATTTTCATACACATAGCACTATTGAACCAGTCTAAATTTTTTATATTCCATCCTCCCATACCTTTTGGAAGTGCTAGACGCTCCCATGCCACAAGATGGAAAGAGCTTCCATATCTAGACCCTCTCCATAGGAAATCAAAAATATTTGATCGGATATACTTTATATTTAGGGACCATCATAAGAGACAACCAATAGACTGGTAGACTAGATAATAGGGCCTGTACCAAAGTTAGTCTGCCACCAAGGGACAAAAAGTGATACACCCAATTACTTAACATTTTATCGATTATTTTTAACTTGCCACAACCAGTCTAGATTCTTGTAACTGTTTGGTTTCAGGAAGAAACCAAGGTATTTAAACCCATTTTCTTGAGGCTCCATATAATAACCAAAAAATAGAAGAGACGTCATCCCTTTCTTCCTCAGAATTCCTATTTGGTAAAACTGATTTTTTTGGGTTTATTTTTAGGTATGAAGCCAAGAGCAAGCTTCATACCTAAAAATTTACCCTTTTGTTTTGCATCAGAGAGTAATATGCTAAAACCCTCGATTACCAGCAGAAAAAGAAGTGGCGACAAGGGACAACCCTACTTGATACCACGTGGAATTGGAAAGAAAGAAGTTGGAACACCATTGACCCGAATCGTAACGCCCCATATTTTGACTAAGCATATTTATGAGTTAGACATACCACACTTTATTTGCTTATTATCTTTTGTACTTTTCTCGATTGAGTAATCTTTGTTTACAACGTGATGGGACCAAGACTGTGATATTACTATGTTTATCATGACACTGTGATTATGATGTTCCTATTTTATGATGTCACCATGATTAATATGTTACTATGTTTATGCGGTTACGATGTGGTGATTATCATGGGGTTCCTGTATTTTACGTTGATAGTATATGTTTAAATGTTTTCATTGATAAAATGTGAGATATATGATGTGGTACATGGATACCATCTTGTGATGTGCTTAATGGAATTATTATATGTCATGTGTAGTTGTGATGAACTAAAATTGTTACATGAAATGAAATAATGATGATAATATGGATCATTTGATGATTAAGTGGAAATGCTTGTTATGAATGTGTATTTTTTGAAATACTAACCCATGGGGAACAAGGGGCTAAGTAATAGCTGAGTACTGAATATGATGTGTGGATTAACATGTACTTATGCAAGGATCCTTATTTACCAAACCGATGATACAATGACGCACTTCGATAATCTTGATAGTAGAAAAGAACGGTTTGATAGGGTACAGACCCAGTATGTTGAGAGGGATGGATGTATTTCCCACCCTATGTTACTATGATACCTAAGGTTGTGGGAGGGTCATGCTGAGACACACTCCCCAAGTTGTTGTGATGATGACGGTCAGATGCCTGCTAGGAGAGGCTAGGTTTGTTGTTCAACTGACGTTATCACTCTCAGGTTCTTATGTGGTCAGGTTGGTGAAGCCAACATCCACTTCTATATTAGCAGAGGAAGGATAGGGAGGATGCGAACCGAGGTTAGGATGGGAGGATGTGTTAGTTAGTATTGTTGAGGGTTGGGTATTCCTTGATACTGAATTAGTGGTGGTAGGTACCCTTCCATGTACTTGATTGATTAAACTAATGTAAACCTACACGAAGTTAATAATATGAAATCTTAAAGAGGTAACTATTAAAATAATTTAGGATGCTAAAATAATTATGTTATATTTATGTGTGTTCTACTTGCATGGATCATTATTTTTATTAGTTAGCAAGTATGCATAGGCAGGATGGTGTTTGTTATTGTGCATATTTGATATGTGCATAGGTTGGCCACACATGCACACATTGTACATTTATGATGGTATCAATGTAAAACATACTTGTCACACTTAAATAATGGTATAAATGTCATAAATAACTTAGTTAAGGATGTATTAATCAATTTAGGTAATGAATGATTATGTTGTTAATGTGTAAAAGAAGTAAATTAGTCATTATATGTAAACATTGTAATAAACAATTAAGGTAAGTATAGTCAATTGAAAGTGTTGTCAATGTGAGGTGTTGTAGATATACTATTAACACTAGAGAATTGTCTTGTCTAACTATTAAGCATGATTAATTAACCCATTAAGGGTACCTTGTTTTAATACAAAGATGATATGTTTATACTAAGTTACTTATCGATTAAATAAATAAGTGTTGATATTATTATTCACCATCAATAGTAATTATTATTATTATTATTAATTTAATGATAATATTAATAATATTATAACCATTGTGAGAACACCTAAGCTCCATATATATGTGTGTGTGTGTGTGTGAGTTTAATCAAAGGAAATATGATTAATAATACATAATATTATTTATTCAACTAATACAATTATTAGACTTCAATTACAAATTAAGACATTATTGTCTAATCGGATTTTATTCATAAACAATTAAGACATCTATTATCCAAAATCTTGAAAAGTCACCCAAAATATATTATTTTATTCTAAAACACTTAATACAAAAAACATGTCTCGAACAAGCATTGATTAAATCAATCTCGTAAAAACCATTAAGTGATCCTCCCTAGAATAATTAAATATTTTCAATCAAATCAATAAGACCAACTTAAAGTGCATTAATATTATTGAGCAACTCGAGATAAACTAGATGTAAGAACTATATTTAATTATTATTTTTATTTTGATTAATGGGATAGAATCAATGATTTTGGGCCTCGATAAATGAGTTGGAGGGTGGTGGAGTAAGATTGAAGGAAGGAGGAGGAAAATGGGTATTATGGCCAGGTTTGATGGAGGAGAAGGGGTTGGTTTTGCTTTCGGGGAGAATAGGACTTAAATTTTTATGAGAAAGGAGGCATACCGAGGAGGGGGTTAACTCGAGGATTTGAGGAGGTGGGAAACTTAAAGGGAAAGGGAAATTGAACTATGGATTGAGGGATCTGGGACAAGGGAGGTTTCTATTATGATTATCGGATTATGGGCTTGGGGGTTAGGAAACACGTTGGTTTCCTAAGGCCGACAAAATAAGCTGGTTGGCTAGGTGGTTTATTGGTTTGGTTAATAAGTTTTGGTAAAAGGGAGCCGCGAGAGAAGGATGCAGGAGCTATGGGAACTATATACAAACTACAAAGTCCAGGTATTTCGCAATCATTATCTTAGATTTTTCAAATTTTGTATGAAATGGACATCCATCAGTATGTTGTACAAATTATTTTCATTAAAATGCAAATAGAAATACGTGAACAAAGAATGTTGTAAAAAGTTCATTCTATTAGAATAGAGTCTCTAATTGAGCTCGATTACATCAAAAGATTATAATTGATAAATTTAGTGGATCCTCATGATGGAGGAGCATTATAAGAATGACGAAATTTGCCGAAGACACACAGGCAAGGATCCAGTTCGTAACATCCACAAGAACACCAACGTGAATTAGAACCAGGCATAAAAACCCCCAATCAACTTTATCATAGGCTTTTGCAAGGTCCAACTTTAGGATCAAAGACCTCATTTTCTTTGTTTTTGCAGAGTGTAGACACTTCTGAGTAACACCAATCGCTTCTGAAATTTTCCCGTTCCTTAAAAAACCAGATTGCTCCATTAAAAGCCTGTTATATAGAATGGGTTTTAGTATGATAGCAATTATTTTTGTTGTTAATTTGTAGATCAAATTGCACAAGGCAATTGGTCTAAAGTCATGAAAAGAGGCTAGGTTTTTTTTTTTGAATCAGAGTAAAAAAAGTAGCATTTAGTCCACCACTCATGAAATTTTTTTTTATGGAGAATTCCACAATATCCAACAAATCTTTGCCCAAGATGTCCACAAACACCCAAGGACTTGGAATTTTGTCCTTGGCGAAGCTTTTTAGAACTGCTATAAATTTTTCAACAACGATTTCATGTTCCATCCCTTCATCTAAATTGAAAAAGGAAGGAAAAAGTTTTAATGCATCCATTTGCTCCACAATATTAATTTTCTCATAATCTTTGTACAAATTGGAAAAATAAGAGAGGGATGCTTCTCTTTGAATTTCTTCTTGAGAATGAGACATACTCCCTGCTTGGTTAGAATTTTCCCAAATTATATATATATATAAACCTATAACTAACATGTGTATAAATAAACTAAAAATAATCTTTATCCATTAAATAAATTAATAAAAGGCGTTGTAGAAAATTAATAAAAGACGTTTTATACATGGTTATGATTTGAATGAGATGTAAACAAAGGATACTTCTTAGGTCGAATAAAGACGTTGTATTGGTATTTGATGATGTATAAAGGAATGAGCGACAACAATGTAAAGAAATGATAAGTATATATATATATATACATTCTTTAATTGGGTTTTTCTTTTTTGGGGGTCTACATCATTATCCCGAGGTATGGTTTTCATATAGATTCAAGGGAGCTATTGTGAAATTGAATTTCAATGATACAACCATTCTGCTCATATTTTTATATTATTATAATATTAGAGACAAGTTCTGCTCATATTATATTATATTATTATAATATTAGAGACAAGTACTTGATCCATAAAGAAAAAGTCTAAAATTGGCTTTCTATGATTAATAAATATTAAGCAACATTCCAAGTTCATTGTAAAGGTGAGGTGAGGTGCAGATGATATTATTTGTAATTAGCATAATTATTCATTGTAAAGAGAGCGATCAAATGCATTGCACATGGAGCATGAAACTTTTGCAACTTTATTATGAACTTGGAATATTCGAGTGCCATCACAATTCTTTGTATGGGTGATTAGAAGAGCGTGCTACTTTCTTTATTATTATATTTATATATATATATATATATATATTGATGGGAACTTGATGTTTCCTATATCTATGGGTAATGGTATGCTTTGGGAAAGGGTGGGTCAAGGTTTCTCGTTGTCTTTCTAACTAATTTTTGGGGATGCTGTATTAATGCTAATGCCGCCAAGGGTGTATTTGCTGCAGTGCAGTGCAGTGAGTCATATGATGGAGAAACATTGGAGAATGGAGTGTTTAGTTAGAGCGAGCATTGGGAATGAAAACAATATTATAGTTTGATCCATCCAGCTGTCTATGGCATTTACGAAGATATCAACTTTGGTTTCCATTTGACACGCGATGCCCTCAGTCCAACACGACACCTTTCCTCTCGCTCCCTCTTTCGTTACAAAAACGAAAATGAAAATGAAAATGAAGGTCGTTTCGGATGTCCGCGAGCAGTGCCGACTGTCGGGATTTTCCCGAATAGAACTCAGATTTCCGGTATACAAATTAGCGACCAAAACACCATCCGGGGCCATTCCGTCCGGCATAGGCTATTAGGCCTAGCTTGGAAAGTAATGTGAAGTGAGGTACAGTGCAATACAGTTCAGAGGTAGGGACCACATGACAGGAAGAGGGCTCGTTCTCCCAGGCAGGTGCAGGTGCAGGTGCAGGTGCAGGTGCAGGTGCAGGACAGGAGACACAGCATTTACTATTTTACTGTGGAGGTGAGCAGAAGGAGAGGTAAAGTAGGTAGACAGAAAAAAGGGTAAAGGAGGATCGTAGAAAGCGATGGTGTTGTGGTGTACTTGAATGATAATTACTGTTTGTTGGTGGTCCTACTCCGAGCCTCGAGGGTCCCCCTCATTCACTCTTTGCTTTTAACTGTGTGTGAACCAACGGTGGAGCCTGGAGGCTGGAGGCTGGAGCCACTCTTTCCCTTCCCCTTCCACTGCCGGTGAACGTACGTATGCCTGGGTTTTCAACTGTTACCGCGGTTAAGGCAGAGAGGGTATTGGGTTTAAGATGTGGCTAGATTTGGCGCGTACGGGTGGAGTACACGTGGCATGCTAGAAATCAACACTTCTGTCCGGCGCCGCGCTCTCTCTGCCGCCTCCATCATCATTATCATCATCTGCTGCTCTTGGATGCATCGGCCATGAACAAATTAATGATTACCATTCATCAAACAAACTGAAACTGAAACTGAAACTGAAGGATTAGGTTTAGCTTGATTTAAATGCTTGAAGTTGAATGTATAGTAGTAGAAGCACGGAGAACAGGGGTGTATGACTTTTGGTGAAGTGAGGGTATCTTGCTACTTTGGCAAAGAGGTGAGGTGATGTGTGATGGATGGATATAGTACACAACTAGTAGAAGAAATGGAAGCATTTTTACAGTAAATTGACAGTTGTATCGTTAATTTTTAAATTGTGTTCAGTTCTGGATAATATCTGGTTAGGGTTTGACGTTGATGTTGACGGAAGGTGAAGAAACCAAATTCTCATCTTCCCACTTATCTAGTGCCGATCCGGGGAGCACAAGTGCCACTCGCTCGCACGCACGCATCAGAGGAAGAATCTCACAGATCCGATCAGCATTAGGCACTTGAGGGAGCTTTAGTTCGGCGCTTCCATCCACTACAGCGGCGAATGCGATTGGGTTTGTTATGCGAGACGCAGAAATCTAATAGTCCAAGGTTGAAGGCACGCTGAACGGAATCCTGTCATCCTGTCGGAGGAGTTATGTGGGTTTGTGATAGTTAAGGCGTAGCATGGATAATTATTCTGGGGGCGAGGGAGAGCGGGGAAGGAGCAGCAATCTAGTGTCTGGATTGGCGACGGAGAACACACTGAAGCAGCCTGCAGGCATGGGGGGCATGATGTTAGTGTCGTCTACCAGTCCTGGAAAGCAGCAGCAGCGGTGCCGGTCAGTTTCCGAAATGGAGGTGGACGGTTACAGGAGTGGCGGAGTAGGAGGTCCCACGAAGATAGCTCGAACGGATGGCTATGCCCCATTTGTCTGCCGGGAACAGAAAATGCAGCAAATACAGATGGGCAGTGCCAGTGCCAGTGCCAGCGCCAGCGATCATGATCATGTTCTAGTACAACGTAACAGAAGCGGCAGCGACAACAGCAGCGCCTGTCTTGTGTCAGAAGGCCGTCCCCGTTTGGCTCCCTCGTCGACGAATTCATACGCTTCCTCCGAGAGGACCAATACCACCATATTCAACAATGACGGCAGCAGCAACACGGTTTCTTCTGAGTCCAGAATCGTCCTCCGTAGCAACGACTCGGTGTTATTGGCAAGTTCAACAGACGCAACAAGGCCCAGCAGCCTGCGCTTCTATAAACCTCCTACAGGTAGGTAATTAATCTGTAATTTGAAATCCAATATTGCTTTTAGCCCCACCCGCAGTACGGTATTTCTTTGAAACTGCAGCGGCCAGCCCCTCCCCGTTTGACGTTCCGATGGTGGCGTGCGTTTATAGCTAAACTTGTCTTCCACGCTCCGACGGACGGAGATCTTTCGGGCAGATACATTTAATTTACACATGCGCCCTTGTCGTTGATAAGGCCAGCACCGCCCGCAAATTGGTACTGGTCACATGCATGGGAAACAATAAAATTGAATCCGCGCATGGCAAATTAATGCGATAATCACGAGCTTTGCAGTCGAATCGAATCTTGACGATGATGCTTTTGGGCTCGTTTCGTTATGACTTATGAGATTCAGCTTTTAAATGTCTGTATGCAATATATGCAGGAATGCCGGTGTCGTCCATGGCAACGGGAACTAGAGAGATTGGGGGAATGGGAATGGGAATGGGATTGGGATTGCATGGTGTAAGAACAGGAGACGTACGTCCTCCCTTCAGTCCAGCGCAGTGGCAGGAGCTGGAACACCAGGCGTTGATTTTCAAGTACATGATGGCCTGTATCCCCGTGCCGCCCGAGCTTATCATTCCTATTCGGAAAAGTTTGCTTACACTTCCCCAAAGATCTCCTCCACTTCCTCATCATCATATTCCCGCTTGTAAGTTTAGTTCATGTCAAATGCAATGCAATAGTAGCTGGTAAAGTTTTTTCTGTAAATCGTAGGCTTTATTGTAGCTGACAGGCGTTTTCCTTTCCTTTCTGGTCAAAATGATCCAGTTACGCCGTGGAGTCCGTTCCACATGGGATTTGGTGGGAACATAGATCCAGAACCAGGAAGATGTCGGAGAACAGACGGTAAGAAATGGCGTTGCTCGAGAGACGTCGTTCCTGACCAAAAATATTGCGAACGCCACATGCATAGGGGCCGTCATCGTTCAAGAAAGCATGTGGAAGGCCACACTGCCGCTGTCACTTGTCAATCTAATTCTACTTCTGCCACTGCCACTGCCACTGCCCCCTCCGCTGTTACCAGTAGCTTGAACAATGTCCTACCACGCCCAGCTTCAATCTCAGTTAACTGCTCGCTGCAGAAACTACACCAACCTGCTCCTCTTCTCGGGACGAAAAATTTGTCCAGCCAGATTCAACAGTACCCATTGCAGTCAGCTGCCGGAGTAGTAGCAGCATCATCTCCATCTTCAAAAGATTTCAGGTAAGCACATGATTACGGATAGCGTTATTTTCTTGTGAGACCTGTTGCCAAACCCTCATACATTGCTTCCCACTGGCATGATGCACACCGACGGCAATTAAGATATTTAACCTAAATTTAATACTTCAAAACCATTGAAGCTAGTCTCCCCATTGTTGATTTGGCAAAAATTAAGGAACACAAATCATTATAAATAATACTGCAATCCACAGAAGTCAACGCATCAATGCAACTAGACATGCCTAGAAAAGAAGCATTTTTGTAACCTCTATTATACGCACCAGAAAGGAAACCTATACTTCAAATGAAAACCTATACTTCAAATGACTTTATGCCGTTTCAATTTCGTAATATTTTTTTGTAGCATTCCGTTTATTGAACCTACTGTCTACGACCTAAAGTAATTTTAATTACAGTTCTGAACATATTATAGGTATGTGAACGGGATGAAAGGTGGAGAGATGGATGAGCACATTTTGTTTTCAGAGTCTTCCAACAGCAGCACAATGAACAATCAATGGCGATTCATGGCGGCGTCCAAGGCAGCAGTGCCACATAGCCCACTGTCGAAAACCAACAGCAATGATTCCCTGTTGCAGTACAGCTCTAGTCCACAGCTAAGAACCCTTCCCGGCCAAAACCTAGGCATTATAATGACGGAGGGCAGCCAGGTTGCCAGTATCCACATGAACCCCCATGACAAGCAACACCAGCAACGGCAACAACATTCATTTCTGAGCACCGATTACGGGAGAGTGCAGGAAGCTGCCATGCGAGAGCCCGAAGAGCAGCCTCTGCGTCATTTCTTCGATGAGTGGCCCAGATCAAGATCAAGAAATCCATGGGCGACCGACGTCGAAGACGAGACGTCGAACCGTAGTTCCTCAACTACCCAGCTCTCCATATCGATTCCCTTGCCGTCCTCTAATTCAACTCCTCGTGGCAAGTTATCGCTAACCTCTCTAAAATTATCTATGTCCGGGGATGGTAGCGATCCATTGGGTGTGGATCCTATCGAAATGGGTCTTGCAGTAGGCATGAATATGAATGTGGAAGACCCTCATCGACAAACCGGCCACAGCCACCAACAGCACCACCATCATCAGGCCAACTGGGTTCCCATAACGTGGGGAAACCCAATGGAGATAGGGGGTCCTTTAGCAGAGGTTCTTCAGTCGTCCACTACCCCATGTGGGTGCAACAACAACAAACCTGGGCTAAATTTAATGAATGATATTGGATGGAAGGACAACATAAACAACAGCAGTAGCAGCAACAAGAACAGTACCAGTAGCCGTTCGCGAGATAGCCCACCAAGCTGCATGCAAGCATCATCCCCAACAGGTGTTTTACAGAAAACATTTGGTTTTGTTTCTGGCACTATTAGTAACAGCACCTCCAAAACCGAATCATGATCCTTTTCAGGCCCTCAAAAGCCAAATTTAATCTAGCACAAGGGTTATGTGGTGATTTATAAGATCCAAGAAGATCACTTAGCTGCCTTGTTTGATTGAGAGCTGGTGTCTTACTACATATACAGATTAAATACATATATTTACTACATTTGTGTGTGGACCATTTGGTGTGGCATATTAAAATGCATCAAATTTGCAGTTGCTCATGTTGATTGGTTGTGTTGCAGAAAGGGGAGTAACTGCTGCAAGAATGGGTTCAGCCATTGATCATCCAGTTCCACCACACAAGGGCGTTGGTCATTAACATTTTCTTGGAGAAACCAAGTTTGCTTGTTCAGTGCCTGGAGTCCATGTGAAAGCTGCTTGGAGGTTGCACTTGTTTTTGGATTATACACGATATTATATTCTTGTGTGCTTATATGATGATTGTTAATGATTCTAGGAGTGAGTCATACGACTTGTATATGAAACCAGTAAACAAGAAGCTTAATTCACTGACTGGTGCCTTTTTGTATTGCCCCCTTCTCTATTTATCCATGGTCTCCAGTCATTTTGATTTGACATCAAAGCTTAAGGTCAGTAGACCTATTTCTTTGTCTTGCAGCAGAAGACATATTAGTAAGCTGCATATGGATGTAACTTCAACACAGGTATTTCTAAACTCTGTGAACTGTTTTCTGGCTACATTCACTAGTATTAGTACTAGTCATTTGTTATATTCTTGAAAAGAAAATGATCTGCCAAAATTAATGATACTCTCAACCTTTGTGCAAATGTTCTTTTACAGAAACTTCGAAATAGACATGATATTAGCAAACCTTACTACTAGAAAACCGTTGTGCAAATGTTCTTTAAGACATGATATTAGCAAACCTTACTACTAAGACATAATATTAGCAAACCTTACTACTAAGACATAGTATTATTAGCAAGCCTTACTATTAGAAAACCGTTATTGTTAATATAATCAAATAATATTGTAGTTATTTATTTAGAAGTTATGGTTTTACAGAAACTTAGAAATAGACATGATATTAGCAACCTTACTACTAAGACATGATATTAGCAAACCTTACTACTAGAAAACAGTTATTGTTAATATAATCAAATATTGTAGTTATTTATTTAGAAGTTCTGGCTGTGTTCAATAGATTATAATTTGTATTTATTCATATCAGAATAAATTTATTTTAATTAAGGATTTTTTAAACATTTAAAGAGATCTTGGTATGCAATTTTTTTCTCAAATTTTATACACTAAGAAAAACTCTCTTTACATTAGCTTAGACATACCAGTGCAATTCATTAACAACAAACAAAAAGAGACATATCAAAAAGATCCCCAAAATTATATTTTTGAGCATTGTCATTTTACTTTAGTTATGGTTTTATAAAATTTTATATATTGAAAACACATATTAAAACTAACATTGCATTTTAAAATGTAGAAATTAATATGACTATATGTAGTATACATATTTGTTCAATTTTATATATATATAAGAAAATATTGAATTAATTATTTTGATTAAAAGTCTTAAACACTAAGACATTTTTTGCCTACTTAAATTGTTGGAATCAATAAAAGAAATCAAATATAATTGTACTCCATTTATAGTATTATGGTTATTCAGTTATGTGTTTTCTTTTAAATTCTAAATTGTGTTATGATTCTTCCCATTGTTAAGTTGTATGTTTTTCCAAACACATTTGGAGTTGTGATTTATTTTTGAATGTTAAATAAAAATGAAACATAAACCAATCCCAACAATGATTGTGATATTGGAAGTTTGTTGTTTACAAGGTGTTACATTGGCCCTAAATTGCCTTACACGACACTAGTGATACTTCTTATGTTTGATCCATCCACATCTTCATTGGACAGATTTGGTCAGTCATTTTTGGTGTATAAGTGAACTTAATTAGATTTGGTGATTGCACAAGTAATGGAACATAATTCCACAAAGTTAGATTAGAAAAAACTAAATGATTAACCTTTAAAATTTAAAAACTAAATCCTAAGCATCTCTTAAGGGTTAAGATTTAAGGTAAAGGATGCTTGGCTTAAGGATTTAAAGTAGGCCTTAGATTAAAAACAACTAAATGTAGTTGTAAACTCAACCTACACTGCCTTAGGAATTAAGCTTTAAAATTTAAAATCTAAAGCCTAAGCATGGCTTAGGGGTTAACATTTAAGTTAAAGGATACTTAGCTTAAGGATTTAAGGTAAGCCTTAGATTAAAAACAACTAAATATAGTTGTAAACTCAGCCTAGAGTAGCTTAGGAGTTAAGCTTTAAAATTTAAAAACTAAAGCCTAAGCATGGCTTAGGGTTAACATATAAGGTAAAGAATAATTACCTTAAAGAGTTAAATTAGGATAAAGGTTTAAGTAAGTATTATTCACTTTTAATAAATGTTATAATGGGTTGTATGAATTATTGAGAATTATGATTAATAATTTAGATTGTTATTAAAATGTATGTATAGAATATTTGCTTATAGCATATAGGTTTTGGTCGATTAAATTTAAATATAATAATTATTTACTATGTTATGTAATAGTGTTATAAGTGTTTTAACATTGAATATTCAATTATACATATATTTGATTAAAAATAAATATAATAGTTATTAATTATGTTATACAGTATTGTTGTAAGTTTTTAATTATATATTTTTTAAAAGTTGATACTATTCATTAAAAAATTAAAACTTTAGTATTGAATATTTATGATTTATGTTTTCATAAATTTGATTAAAAATAAATATAATAGTTATTAATTATGTTATACAGTATTGTTGTAAGTTTTTAATTATATATTTTTTAAAAGTTGATACTATTCATTAAAAAATTAAAACTTTAGTATTGAATATTTATGATTTATGTTTTCATAAATTTTAAGATAGATTGAATGAATTATTATGGATTAATATAAAGTTGTAAAAAAGTAATGTATATAATTTTTGAAGAATGTATAATGTTAATTAAAAATTTATAACTAAGAGTTGTATAAAGATAAAGAAATGATGTGAATGGTAATAGTTTAATTATGTTAAATATATAGGATAAAAAATGGATAGCAAAAACACTTTTTACTACTAAAAGTCTACAATTAAATTTTAAATTCAATGATTTTAATTATACTCTTAGATTTGAATATTTCATTAAAAAATTATATAATTTACAAATTTAATACTTATATTTGAATGGCACTATTTGATTATGATGTATATTGTTTGTTAATGAAAAATTAAAATTTATAACACCAACCCTTAACATGGTTGTGGTCTTGCTAAGGCATACCCACTCATTAATCAAATGAACTATCCATATTTGACATGGATATTAGTATTGTTATTATCTTAATTTTTCATTTTAATTATAATCATTAGGATGTATGTATGATTGTAATATTTAGTAAGAGATGTTTATTTAGTATGGAGAAAAAATAAATATTTATCAAAAGTATTATTTAAAAATCATTAAAAAAATTATTTAACCTAAACATTTAGATAAAATTTAAGAACAAAAAGTTTTATTTATTTTAAGAAATTTGTTAGAATAGAATGAAATATTATATAAATATGTAGTATAAGTAATTGGCAAACAAGATCACTAATATTAATGCCGACCAAATGGAAAATGAAATGGTTAGAATCTAACAAAAACAAAAAAAAAACCAAAGGGGTATAAGATACATAAAAGATTGGATTCATTGCTCCAAAATTAAATACAAAAATGGAAATACAATGTTCAAATATTTAGTGTATTCTACATTCTTAAAATAAAAAAGAATAAAGAACCACCAATATCATTCAATGCTCATGCAATTGAATAATTGTTTAGAAGTTTATGAAAGACAATCATGATGTTTAATACAATGAAATATCCATAATGATGATTATGAAAGAGTATACAATATACAATATTCACTAAATACACCAACTATGAACTAAGTTATCCATTCATATCATATTATAGACATTAGTGCATGAAGAGATTCGCAAAGCTCAATATTTTATTATTTTAAATTTAATTTATTATAAATGTTGAAGTTTAGTGGTAGATATAAATCGCTAGAGTAACAAAAGAGAATGTTAAGTAATTTCACGAGAATTAAAAATATATAAAAGAGTAAAATTAACATTTTAATTAGGTGTCTTTAAAGAGTGTTAAGTGTAAAAGAACAAAACGAGGAAATGGTTCCATATGTATTGACTAAGAATTATAAAACATGTGAAATGATGAACTAGTATATATTCTTACATTAAAAGTTGAGGTGTAATGGGATTCATGGGATTCATTAGTTGTGTGACATAAAGTTATCTGATAGACATAGTATTGGAGTAGTAGTCATGAAACCATTTGTTACTAAAGTCATGAGAGATTGGAAGTAAACAATAGTGATATTTTCCTTGAGCTTTAGAAGTGAAGCATCTTAGGTACCAGTAAGGGGATAAGGCTATGGTCCTCAAACACTATAAAATGGATTTCATAACAGAAAAGGCATTTAAAGGTAAAATAATATTTTCATTCATATATATGCATACATAATCAAAATTCTTGAGCTACATGATAGTTGTAATATGGGATATGTTTGAGTGCAAATGAATTTCACCTTGAAGTGCATGTGATTGAGAAAGTCGCTATGATGGAGTTTTGAAACTATTGGTTCTTTGGATCAATCCATGTTTTTTTAAGTAGGTTTTGTAGATTCAATTTTGATATATTAGCTCAAACCCTCAAAAAACCACTCAAACCCTCAATTGAGATATTAGCTCGATCAAGTGCTTTAAACACAAACTGTCGTCCCCTTTTTCTGTAGATTTAATTTTACTAGCCTCTTTGAAGGGTATAAACCCTATTATTAATTGCACCTTAGGTGGCGAACTTGATTTTAGTGGATTCATCAACGAATCATTTATCCATTGGCATATAATTTACACATTTTTGAGTTCGTAAGCTTAAAGAAAAATCAAGAACATAAAAAGTACACAACCAAAAAAATTAAAAATATATACATGCCCCACATTGACATGTCCTCTTTAAAAGGGTAATTCTGATTTTTCATTTTTTGTAAGGAGTAAAATTTTTTTACGTGCACGCAAATGTGTACAAAATGCGATTCAAATTTTCAATTGTCGGATTCAAAAATCAATAAAAAATTTAGTTTTCCAAAATAAGTTAAAATATATATGTATGCCCTAGTACATTTTGTATAGATTATGTTCATATGTTTATTTTTCAAAAAATATACATGCTTATCATTAATTAAATTATTTTATGTGCACACAAGCCACTTGTTAACTTTTCCTGAATTTTGCAAGGAAAACGTTTCATTAAATGAAATTTTGACACATTCAAAAGACAATATAATTCTCTACAATTTGTTTTCTACTGCATGTTGAAATTGCCAAGGCATAGATGAGTTTAGAGGGTTGTGATTTGATAAATGAGTAATATACCGATTTTCACTGTCACTTTTGGCCAAAAGTGTTACCCATCTTCATGGATTCACCCTAGACATTAAGTGCCATTGATGAATGGACACAATGATTAGTCTTTAATATGGTAGTTAGAAAGTGGTCCATTGATTTGTAATTGATATAATAGTTATGTTGCAGCTAGAATCACTTCATAAAGGGGTATAATACTACATTATTAGAGGCTTTTGTGACTAATGTAAAATGTCAATTAATGGCCATAGCACCAATGTAATATATTAAAAATTATGTAATAGAATATTGAGTTGGAGTGGAAATTTCTACTCAATTAGGGTTTCTCTACAATAAGCTTGGTGTTTATCTTTTATTAGTGATGTGTTTATTTATTTATTTTGGCTTCTAACATGTTATTAGATATTTATTTTAATACTTACGTCATATACGAAGAACAATGAACTATTTTAATACTATGTATCGTAGTTTTGTAATTGTTACCTTTGATTCAAATGAATATCAAGGAATTATCCTTTTTCTTCTTAAAAAAAAAGATTTTTATTTTAATATGAGAATCTATTAGAGGATACATGGATTCCTGTGCATGCTAGTTATGTGTAATAAATGTAAGTGAACAACAACGTATTTTTCGCAAGCTTGAAATTCACTTTAGAGACACTCTATGGATTTTTGGATAAAATCTAATGGAGAATGAGGTTAGATATAAAACATGATTCATGATTTTTCTCAAGGTATCACACTTTAAGATCATGTATTTTAGTTTTTTCATAGTGTGTTTCTGCAATATCTAGGTATCCACCCTTTGAATTTGATACTGTTTATATTATAATTATGTTTTGCATTAGTATGTTTTGTTCCACACCATGAGGTAGTTGTAGTGGTGATTTTAAAAGACATATATACATGAAATTTTAAAATTAATAAAATGGTTCTAGGGAAAAATGATTGAGGGAGAACTTGGGATATGAGTTCACTAGTGGGAAAAGGTAAGGGGGTCTAATGAGGGAATTAACCCATGCCTCATGATATTACTCTATGATATCTATAACACTATTCGTGTGATGGTCCTAATACCATTTCATCCTAATGTTTATGCTATTACAATTAGGATCCTAGTGAACTAATTAATCACTCTAAATAATAATTCCTACCCTCAAGTACCTACCTCCTATTTTGAAGCAACCAATTCCCATATTTTTTAATCAAGGAGAGTTCAATTATATTATCTAGCTAGATATTAGTGGCTACCCACCTCTTCCTCCAACTCAAAATGGTTCTCCATATTGGTATCTTTTTAGGTATTGGACTTTCGACCCAATATTTAAGGCCCTAAATAGTGGCTTTTGGCCCCACAATGACTTAGGGTTACCAAAGGCTTGCATAAGCCTTAATCAAAATCTTTTTTCTCATTGAAATCTTTCCAATATGCTATCATGCACCCCAATGAGAATTTGTATGTAGAAGTTGTAGCCATGGGAAGTGGACCTATCAACTAGACTCCTTGGGGTCCACATTCATTTTGCAACTTCGTCTCCTAGGTTTAGGGTATTGAATCTTTAGGGTATTTTCCTCTTAGGATTTATAAATTTTATGTTAAAAGGTTATCTTCGACCTCTTGTAATGTTATTCATGTGAATAAGTGTAGCTAACACATCTCTCTTCCCAGATAAACTATAACCACTCTAGCTGGTTTGTATTTCTTTGATGTTTACAATAGTTTTCCATTTCATTCATTAATATAATTTCTATGTATACTATACTAATGTGCTCTATGTAACATCT
This sequence comes from Pseudotsuga menziesii, assembly GCA_001517045.1. Classification (NCBI taxonomy): domain Eukaryota; kingdom Viridiplantae; phylum Streptophyta; class Pinopsida; order Pinales; family Pinaceae; genus Pseudotsuga; species Pseudotsuga menziesii. The sequence continues at coordinate 121,171 of LPNX010454954.1, forward strand.
TTGTGTGTGTGTTTCCCTTTCAAAAATTTGCCTTCATTTCATTCTCTAAATAATCTATATCTTCAAAGAATGAAATGAATGCATGAATATGAAATGGAAACACACACAAATATGTTGTAGAGAGAACACTAGTATAGTAAAACACATATTATATTAGTTAATGAAATGGAAAAAGTCTTTAAACTACAAAGCAATACAAATTAGCTAGAATTCTGGCAACTTATTTTTAAAGAGAGACATGTTGGATATGCTCATTTGCAAAAATACCATTACAAGAGGTCAAACATGGAATTTTAATATAAAGTGATAAAGCCTAATAGGAAAAAACCTTAAATATCCAAATCATTAACCTTAGGAGATCAAGTGGAAAAAGGAATGTGGACCCCAAGGCACCTAGTTGATATGTCAACTTCTTGGGCTCATAACTTGCACATGCAAACTATGTTTCAAACACACGATAGTTCATTGTACATATATTTACTAAGCCTTTGGAAATCCTGATCCATTGCAGGGCCAAAACATATTGTTTAGGGCCTCAAAATTGGGTTGGAAGTTCAATACCTAAAAAAATACCATGACGGAGAATAGTTTTGAGTTAGTGTAAGAGGTGGATGCCCGCTGATATCCACTTGGATCGTCTAATTGAATTCTCCTTGATTGAAACAATATAGGAATTGGTTTATTCAAAATAGGAGGTAGGTACTTGAGGGTATGCATTAATTACCTAAGTGATTAATCATTTCACTAGGCTCCTAACTGTAATAGCATAAATATTAGGAAAAAATGATAATAGGAAAATCACATGAACGTGATATAGATACATTATAAAAATATCATGAGACATAAATCCCCCCCCCCCCCTCGCTCTTGTACCCCCTTACCTTTCAACTTTGGTACTAAACTCGTAGCCCCATCAGTGTTCTCCCTCAATCAATTTGCCTTGGAACCTTTTTATTAATTTCAAGTTGATAATGTTTATATGTCTTTTAAAATTACCATTGAAACCACCTCATTGTGTAGAAAAAACATACTAATGCAAAACATAATTACAATATAAACAATATCAAGTTCAAAGGGTCACAACCCAAGTATTTTAGAAACATGCTATTAAAAAACTAAAATACTCAACTTCAAACTGTGAGACCTCAAGAAAAGTTGTGTATCATGTTCTAGATCTAACCTCTTTCTGCATTAGATTTTATCCTAGGATCCATTGAGTGCATCTAAAGTGAATTTCAATCTTGTAAAAGATACTTTGTTTGCTTACATTTATTACACATAACTAACATGCATAGGCAACCGCGCCTACTCTAATATATTCAAAATAAAATAAGGCTCTAATACCATATTCAAATCCAAAATAAATAAATAGCATATCACTGAAAAAAGATAGGCACCAACTTTATAGTAGAGAAATCCCCATTGAGTAGGAATCACCACTCCAACCAAATATTCCATTACATGATTTTACAATAGGTTATTCAGAAGAATATGTTCTATTGAGATAAATTAGTTAAGAAATCACATAGAATCCTTGATTTCATGCAAGGAAATTTGGAATGCGATGGATTACTATAGTGATGCTTAATCATATATACATCATCATCCATTAAATGAACAATTTAAGAAACTTTTAACTCCGGAGATAAATCAATACCTCAATGATATTTTCTCACTGGTATAATTGTTTATGTATCGGGTAACATAAATTACATTCAATTAATGGAGGTCAATAGAACTACAAATAGAAACTCTTTATTTAAATTTACTATGATTAATTACATCGCATATCATTAACATTATAAGAAGTCAATAATAAAAAATGAGACATGTTTTATTATCAAGAATTTTGCATCCATAGCTGAAAAGTTCACACGCTTTAATATTCAAAACAAATAGGAGTTTTCCTTATAATTTCTACATAAAAAATAATAATAAATCCCATAACTTAGCACAATCCTATTACCAAATAATTTAGCATATATGAATTTTAAAAATGGTCTATTTGTTCTTCAATCCTATGACATTTCCATAGAAATATCGCAACCATTAATTGAGTCCTACTCATCATCATAAAACATTACTTTCATAATATAGGAGGAGAAAATATCTCATTTTCTTTTATAAATTAAGCTCTAAGGAAACTCACTGTGGGCGAACAATTCTTCTCCCAACCATAGGCTATTTCATTGTGGAAATCCACCCCATGCTAGGCTATGAGAACATCATTGTGAACAAGATTTGTTTAAAAAAAACTATTGTTATTTATTCAATCTCTCAATTAAACCAGTTTTGGCACTTTGCACTATACCACCCCACACAACACAGGGAGACACTTTGTTCTCTGCTCTTCGATTCCTCATGGGTTCTCTTATTCTCTATGTTATTTAGTGCATGTAGCATGAGTCCAATCGTTAGTCACTTTGATATTTCAGTTTGAGCATTGTGTAGCTTCCACAGAGAATTCACCTTGTTGACCAATATCTTATCACGTTCATTCATAAAGGAAGGACTTTAATTTGTGAAAAATAAGGTCAATATATTGTAGGTATTGGGGGGAAGGGAGTAGCATATGGGGGCTTTATAGGTACTGGGGGGTATAAAATGGGTACCTAGTAAAAATAGGGAATATATCATAAAAATACTGTTTTTTTAAATGGAAATATGTATTGGGAGGGGGTATCAACAAAAGGTGT